>JARGXX010000098.1:1200000-1501429 GCA_030374765.1 Agarophyton chilense
ACCCAATCCATGAGAAGGTCGATATAACGCGGTGCGGAAACCTTGATTGGATTCTTGTAGCGATCGCTGTCCGCCCACAGATATTCGTATTTTGGAGAGGCGCTCATTATAGGGCAAGATTCTGGTGTGCATTTGTCGCACATACTGCCGTATATGAGGTTAACTTGGTTGAAAAGATCGACCACGTTGACGCTTATCCAATCATTGACGTCATATCCGTTTGGAACTTTGACGGCCTCCCGTAGATTCCCGGTATCGAGCGACGCCTTGAGCACTTCGTGTGCAAGTTTGTGAACTTCATACCGCGCATTGGAGGCCTCCGTCCTTCGACGAGGCTTGAAGGTCTTGTTCCGGTCAAATACTGAGAACATTGAGCGTGACGAACGCCGCTGTTGGGAGACAAGCGGATGTCGGGGACGGGGGAACAATGAGGTTGGGGGGGAGGGAGCGAGAAGGGCTGTGTGGCGTGGAAAATGCGTAAAAAGGGTGAAATATGGCGGTGGGGCGCGATACGGAGAAGGGCTGTGGGCGGTTGGAACAGCTGCTACAAGGCTGGGGGGACTGTGAGGCGGGACCCACTCTAGCTAGTCTCTAGCTAGTCTCTGGCTAGCAAGCGCGTCGCTGTGCCGCCGCTATTGTGTCGCGTGCAAAACGCATTGCGCCTCGCAAGCCCGAGAATCCTTAGCTGACAGTGTAATGGAAAGTGTAGCTAGTTCACGGCGTGCTTGCCGCGGTGAGGGCGCAGTCGCAGGTCGCGATTCTGTGCTCCATCGACGTCCGCGGCGAAGAGGCGGCGTCCATCACAAACACCATTGCCCGTGCGTCATGCGCGACGTCATTCTCTCCGGCACGGCGGGGTTCCTCTTCGCATGCGCCGGGGGTTTTGCAGTACACCGATCCGTCTGGAAGTCTGCTGATGAGCAAGCCAAGAAGTTGGATGCCATCGTCGGCAACGTCGACAACTCTGCCGCCGCTTCGCGGAACAGACAACCGGTAAGTTTTTTCTTTTCTTGCATGTCTCCTTGCAACTATGGTGCTGATTTTTTACTTGTGCTCTCTTGTCGTGGAAATGCGTGCGTAGACCGAGTCGTTTGAGGGCTTCATAGCAAGAAGATTCTGTCAGTGGTGGAACAATGGCGTCGATAATGTTCACCGCCGTTTACTTAACTTCCCTCAAACGGTTTCGAAAATAGTCGAAGACGTGAAGCATACCACTTCAAAATCGTCAAAGGCCCCTGATTCCTCGCAGTGACGCACGCCACCCTAGCCTTCCATCCAATCCTTCCATCCAATCCTTGCACATGACCGCGAGCGCCCGCAAAACTTCGGTGCTTGTTATCCCATACTTGTGTAGGAGGTCTACTATTCGTGCTCTCCCACAATCAAAAGCTTATGATTTTCTGCGCGAGTCTTTGTGAAATCTGTACGACCAAGCCCTCATAAGTATTTGCACCTAACACACACACAAGGCTCAATAAATGAACATTCAGTCTGCGTTCACTTTTATCGTTCCATACGTTGCTCAAAACAACATCAGATCGCGAACCCAAAGGTTACCGAGATTTCATACGAAGGTAAAAATAAAAAACCTTCTCGATTCTGCGCCCCTAACCAATCTCAGTTGCGGTCTCGTTTCGAACCTTCCGCATTCCTGCGAATCGGGCATTGTCCGATATCTCACGCGAATGCGAGACTTGTGTAACGTGCACTTGAAAGACAATTCGTAGCCTGCAGGTAAACATCGATTTGCTGTTCTGCCAGGGGGGGAGGGTGCTCCCAATAACAACGAATGCAGTGACAAACGCGGTTGCCTCTCGGCGTTTTGAAGCTTCACCTCCGAATTAGTGAAGCAGTTGATCTGAGGAACCGAAACGATTTGCTCCACATATGTGCGATCGAAATTGTTCGGTGAAAAATATAGAAGATTGAAGCGGGGATAACGCGCACTTTTCTCCAAGCGTAGTTCGATTAGCGCACGCCGTTTCTGTTTCGTGTCGATTGTCTCTTAGATACGAATATGGCTGACGTACGTCGCATGCTCTTCTGGCAAGGTCTTTTCACCTTTGCCGTAGTGCCTGGCTTGGCCATTCTTTTTGGATTCCTTGCTCCTCATAATACAATGACTGTAGGGCTCTCACACCGTTTCTTGCACGCTGTTAACGTCATTCAACTTCACACCCGCCCTACGATCTTTCCAAACCCTCCCTTTTCTCTTTTTTCTACCCGAGTAGTTCTTCCATCTAAGGAGATCAGGCCTTCGTATATTTTGATCTCATCCACTGGAAAGATCCACGGTATATCTCCATCCCTTGCAAAAACACCATCAGAGTGGCGGAAAACCATTGTCGATGTCTCTCCTTCGGTTATAATGCCCGGTTTAATTGATCCTCACGTCCATATCAACGCCCCGGGTAGAGAAATCTGGGAAGGCTTTGACCATGCCACTAGGGCAGCAGCTGCCGGTGGAACCACGACCGTTTTAGATATGCCCCTCAACAATATTCCCTCCACCATTGATGTTGAAACGCTTAGAAAAAAGATCGAAGCCTTCAAGAAATCAAGTCCGGTCATCGATGTCGGTTTCATTGGAGGGATTGTGCATGGAAACAAGGACAGTATTTTCGATCTAATTGATGAAGGAGTTCTTGCGTTTAAGTCGTTCATGATAGACTCGCAGTCTGCCGACTTTCTTCATGTATCAGAGCTTGACCTCAAAGCTGCAATACAAGAATTGAATAGGATATTCTCAAGCCCCTCGTACGTCGGAAGGCCAATCCCATACATTCTACACGCCGAGCTTGATGACTTCAGCTACAATACCGGATTCCGAGCCTCTCAGCGGGATTCATATGATCACCATAGCTACCATGAATTCGAAAGATCTCGACCTGACTCTTGGGAAATAGCTGCAATTGAACTCGCCAGTAAACTGGCCAACAACACTAATGTACATATCCATATAGCTCATGTGTCCTCTCATGCAGCTGCTCAGCGCATTTTGGAACTAAAGAACTCAGATTCTTTCAGGGCAAGAATAACAGCAGAGACCTGCACCCAATATCTTCTTTGGGCCAAGGAAGAAATACCCCCAGGTTCCACATCCATGAAGTGTGCGCCGCCAATTCGATCTGTTGCTAATCGAGATAAGCTTCGGCGCTTGCTATTTTCCCCAGAGGGCGAAAATATCGCATTGGACTTCGTTGCCTCTGATCACTCCCCTTGCCCGTCAGAAATGAAGGAAACCGATCAAAACTTGACGAAAGCATGGGGTGGAATCTCTGGATTGCAGTACCGCTTACAAGGCACGTGGAGTGTTGCTAGAGAATTGAACGTTAGCTTGGTCCATTTGTCAGAACTCCTTTCAGAGCGACCCGCCATGGTGTTTGGGCTTGAAAATATGAAAGGATCTCTCAAGCCTGGTTTAGATGCAGATGTGGTGGTGTGGGACCCGGATGTGAAACTGATTCTCGACAAACGACATTGTTTGCATCGTCACAAACTCTCTCCTTTCCACGGCACTGAAGTAAGGGGTTCTATATTCTATACTCTGCTGCGCGGAAAGCTCATTTACAGCCATGAACTAAATATACCCCCATTCACACCATTCTCTGGTCGAATGCTCATACGATCTAAGCTTAATGGTAACGTATCTCAGAGGGAAGTGTAGGTATCACAACACAGCGCAAGTTCGATGTCCGGAAGTATTCGCCATCACCCATCAAAGCTATCCGAGCCAATTTTTCAAAACCTCCTGCTCAAGACTTGTGGTGGAAATCGTTTGAGAAGTTTGGTCGTCACAGCAGGTTTTCTAGAAAAAAAAAGCTAATCTTGCCCCACTACCATGGTGAGAAGGACTGATGCGACAGGGATCAGTCTGCGAAAGCAAATTGCACTGACGAGGGAACTCACACGAGACTGATTAAATTTCTACAACGCATGCCTTGGCTTTTCCGCTCTAGAGAAACCATCGTTCTTCCAAGACCTCTTCGCCCTCCTCGATTCTCATAAGCCGTCATCGGGAGGGCTGGGCTTTCTCTTTACGAAAGAAGGAAACAACGCGTGGGTCGCTGGCAGTGGTACATTTTCAAAATGATTGTTGCCCTGGAGAGCCTGGAGAATGGACAAATATCTCTTATGGCATCGATCTAGAAGAATCATCACACAGGATGATCCCGTTCTTTTAATCCAATTAACATTTGTCCTCGTTCGCATCCTTTCTCGTTGAACTCAGAGTCTCTGCTTATGCTCATGAGCATGCTCATGAGAACCGGGCAGAATTCAAACTATGCCAAAAATACAAGCTGGACACAAGTAGTCAACTTTCGCATTGTGGGGATGTCTTCTCAAAGGCTCTACAGGATAACCGATATGGTTATGTGGTCTTCTGTCAACAAAGTATCTTACGTACTAAAAGGAAAAATATCAGATACAAATAAAGTCAATCATTCCGACCGTTCCTCTCGACCGATTCAGATTATTTCAGAATGCTTTCTTTTTCTTAATATCGAATCGGACTGCAGAGCGACTGACAAGGAGAGGGTGTATTAAAGAATGATGTAAACTGCATTCGGATCATCCCCGCTGCTTCTGTCATTTTCCATTCGTATAAAAGCGCAGAAGTTTCCAGGCAACGGAAGATAGCCTCCAGCAAGTAGAAAAGCTCTCTAGGGAAGATGGGAGGTGTTTTGTGCAAAGAGGAACTGTTTTCTTTTCAAACACACATTGAGGAACGGAAGAGCCGAACCCTCTGCCGTGTGCCTTGGCACTCCGAAGTTGAGGTAGACTGCAACGGATGTCGCAAGTTTCGTTCTCTTCCGCCACCTGGACAACATCCTCGTCTTTTCTTCTCTGCAGAAGATTTGCCTAGCATCCTGACCCGTTTCACGCATACGGAAATCGGAGATGTGCTCAGAACCATATTGCATAATGTTAAGACGGCCTTTCTTAACGACTTTTATGCGAAGTTTGAAGAATTATCTACGGAAGAGGTAGAGCATCCATCCAAGACAACAATTGAAAAGTTCTTCACCCCAGACGAGATTAGGAATGTGGGCTTATTGGGGACGTATGTGTCTGGGTTTTTGGACGATGACGAAGATTTGATGAGTAAGGCGAAGAGAAGTGCTTTATTTTATGCTAGAGTCATCCTCGAATCCAAGAACCTCGCCGACATAAATAGGTATGAGAATCCGTTTCACGTCTGGAAGTCAAATCGATGGGATCTTCACATTGGATGGATGTTCGGTGGTTCGAGCTATGCTCTACTTTATGATCTCATGTTTAATGAGCTGAACGATAGTGAAAGACAAGTCATGCGAAGAGCCATAACAACCGCTGTCAAAGGGCGACGAAGTTGGGGGATGGGGTTTCCTGGCAGAAGAATTCAGAGCAACTGGGCTGGGTACCACGGAGACTTACTTTCGCTTTGTGCAGTGGTTGAGGGAGAAGAAGGTTTTGACCGAGAGGTATACAACTTATTTTCAGAGTTGATGGTGAACTTCTTGAGTTACGCTGTTTATGAAAGTGGTCATACAGTGGAGGATTTTTACACCCTGAACCTAGGTATGAGAGAAGGTTCAATGAGTTTCTTAGTAATGGCTCGTAGGGGACACAACGTATTCAACCATCCACGTAAGTTATTTGAAAGGCTGTTGTAGCCGCGGAGAGGATCCAGACCAACTAACTTTGCATTATTCTCGTTATAGACTACAAGAAAATATGGTCTAACTGGATGCCGTTCGCATTGGAGCCGCATAGCAGTGGAAAGGTATACGGTGGTTCATCTGGAAATTTCTACGAGTGCGTTCGCCACATTTTCCCAAATCAAACATAGAGAAACTGACATGTTTAACTCCATCCAAATCTACTCCCGATCATCAAGCTATCCCACTTCCGCCATTATTGCAAAATATATGTTTCCGAAAGACCCCTATGTCGATTATGGTTACAAGCATTACATGCATCTTAACGGTACTCACCTCGGAAAACTGAAAAAACTACAGTCCAGACTAGTGGTCCTTGCTTTTGCTCTACCTCCACTGCCATTAGATTCGTACGGATCCGATCAACGTGCTTTAACCCTTCCATTAGACTTCGTATGTCGCCCGCGAGGAAAAGTCGTAATGAGGTCTGACTGGACAGATAAGGCTTTGTGGTTTACTCTTGATGCCCGTCCGGATTGTTTTCTAATTGGTCATGATGTATGTTCTAGAGGAGCCTTTGTTCTGAACGCTGATGGACGAGCATGGGGTTTTTGTCCTGAGTGGCACAAGTTTAGGGATTCTGACGACTATTCCTTACCGCATATTGATGGAGTTGGACAGAAGCATAAAGCTCCTTTCGTTAAGCTCCTTGATTTCTTCAGCAGCGGAGACAAATATTCGTTCGCATCTGCAGATTTGACTTATGCTTACAATTGGACATGGACAACATGGGCAAGCGAAACGGCAGATTTAACAGGCAGAGGTTTTGAGCATGAACCCAACGACCCAGCCGATTTTGGGTTTAATCTTTGGTGGGCACCACGTAAGTTGTATGGGGAAGGCAACGTAGGTTTTCAAGGCCTCCATCAGTGGCGCCAAAGATTCGCAACTGTAGAAAAAGTGTATCGCAGTGCTCTAATGATCCGTAGTTCTCGCCCCTACATCATCATTGTGGATGATGTCCAGAAAGACGGAGGTGAGCATGCTTACTCGTGGGCCATGACAACTCCCGATGATGTTCACCTACTCTCCTTTGACGGTGTTCAGGCAATTCTGGCAGAGACGCATAGTTGTCTACGACGACGGTTGTTGATCAGGAGCCTTTCCGACCGAATTGAAAACCTGGAATGTTCATTTCGAGAGGTGCCTAAATTGCCCGAGTCCGCTCCACGTGATCAGAAAGCAAGACAAATAGTCTTCAAGACTACATCACGAGGCACGCGATTCATATTTCTCTTGTGTAGCATGTCTACGTCGGATTCAGCGCCACTGACTACAAAATGGCTTGATACAGAATCACTTCTGAGTGTCTCAGATGGTGAAAGTGGGGAAGTTCAGACTATACAATTTTCAACTGGTAGTATCGGGCAAACCGTCATGAAGCCCGTCGAGGGGTGAGGGACGACAGTCTGCTGTCTTTAGTGCAGGTACAAACTCTATGTTTGTCACCTGCTACGCTTCAGAAAATGGATCGAAACGATCTCGTGCGGCATCTTAAGCGGTCATCTTTTTGGAATAGTTGGTATTTTAGCGTGGTCAGATCACATGAAGACCACTTCTGCTCTAATGGTAAAGATATTGAAATCTCGTGGTTCAGAACATATAGCAGTAATCCATGCAGCTAGTATCGATCGGTGGCACGGAGTACAAGACAAAATTGTTCCTATGATTATTAGCTCAAAGCCCTTCTCTCATCCATCTGCTTAATGATGGCGTCAGTATACGCGGTAGTGGAAGACGAACCACCAATGTCACCCGTCCGTACGGACCCTTCTCTTAGAACACTATGGACGCTTTGCTCGATCAGATTGGCCTCAGTGCGAAGATCCATGTGGCGCAACATCATCAAAGCGCTCATGAGCAAAGCCGTAGGATTTGCCATATTCTTCCCAGCAATATCTGGTGCGGTACCGTGGACGGCCTCCGCCAGCATGCATGCAGTGCCCATGTTCCCGGACGGTGTGAGCCCAAGGCCACCGATAAGACCAGCGCAAAGGTCGGATATTATATCACCATAGAGGTTCGGCATGACCATAACGTCCAGAAGGGATGGGTTTGATACAAGTAGAGATGCGGCGTTGTCGATGAGAAGCGTCTGGAATTCGACCCCCGAGTCTTTGTGTTTTTCTGCTACTTCGCGCGCACATTTAAGGAATAAACCATCGGAGAGCTTCATGACAGAGGCCTTATGGACAGCAGTAACTCTCTTACGGTTATTCTTAATAGCATAATCAAAGGCATACTCACACACGCGCATGGATGCGTCTCGAGTGATAACTTTAAGACTTTCTACGACGCCAGGATATACTGTGTGCTCCAGTCCACTGTACTCGCCTTCCGTGTTTTCCCGAACAGTGACCACGTCAACATCTTTGTAAAGGGTGTCAACTCCTGGCATTGAAATACACGGTCGAACATTGGCGTAGAGGCCAAGTTCCTTTCGAAGAGTGAGATTGAGACTTCTATGGCCCTTGCCGATGGGGGTAGCCATTGGACCTTTGAGCCCAAACCCATTTCGACGAACGGAATCAAGTGCCGCCTTGCTGATTAGATCCTCACCCGGTTTGGCGGAATGTATATCGATGACATGAGTCTCCCATGTGATGGGCACATCAGCTGCACTGAAGATACGTTTGACAGACTCTGAGATCTCTGGGCCGATCCCATCACCGGGGAAGAGAGTGACCGTATATTGCCGAGATTCAGAAGAGGTAGAAAAAGCAGCAGCGCAGTTTGAGCTGCAGGGGGAGTAACGATGAAAAGCAGATCTGAAACGAGATAACGCTGCTGAACTATTATGGAGGTATCGCATCATCTTGACGAAGCCAGCAAGAGATGGAACGTCTGAAATTGGATGGATGCGTTGATTGAGGAGCGGATTCGTATGAATGGAAGAAGACGAGTGCTGCCCGGCATTCAAGAGAAAATATTTGGTCCCGATAAGGGATCTGTTGCAGAACTTGCGGACAATAGAACCGCAATTGGACTCTTGTCACATGGGTTTCTGTACTGTATAACGTGACACTTTGATCATCGATGTATTCGCACGTTTCACGTCGCATGGTGTGCAAAATTTCCTTATTTTCGGGGTTAGCAAATGCTAGTTGTCAAACTCCACTACCTCTAAACCGTTGGACCAAATGTGCCAAGATACGAACACAAGAAAAGCAGGAAACGATCAAAGCGAATCGTACCAAAGTGTTTTGCATAATCGCCCACAACGATATCGTATGAATTAGGCTTTCAGACATCACAAGCACATGCTCGGTTCGTGCGTGTTTATTTGTGTTTGAAACACCAAGTTGAGAGCAGAAAGCAAGGGTAAGAAGATATCTTGGTTGCCAAGGAAATCGGCGAGCGGCATACCTCTATATCTACCCCATTCTCGCAACCGAGAAATCTTGAATTCTTGCAGAGATCTCGATGTTTTCACCGCGAGTTTCCACCCGCCTTTTCAGCACCGCTGCTCACCTACACCCCCGTCCACCATGGACTCCGCCATCAACTCTGAAATACCCCCTACGTGAAATATCTAGAGAAGTTATCAAGCCGTCCGGTTGGTCGCCTCCAATGGGTGGTGTCGAGCGTCTGCCTTTCCGAGTCTTTCGTACTCCAAAAGCCAAGCAAATCCCTGTCTACACTGACTATAAGAACGGCCGAACTCGGTGTTTGACAGTCCTACGGCGATTTCGAGGAGACGCTAGTGAACTTGCCGAGGAAATGTCTCGTGTTTGTGATGATCGTCCGGTTGCCGTTCACCCAGGCAGTGTTCAGGTTGTTGGTAACTATCGAGCGAGGGTTGAGGAATGGCTTTTGCGCCTAGGTTTCTAGTGAAACTCCTGTGCTTCGAGCACATCATATTGCTTGGAGCTGTTCCGTGAAATCAAAGTCAGCTCTACGGTTCACCATTGTAGCAATTCTTTCTTTGACCAGCAAATCATTCCCGATTTCATCAGCACTATTTCTTGGTGTATTTGCCCGAAGACCGCAACCTTTTTGCCTTCGCGTGTGATCCACCAACTGCAGCGGGGTAAAAGGGAATGGGTCCATATCTAAGCATATCGTTTGAAGCAAGAGCGTCTGTTTATACAAGAAATTAGGTAGTCCTTTCGACTGGATGGAAGCCTGAGGGCCCGCAAACTGGCCATGAGATATTTCACGTGCAAATCCCCTCTTCAAAGACACCCAAGTGTTTCTTGCAAGACGATGCTCCCAGATAATAAACTGATTTCATAGCCAACAGAATTGCATCATTTGTATCATTGTCTCAACGTTTGGGTCACCTCTTCGTGTGGATTCGGGCCTCAGCCAAATATTCGACTCTTATATCGACTGATACTCTGACGAGGTTGCAATAGAGAAGCAAGACTGTGTCGGGCACGACACCAGGTATTGCCAAAAGATCCAAACAGCGCACCCCTATCGATGCTTTGATCTAGCAAATGTTTGGGCGACCAATAGCGGAAGAATCAATGATGCTTCAGCATGGATTTTGACTTTCTTGCCGGTGATCTTGATCTTTCCCCATGAAACAGCCTCGTTTGGTGAGGCACCCGCATCAGATCCATCAAACTCTTGGCCCGTATTGAGATAAACTGAGAAATCAGCTCCGTTCCTCATGAGGTTAGCATTTGCAATATGGTGCTTCACAATACCACCGCCAACGATGATCATTCCAGTGGCAGGTGCATTTATTGCGATCCGATTAATTCGCCGAATATCTTGTACCAAGTCAACAATGAGGCCAGGATTCTTGTATGAATGAAAAAAGAGCATATCACCAATCGATCCATCTGTCAGAGCGGGACAGAAAACTGGAATGTTGTTCTTGGCGGCCCAATATAGAACGGAGTCTTCGTTATCGATACGTTCTCCCAAAAATCTGATTAACGTGCTGGGAGACCAAATGTGACCTTTTTCCTTTTGCTTGACAAGTGCTTCGTCAAGAAGTGGAATGATCCAATCTTCAAACTTGCAGTAGTTATCATTCGGAACCATAAGATTTCCAATGCGATTTATACCGCGCTTTCGCAGATCCGCGTCATTTACACGAAAGGAACCAATACCTGTGGGACCAAGGCACTTGATGAGATCCTCCTCAACACCTCCTGCTGACGTGACGATGGTATGCACATGGCGATTCTTGACTAAATATTTGATGGTTTCTCGCACACCGGAGGATATCATATTGGATGTATAGCCCAGGAAGATGTTACAACGACCATCTGGCGAAACTCCTGCTTGCACTTGAGATTTAGAAGGTTCCCATGCAATCTTCAATAAAAAATAATCAGTACGAAATTATCACCACAGGGATTGCTATCGAGAACGAGGAAAAAGTGAACGCACCATGTCGTTGATTATGTCAACGGCAATTCCAAAGTTTGTAGCTTGAAATCCGCTTTGTTTGTAGGACTCAAGTAACGCATCGTAGTCGACAGTATCCTCCGAGAAATCGTAACCGCGTACAAGAGGCGTGTTGTGTGGAAGCTGCTCTGATTGCTGCAGCACGGCTTCAGCAGCAACCGTAGGTAGAACAGGAGCCAAAAGGCTTCCAGGTTTTGCGGGCGACATCATTGCGACGGGTTTGAATGGTCGGGAATCGCAGCTCAATGCGAAGAATGCAACCTAAGACTTTGTTGGCTGTGGTACGGCGCAAGGAGCCTGCACTCCCAACTTCAAACTACTCACAATGGTGCGGTGTAATACCACACTACCAACGTTCATATTTTCGAAACCGTCGCGGTTAGAACGAGTTCTCTTTAAAGATCATCCTTTCAAGGGTCATTAAAAAAGTTGGGATTATTTTGGAAAAAAGATCGTGTTCTTGTAAGAAACACAACGAATTTTCATAAATCAAACAGAACCAAAGGTTTCCTCGACTTCAGGGCAGTTTTTAGAGCATCTCTACTGTGCTACAGTGGGCGAAACAAAAATAAATATATCGTCGCAATGGTGTTGTTGAGCTTGTATCCGAACAGCAAAACCAAAGCGACGCGACTGGTTCCCTCTACTAATACACTGACGATCTACGTCACCCTTAGAGACCAAACAGCTTGTTTCTTTTAGCCAAATCAATAAACAGAGCCGAAACAATAATAATATAATTACTCAAAAAGACGCCATTTTCAAATATACCCAACATCAGCTGAATCCGTTGTACTTTAGCACCACTGGGAGTTCATTCCAACGCCTTGTAACGAAAAAGTTCACCGCCGTCACCAATATACCAAAAAGAACCGCTGTCTGCCTTTAAAAATAGAAAAATTGTAGCTCTCTATCACGAAAGCTTATCAATCAGAAAACCTGCCGCACATTGCAACCGCTCTATATGCGCTTTGCTAACCGTTTAATATAACAAAAAGTCAGAAAAGATCCATAAATTTGTGAAAAAGAAGACAAAAAAGTTAATCTAGCAGAATAAAGCAAAGCTATATTAACACACATACTTCTGCTTCATTCTTGAAATAAGGAGTTAATTCCTCCAATTGGAACGCGACGCATACAACAGTTGTTAAGCGAGTGTGAATACCTCGAGTACAGTTGGGACTTTCTTCATTCTGCGTTGACAGGGATTGGTATAGTAATTGAAAGGCTTGCCCGAGAAAGCGTACTGTAAACTTCATATCCGTTCAAAGTAGTTTAAAGACACAACGCGGTTGGTTACAACCCAAGAAAACACAGTTAATAGACATGCTCTCGAGAGTACCAGCCCAGAATAAAGCAGTGGAAAGAAGACAAAAAAAGACGGCAAAAAGAGATTTAATGCGTATAGAGTTCAAACGATAAAATGGTCAATAAATATGTTGCAAGCAGAGAAAAAATGTAGCACAGTAGCAAAACCGCACGGATAAGCAATAATAGATTATCAGATCAACTCTGGTGTACAAAAGGCTTTTGAAGTCCACTTTCTCAAGTAAGGCTGCCGCCAACCGTAACGGCGATTCTCTGGACGATACACAAAAACAATATAATAAACTCAACAGCTCAGACATAACCCTAGTGGAATTAAGACTACAAACCCCTTTTTGGGAGGTTGTCATACCTCTTTTTGTCGCCATGTCATCAGCCCAAACCTTCGCCATTGGCCGTATTCTCCTCGGTTTTCGGTCATCACCGTCAAGCCTCCGAAGAACCGCAGCCTTCCTTCAACAAAATGTCTGTATTTTTGGTATTCTACTGAATACTGTAGATGTCTCGGTGCAGTGGGTATTCACAGAAATAACCGCGAAGAGCAGGTGTCGCCTTGCAAGCGTCGGTTCTTAGATAAGAAGAAAGTGTGCGAAAAACAGCCAGGTGTGCCTGAAAAATGGGGAAAATACGTGTATTGACGATGCGTATGTCCAGATGCCGCGGTACGTAATGTACAAGAGATCTTCTAGAAAACCCTTGTGACAACACAAATAACCAGGTGATAGTAGAGAAAACACACACACACACACACAGAAAGCTGTAAAAAAAGGGCGGTAAATGCGCAACAGTAGAGGGTATCCTCGGAACAAAAGCTTTAGCTCAGAACGGTTAAGAACTGATACTATATGTGCCTCTTTGTGATGAATCACTTTAGGATTTCTAGGACTCACCATGATGGTGTTTTGGTTTGTTGGTGGTTGGCCTTTGCCGTCCTCACCTGGGCCTTGCGCCTTTGAATGTGCCAAGAGGCAAAGCAAGTACTTTACAGTAAGGCATATACGTGGCGTGCCACTAAATAATTATCTAAATATTTCCAAATAAAATATTTGGTGACGGGACTTTACAGTGTACACTAAATACAGTACTTCCTAATTAACTTTCTCCTTCCTAAATCTTTCCATGAATTAATTCTTCTCATAACTTCTCGTAATCGAGTATAGCCCATGAAATAGCTTATGAATGCCGTATCGCGACTTCGTAGTATTTCGATCGGTCGAACTCAGGTGCATCCAGAATGCTACAGTGTTCAGGCCTTCTCGGAGCAGTTTTTGGACGAGAAGACAACGTCGGAGACTTTTAAAGGAACAGATCGCCGTTTAGCAAGCTAGTGATATCATCGCAAGGGTCATCAAGCATGCAGAACAAGCAAGTCTCTATTGATCCCGGCCCACTTCCTGGGTCTAAGCGGTGCTGTAACTGTTTGCCGCCTCTTTCGAAGAGTTCGCGTGCCGTTTCCGCTTCCCAACAGGTGACGCTGTCCACTATTCTCATTGAAGATAACCCTTCCCGGCAAAAGTAGGGTCGTTACTCGTCCAGAAATCCCCTCAGACTGTGCACCTCTTGTGACAAAGAAAATGGTTTCATCGCAAAGGTTCTGACAGATTCCAAGACCGTAATATCCCCGTCAATTGGACGAGAAACAACTACTTATCATGGAAAAACACTCGTTGTTTTGGAAAGAACGAGTGATTTTCAACAAGCGCAGACGGCTCACCCAAGCTAGAGAATGGTTTGAACAATCTGATAACAGGCGAAAGAAAGAAAGAGTCTGTGTAGTATGTCAGAAATGCAAATCAACCGAAAACGTGTCGCTGTTTTCTTCACAGCCCAGTATTTCACGTTTTGAAACCACTACAACAGCGTCTACAGGGCTGCGTACAGTGCTAGAAGAGCTCCATGTGAGCGATTGTACATCGGATGAATCGAACAGGACACGGGCAGAAAATGGGTCGCCTCCCCACAACGGAGGGCACAAGATGCGGTCAAGAGTCTTTACTTACTTCATGTACAAGATGTCAAATGTCGTGAATCGTGCGAAGCACTCGAGCGAGAAAGAGTTACAAAACGTTTCGGAATTGTTCACGAATAGAAAAGCAACACTGAATGGGTCACAAGCGATCCGCCTTCACGTGGTGTGACTGACTTCCCTCGTTTCTAGGGAAGCAAAACGGATCTGCGGTTGGGTCTCCAACGGAGACCAGCATATTTCAGGTTACCAAAGATGAAAAAATCAAAAAATGCTGGAACAAGAACGTTGCGCATACTACAACTGAACTGCAGAAGCCTTCTACGGACGGGGAAACGGAGTGAGATAGCGCGCCTCGCGCACACCTGGAGAGCTGACTTGCTTCTTCTGCAAGAAACTCACTTACGCAAGGGAGATCGCAACCCGTCCATCCAAGGCTTCTCAGTAGTAGGCAGATGTGACAGAGAGTGGGATTTTAGTATGAATGGGGGCAGAGGTGGCGGGGTAATAACATACCAGAGAAACGATCTCAGTCTCGATCTTCTCACAGAACGCTCAATTACGACAGGAATTGAAAGAGTGACTGTTCTTGTGCGGATTCCACGAGGTTTACTCTCTATTGCCAATGTGTACATACCACCACAGCTCCGGATGACAAAATGGTATACATTACTCGACGACCAAGACATGATAGTCGGAGACTGTAATATTTGTGGCTCATGGTACCCTTCAAGAGCCGAAGCAGCAGGAATTGAGTTTGAGGAGCACATGCAGAAGACGCAGCGAGAGGTATTGAATATGGATGGCGTTGCAACTCACACAGATCCGGCAAGCCGATCACAGAGTAGCATAGATGTGGCGGTCATCCCGGAAAAATGGCTACCTCTCACTACATGGGAAGCAGCACCAGAACCTTTTACAGATCATCACGCATGCCTCATAACAGTAGATGTGGGAAAAAAGAAGTACGTTCAAGACAAAAGGAAGCACTGGAGCTTACGTAAAGCGGACTGGAAAAAATTCTCCATAGAAGTAGAAAACAGGCTTTGTATGCTAGATAATAGAGAAGTAGAAAGTATTGATAAGCTCTATGAAATGTTTTATGTAGCAGTTCTAGAAGCAGCAAAGCATTCAGTACCATTTGGGAAAAGAAGACGAGATGCACCATGGTGGAGCCCGGAGCCAGCAGAAGTAGTGGAAATGAGAGCAATCAGGTGGAAAGAATTCCGAGCCAATCCGAGTGAGGAAAACAGAACCGCTCTACAAAGAGCCCAATATCACGCAAGAGTTGTCATTGATAAGCTAAAACGAGAAACATGGAAAGAAATGATGGAATCGTTACGACCACAAGACGAAGATGCAAAACTGTGGAGAATAGTGAAAGCAATTGACAAGAGCAGTATGGAACATCCAAGCTTTTGTCCACCGGCTGGAGAACGCTGGCTGGATAAAAAGCGAGCAAAGTGGTTTGTAAAATCAGAAATTCGGAACGCCCGAACTCATGAGAAGGAAACAAGATCACGAAATGAGTACAGAAAAGCTCTAAACGATTACCGCACGAAAGCAAAGGACACTGAAGCATGGACGAACAATACATTTGACATGCACCATTTGGAGGTGGAGCTCAAAGAAATGAACCCTAAGAAAGCCGGAGGTCCGGATCTAGTACAGATAGCCTTTCTTCAGCATCTTCCAGAATTGGGAAAGAAATGGCTTCTTGAAATAATTAACAAGAGCTACAAGGAAGGTAAGACACCGGCCAAGTGGAGACTTTCACGCCTTATCCCGATCCCCAAACCAGGAGTTAAAGGTAAGTTTCGGCCGATATCACTTGCCTGTGTTGTAGCAAGGGTGGCAGAAAGAATGGTTAACAGGCTGTTTATGAACTGGCTGGAACCAACACTACCGGCATGCCAAGCGGGATTCAGAATGATGCGAACAACCGAGGAGCATGTTGTGGCTTTATGTGAACGAATTACACATGGCTGGCAGCATAGAAGACAGACATTAGCCTTATTCTGTGACTTTTCTAAGGCTTATGATTGCGTGCAACACCATAAGTTACTGGTGAAGTTAGAAAGAATGGGATGCCCAACAAAGTTGTGGAGATGGATTAGAGCGTTTATCATGGACCGACGATGGACCTGCAGATGGAAAACATCGGACACCAGACCGTTTGTCGTACCACAAGGACTCCCGCAAGGAGGGACCCTCTCCCCGGGATTATGGATAGCTTACGTTTCAGATCTTCCGAACAAGGTAAAGCAAGGCGACGATCGAATTGAGGTAAGCTTATTTGCGGATGATGTTTCCATATCTTCGACCCAAAGAAAACTAGAGTTTAGCCGACATGCTATTCAGGCAGCAGTTGAAAGATTGGAAGTATATTGTGCAGAGAACAATATCCAAATGAACCCTAAGAAAACTTCGTTGGTGCCGTTTACTTATTCTAATTGGAAGAAAGAAAGAACAAAGTATGAAGTAAAACTGGCGGGCTCGTGGATACAACTTTCGGAATGTGCGAGGTTTCTAGGGGTTGTACTGGACTGTAGACTTAACTTCCACCATCACCTCAACCGCGTAGCAGCAAAGTACAGAGCAAGGAACCGAATATTGCGCTGTCTCACTGGCACCACCTGGGGAGCAGATTGGAAGACCATGAACACCTTTCGGGTCGGCTTCGCAGAGCCAATCGCTAGATATGCTGCCAGTATTGTCATCCCTAACGCGATAATATGCGCAGCGGAGGAAGTAGAAAGGGCACGAAACGAGGCCTCCAGAATCCAGACCGTTTCCGCGAAATCCTCACCCATACAGAAGTTGAGAAGTTTATTGGACCAACCAAGTTTGTACAATATTGCAGTGTCTCAAGCGGCAAAACTCTACTAAAAAGCGAAACGTTGTTTTAAGGATAGTTTATCACCGATCGCTCTGGCTGTGAAGAAAGAGTCGTTAACTCGCATTCGAAAATCAAGAATTACTTTCAAAAAGGCAGCCGAACATCAACTGGCTACTTGCGGGCTACTTATGCTACCAAGAGAACCATTGCCTGTACCGATCGTGATTCACAATTCCGAAAGTATTTTCTTTCACTACACCAGCTGCACAAAGAAAGATAATATCGATTTTCAACTTCAGCAAGCTTTAAGTATGCTACGAAGCTTGCGGAAAGCAGACTGTGAAATATGGAGCGATGGTTCTGTTGGGCGCCCAAATTGGCTTGAAATCAAGAAACCATTACGAGCAGCTGTCGAATGGAATGAGGGATGGTACACAGGGTATATAGAATACTTACGGAAAAGTGGTAACTACTCAAAAACAGTACAGAACTTTTACAAGAAACACGGAAGGTTACCGGATATTTCGATTCATTACGACGACGGGTTCGTTATGGCCTATTCTATATCTGAAAACCACCGAAATCTTGTTGATGCAGATGGACACGAACTAAGCTGGAAAACTCTAGAAATTACTGAAGTAGGAGGGAGTGCGTTTGCAATTTGGTGGAACGATGATAAAGAACCGCAAAAAGGAATGTTCCCGGCAGGAGTTGAAACGTGCTCCTTTTTTACTGAGATAAAGGCTTTGAAAAAAGCGTTGCAAGTTGTTCTGATACGCGTTAGGGAGGGATGGATTGGAAATATAAGAATTGTTACCGACTCTCACAGCATATTGGATAATCTCAGAGGAGTTGCCCGACCTCAATCGTATTCTCTACAGCAAGTATCTATCAGCCTTTCTGAAATTGGAAAGTACTGTACCGTTGATATGGTTTGGATTCCAAGCCATTGTGGTATCCCTCGAAATGATATGGTGGATAACCTAGCAAAAGAAGCTCTGAATATTTCTATGCAAGATCAAGTCGCCGTTCCAGTTGATTTTGCGGATGTGAAGAGAAGAGTCATAACGAAGGAAAAGAAGTCCCCATTAATAGAAAACATTCCAGAAGGACTGGAAAACATTGTTTCTCTACGAGAGGCAAACGTCGCTTTATCGCAACTTGTAGTTGGTCACACACCGTGCTTGCATCCATTGGGGTCGTACTTACAGAAGAAAAGGCTCTATTGTACCTGTAGGCCGGGGGTGCTCAATGATGTAGATCATTATGTCTTAAGATGCCCGTCGAGAACTATGTCAAGAAGAATATGTTTGCCCCCTGTGCAAGAGCGTCAAGGCCTAGCGGTAGACGAAATCATCAAGAAGTGGCCAGAAAAAATGCTGGTCTTCCTAGTGAGGGAACGTTTTTTTGACAAAGAACGCTCTACACTACGTAGGAATTAGACAAGTGTGCCCGTAAAGAGAGAGAGAGAGAGAACACTGAATGAGACGTTTGAGGCAGGAACGATTTTCAGACTTCTTTGGCAAGAGTGTGTGGACCACAACACATTTACAACAAGAACGACACGGCCTTTAACAATCTCTTGGCCGAAGCGAAGTATGACGAATGTCCCTGCTGTCGTCGGAAGGTGTCAGGTCGCGAAACTCGTGTTCTGTTTTCTCAACGAACTCATAGTTTAGGGAAACAAGTTGTTATGGAAGAAACCTGTGTAGCTCTGCTGTGGCAAAGAGCCAAGGATTCACGCTCAACACACCCCTTGCAATATCACAGAAGTCATACCTCAGCAGGCAGTGAAAAGCGTTTACCTCCCGCCCTGAGATACGCAGACGGCATCGAGGAAGCTGCAAACTGCGCCTCACAAATTGTTAAGAACGCAGCACGAGTCTGTCAGAGATGTTACATGACTGTGAAAAGAAAGATTGGTGAGAAGTTCACCTTCAAACCGGACGGGTTTCCGGACGTGGCGATGTACGAAGTATGTACACATTACGATAATTTCTTTGTGGAGAACACAGTATCGGGAAGACAGTGCGACTCAAAGAAATGTACGACAAGTATACATGCTTGTTTAGTAATTCCTTTTCGAAGTTCAGCAGCCCAAAGAAGCCGCACGGACCGTCATCCAAGTCTTATCCAAAGCAACGGCCGAAAAATTACCGCACATTTTGCCGTATCGTGGCTTCCGTGTGCAAGATGTGTATTTTTGTCGGTTGTCTAAGTTCTGAGGGACGAGGATCGCTCGCAGCATCTCTTGCAATAGTCAAGAGTTTTGTTAATGATGGCGTCGTCACTTCAATCGAAGAAAAGATGCAAATACCATCACCTGTTGCTATCCAAGGCCATTTGAGATTTTTATGCGGCCACTGCAAGACTAAGAATGTTGCATACACCAACGGGGAATTTTCGTTGGAAGAAGAGATCAAGGTCGTACCGGTTTCGTCGTGGACACATATGTTTACCGCGGCGGAGTCACGTAGAGAGCGATTGATGCGGCGGCTCATATTGAAGGAAGTGCAGGGTGACTTATGGAGGTTTCCAGTACCTCCTGTAAATCAGCTCAACGTCTCGCCGGTGGCTCTAGCTTCTCTTCCGAGGCATTCTTTTCGCAAACCTGTTCGCGTCCTAAGCCTTATCCAGTTCCAATGCTTCACACTTGATGCCTCCGCATTCAGACCACTGATCTGGGGTTTGTCGGCTGGTATGGCAACGAGAGGAGGCAGTGCCCTTCTCGAGGTTTCAGATGAATTGGGTGCTGCAATCCGCCCCAACGTCATGAATCGTCATAAATATGCTTGGACGAAAGAAGCACAGTCGACGCCTTTTTCAGAGCGCATTAAGCAGGACAGCTATGTGGCTTTTGCTCACGACAACATCGACGCAGACCTACACCGGACGACAGTTTTCAAGGACACTCGCTCGAAACCCTTTCACTGGACGATTGCTGTAGCTCATAATCTTCTGTTCACTCGCCGATACGGACTAGTTTGCGACATACCTCATTGACTGCAAGGTTTGAAAATGCTTCAGAGCTACTAAAACCGACAAGTAAGGAAAGCATCAGCATCAGAAATGCGAAAGCGTTTCTGTTTGGATGCATAGGAGTCTTTTCTGAGAATTTGTTGTCTCTTGACTCATCGAAAGGTGCAACTCTCAAGAACGTCGTGTCAACTTGCTTGGAGGGTCACGCCACGGGAACAGCTACAGAAATCAATCATCTGCAATTTCTTGACCTGCCTTTGAACAGTTCTGCCACAACCGAGAAGGTACTAGAATGTTACCTGAATGCCTCTATGGCGCGCGCTACCGAGGACGAAGCGAGTCACGTTTTATGCATCACCGATTTCCCTCTATACTTACGCCTATGGCAAGCACTCTACGGTAACGTTCCTTCTGGACAAAGAAACTCAGAACTGGATGCTCTCGTTCCTGTCCCCAGTGGGATGCATTTCTTTACTTTGGGTCTTTGCGATGTTGCCAAAAGGCCCTGCTACCATGCCTTCATAAGTTCACTCGGTCGTTGGTCTGGATTAACAGAAGGGGCATCTTCCCGGATTCTACAATGCAAGGATCCCAAAACCAATCTTTGAGTTTTCGTACAAGTGGCGAGTGCATGCGGTCGCGCGATAATCGACAGTTTGGTGCAAACAGAAGATCTCGTAGATGACCATCTGCCCCATTTTCGTGCTGGCGAATGCCGGCGGACTGTGCATGAAACAGCCGATTTGCTTCGAGCCTCTTCCAATACAACATCTGCGACAAGCGCGGAGGAAGAGCAACCGTTGATTGTTTCATTAGCGTTTGTGGAGAAGGAATTGCTTCGCACTGGCCACAAGATTTTGGTGGCTCTCGAGAAAAAAGCCTCGCGACATGTGGAAAACAACTTTCGACAATTCGATTTAGATTTGTACACAGGTGTTCTAGTTCCTTTTCTCATGTGTCGCTACTTGTCAAGAGCCGGATAAGTAGAACTGCGTACAGCAATGGTGAAGATACTGGCTCCTGCCCTGTTTTGCACCGGCAAAGACCAATTACTACAAGGTCCTACTCTACTATGTTCGGGAGCTAGAATGCGTCCCGCCGCCGGTTCGCGAGGCCGTGTTGCAAGTAGACATGGCGACATCCAATTTATCTGAAATGAATCGCTTCGGAAACATTGAGCAAGATGAAGCCCTAGAGCAGGTAGGGGTGCTCAGCACAAAGCAAAATGCAAGGTACAAGAGCAGACAGTCTTTGCAGAAAAGCTTCTACACATCGGGAAAACTCGGGAAGGCATACAATACTCTACAAAGTTCCGTGTCAGCTCCGAAATCTGAAAAAGAATGGCTTAGGTCTGACTACGAAAAGAGTCTGTCAAAGGGGGCTTTCAAGATGTTTTATTTTCTTTGCGGCTCTCATGACAGAACTTCATTGTTAGGATCCGAACACTGCAGCCTTCCAGTGCTTACCAACTTCTTGATGTCTCCACCGCTAGTCGTGACCGCAGCGCAGCAAAAGAAGCTTCTCACAATGAGGCAAGCAGGGCGGGAAGCTATGGACAGAGTGGGGGTGCGCTTTGTCCCAGAGTTTCGGTCGAAGGCTTCACAGAGTGAGAAGAAGAAAGCCAACGATAAGAAAAAGGATGCTCTAGAATTTTTTAATGATCGATTCAAGCAACGCGAAGCTCAGGAGACCTCCATGCAGAAGGCCACTGTTGAAAAGCAGAAGAGGGCGAGGTCAGTAATCTCGATGTGGCGGGAGCGGTCTCTAGAGACCGCAAAGCTGGCAAAAGTTATAGCATCTTCCGCCGCCATACCAGACGAAAAGGGGGCAGCATTGTTGAGATTACATCTTTTCGACCAGCATCCAGACCTCGTAAGCTTGTACCCCGATGCGTTTCTGAATAATACCGGTGATGGTCCACGACCCCCTCACAAGTCTACCTTCTGGACCAGGCTTCAGGATGCTTTGGGACACCACGGAACGTTTATTCAACTGGGTTACCCCTCTCTTTCCTACAGCCGTGACAACTCAGGAACCGATACGACCCAGTTGAAGGTTATTTACAGCATCGACTAAATGAATGCGATTCACATTCCTGTCGATTATGAAGACACTAGAACGATACGGCAGCATGCGCAGAAGTGCGCCCTCACATTCATAAGCGGAGTGGTAATCACAACGGTAGACATTTGAAAAGGTTGGATCTCCATTGTGACGTACGTGAATGGGTTGTACCTCATAGAAAAGAGACGCAAATGTCAAGGGATTCATTGAGAAGTTCTGGAAGACTTCGGGCAGATGACGATGGCGAGGAGAGCGTAGGAAGCTTTCAGCTCACTGGGCAGCCGCAGAAGAACTGGGGAGAGGCGCTTTCAAACCTTGAGTTCAAAGAAAACCTAACTGCAGCGGTGGGAGCGCAAGCGATGATTGAAGCAGCAACTCTGCTAAAGACGTTGAAAAGCGGCCTGCTCGTGAAACTATCCGGTGTGAGATTGGTAGTGACAAAAAGAGCAAGGAATTGTTCTGATCCCGAACATTTAAGCGTCGTGATGACGACGACCACCGCTAGAAGGCCGCTAGCGGTAATCCTTCATAATAGTCCTGACGCTCAAGACGGGCAATATGAGAGGTTTGAATGTGATCCTTCATGGGCCTGGGGCATTCGTTTCTGTATTCTTGAAACGACGGATTGTGTGCCGTCAAGCAAGGAAAATGTGATAGAGATCAGAAGACTTCCTTTTCTTGACTCTGAGCACGGTGAATCTGAGACTTGGATGAAGTACTTGATGTAAAAAGCTCTATCAACTGCCTTAAACAGGTGGGATGGCCAAGACGATGTACAAAACGATGAAAGGCCGCTCTGCGTACAAGATAGTATGGACTCAGACAACGTTGCCTTGGCGGCCCTCTCGCATATCCGCACGCCGAGCACAAACCTTCAAACCTATGTGAAAGGGAGGGGAAGGTACTTCGACGTTGGAAACCTCAATGCATTTCTCTGGGAAGCACAGATAGATGTCCGTGCAACTGTTAGGCTTTATTGAATCTTTGAAAATGACTTCAATCATTCTTGCTCAGTAGCATCGACGTCCAAAATGATAACAACTTATCTACAGAACAAAAGAAGAATCAGAAATCTCAATACAGAAGATTCAGTGCAGTCACTATTTTATCTCACGATTCCCAGCCAGTCCAGGGCTGAAAACCACTCCCTCCTGAAACACCATGCTTTCATGTCCCGTTCGCGGAAGGCAGCTGCAAGGGAAATAATTGTGTGTCGTCCAGCGGCGTTGCACATTTGCGATAGGCTCCCGCAGGACGAAGACTTGGCCTTGGTCTACGAAAGAGCGGTTGTCTTTAATTGTGATACCTACTGGGAAGAATCCCTGCAAAGAACATTAATCAACCTTCCGTGCAAGTATGAGTTTGGGTACGCTGAACATGGCTCTTTTCTTTTATGTACGCCGCAGGCAATCCGGCACAGGAAATCAATTTTGTCTTCTTTCAGTGCCAGATGTTCCTGTTGAAGATCAAGTCAGATTACGAGGTGTTTCGAGGGCGGGCGGTGCTCATGTAGGAAGTCTGGGCGGAAGTGTGACGAACGGTGTTCTTTTTCGGAGATGAAATGCCAAAATGCCGCAGTATCGCAGGGCCTTGGGGATCCCCATCTACTTAATACTGGCTCCTCTACGGCACTCCAGCTCACGGGGGCGTCAAACACAGATGCTGCTTTTGAAGGGAATATCGAAGATCAAGCCCTTTCTGATGCAAGCATACCACATTCGTCAGAAGATAATCAAGGTGATACCAGAACTTTTGAAGCGGGGCTTGGGTCATTACAGGATCGTGAGACTAGTTCTGCTTTGGTGAGGATTCTGCAAAGTAGCAATAGCGGTTCGAATGGATGTATAAGTGAGCTTGATAGCCTTGGCATCAATGGCTTCCATATAGAAGAGCCTGAGCGGTTGTGACAGCTTCGAGTCGTGTATCTATGTAAGAAATGAAGAAGGCGCTTTTCTGAATAAAGTATATCGCGATAATTGCAGTAGTGGAGCAGTTCGCGTGGGCTCTTGAGTATCTCCATTGAAGGAATGTTTGTGCTCTAATAGTTGGATCATCGGAATAGAAGTCCCTAACCACCGTGTCGCGGACGAGAGCAGATACGGATGGTTATGAAGGAACTGTGGATGTGTTCCAGCGTTTTGCAAGTGTAGAGGTGTGAAGGAATGTTACGAACTACTTTCAAGCGTTGCAAAGATCCTATCTTGGCAATAATGGATGCATCGCAGAGCTTGTGATGTCGTGCAAATAAAGCAGGAGAGGCCACAAGTTGGAGGGGCTTAGCTCTCATCTTACGGCATCTTGATGCCTCTACGGCGCTTCATTGGAAAGCTGACTAACTCATCTCCTTCTGCATCAAGAGGGAGAGGAAAGCGTCTAAGCATGTGCCGCAGGAGATGGGCACGAAGTCCGAGGTGTTTCCCAAAGGAAGCGGAAGGTAGCGATATGATAAGTGCCCGAATCCGGGCTTTGCCAAAATTCGCATGTTTTGTTACACTAGGGTTCTGTCTGGGCTTCACTTTGTAAAAGAAGACGTACAAACTGCACGGTTACACGTGGATGAACGCTAGAATATTTTTAGTGATTATTTATTTTTTTGTTAGAATAGGGAATGCTTTAAAGTAAATCCGTCACTCCAGTGCACCTAAGTACCCTGGCTCGGCCGCCATTCTTAGCAGTAAACGGTAAGCACGCCTAAATTTCCGCCTTCGTCGTCTGGGCAGATCAACGAGTACTCCGAACGGTTTTACTACAGTTTTTCAAGCTGGTTTTTTTCTCTGCACATTTTTCAACATAGTTGGTGGCAACGATTGCTCATTCTTTCTGCCGCCAACCATTGCTTCAATGCGTACGCTTGTTAAACTCACACGCAACACTCAACCACTTGGTACAATCTTAAACTGTTAAGAACTATATCAAATTGGTCTCCCGACTTAAACGTAGTATTTACACCCGACCAAATTACACAGAGTCATAAAATCAACTGGAGACTCCGAATCGATCAGAAATTGGCAATGGAACCATCCAGCGTACAACGGTACAGTTATGGCTAACAAAGACCTCACTCCGTCCGTTTCCGGTCCTCCCCCACACGGAGTCCGTACGCGTTCTTCTGACACAACCGGTCCACCATACGAAAAGCATTTAACGTCCCCCCCGAGCGCTGCAGATCGTCCCCTTGTCGATGACCCGCTCGTGCAGCAAATATGCTTCGGAGCGTACTCCACCCGAGCGCTATGAGAGGAGCTCGAGCCTTATGTGCTCGCGCACTTCTGCACGGAAATTCGTGTCCCTGTACCCATGGCGATTGAGAAGTACCTAAACGACGGATTCCTGCCATTTTACGCAAGGATCTTCCGCCGCTTATCAAACAGGTGGTTCAGGAATTTCTCTCCGAATACCAGCAAGAGGGTACCAAACGGGACACTCAGGGCGGCAGCGTGGATGCCCTTCTGGCTGCCATCGAGTATCCACCCTTTTCCAAAGTTATTCCAAACCGAACCGATAGCGCACCCAAACGCGCCGATAGGATCCGACCAGATACGAGAAACCCGCAGATGGTCCATCTAACTGTCTACTTTCCGGCATTCTCACCCCAGGGAGATCCGCATAGATAGTACTATAGTTTCTCGGAAGATGAGAGGATCCACCGCGGCCGCCGCGGCAAGTAAGGGGAGCCCTCCAATTTGGATTGCAAAAACCGTATATGGAAGAACCGCAGACGCCACAAGAGGCACAATTCTTCCGACTGGGACTCGGATTCAGGTCGGACTCTGTCTTCAGACGTAGATTTCAAGGTGGGCGGCGACGCCGATTCCCGAAGTCCCCCTTGTAGCATATCCGACCGGTATCGTTCCCGCTCGTGTAGGCCTGCGCCTACGCGCCTGAAGCCCTCGAATAAGCTGTTCGCCAAGGTGGCGCAATACCGTACTTACGATCTGTTTAATCTTTCGGATATATACAGCTTCAGCGTGGCTCGAAAGATCCCACGCTATCAGAAGAAGTTGCATGTCCAGGTGAAGGGACAATCTTTCTTTGGCTGAGACCCGATATCGGGTCTGAATTTCCTTCGGTGGTCTAAGACCGCATTCAAGCAAAACGAACACACCAAAGCGGCAGCACTTTGTTGCTTCCAGTTTTTCCGTACCGGTCCGGCGCATGCGCTCGTGCAGTCCCGGGTCTGGGGAGTATCATATGCTGTGGAATTGCAGCTCGGCGAGTCCCTCCACATCTTTGCGGAAGGAGTCAACTCTTGGTTGACTACGTACGCGACGGAAGAGATCATTGCCGATTCGTACGCCGAAGTCACATTTTATTTTCCGTCGCCGATTATGTCCGAAACGGAATATCTCCAGAAACTGTGGAAAAAGGCACTCCGGAGCGGCAATGTCTTTTCCGATCGGCGTTTGAAGTCCATGTTCATCGAAGGGCTTCTTCCCGCGATACGGTCTAAGGTGCATAATGTCCTCACGACAGATCTCGCTGTCCTTTACGACGCACTCGTGCGATACGCAGAGTGGTATGGAGATTTCGACCGTGCGCCATGGCAACAGTCCGTTCGGGTCGACCCAACCAAAACAATTGCTCTGCCCTCCACCCGTAGATCAGTTTTGAGCGTTGAAAGTCCTTCCGACGCGATCTACAGCGATTTGGATAACGACGAGCACGTGTCGCCTTTACGAAGACACACAAAAAACACGTATCCAACTCCAGCTTTAACGCTAGGCTACATGAAGGCAAAACATCTGTAGATGGATCTGAAGACTCTAAGGAAGACTCCTCTTTGATCAGTTGGAGGGAGGAAACTTGGGTTGCACGTCAGAGATCTCGTCCTAGAAATTCGAAAGCAGCTGTTTCTGGTTCCAGTGCCCCTCGCCCTAAGAAGCTGCGACAGACTTAGTGCTCTTCATGCCTTTTTTGTAAATGGAATGTTCCCAATCCAAGCATATCTATCCTATTGTAAGTTCATTCCCATTTCCTTGCTTACGCGTGCTCTCCTTCCTGACCCTTCAAACTGATATTTTTATCTATCATTTTGAAAAGCACATTAGGCTGAAAAACATCTCACCTCGAAACGCATTCAAAATAAGGTTACATTAAGTTCTTTGCTGCTGCAACTATTATTAGAACTTCATAAGCCGCACCAAACTAACCAACTATCGTTCTTTCATTTCAATGTGGAAGGACTATCGATGAACTTTGGGTTACCCATCACGTACGTATTTATTACCATAGTTTGCTCAAAAAGAACTATTTCTGATGTTTATGACCCGGTTTGTGGTGTGAGAAAGAGGTGTAGATGTTCATTGCTTGATTGCACGAGGTTGGATTCAACATGCGATATAGTTTTGATCATACAAAGTCGATTTCTCGTTTAAGCATGAACGATCGCCATTTCTGAGGCAAAGGTCATCTCGATATGGGTGATGTCAAAGACCATTCTCTTAATATGAGGTGGGATAAGATCAGGCTTTTCCTGAACATTTCGAGTAAACAATGATCAAAATCAGATAAATAAGTGGTGAGAAATATCTCTTCTATGGGATAGTTGATTGACCTTCAAAGGTCACAATTTGGGGTTCTATTTGTGCAAAAAATGAAGACACAGGCGGCCATATTTAGAACCGAATTTGTCTTGATTGTGAAAAAGATGTCTTATTTTGACACAAAACAGAACAGAAAATGGACGCGGATCGCACGAATTTCCAGTCATATGCGGCCGTGTGTCGGCTCAATGTAGCCCAATTATGGCCTTTTCGAATACATTCTTGGACTAATGAAGTACGTTCATGAAGTCTACTTTTCGGCCACACTTGGTGCAGCGTCCGTTCTACAATAGTTGGCCATATTTCGGCATATGTTAAAAGGCATATTTTAGGCCATGTTTTGGAAAATATATGCCCCGATGTATTAAAAAGAAAGGTCTAATTACGGATTTATTACGGCCACATTTTGGCCATTCATGCTGCACACTGGGCTACTTGTAGTATCCGCTCTTTCAGAAAGAGCAAACAACTAGGAAAGAGTTCGGACTACCGATGTGGTGCTTTCGGTTAAGAGAAAAGGGGTGGTAGAGATACAACACTCGAGAGCTGGAAGTGGGTTGTAAGGCCAATACTCGCCAGTGAGAGTGAACAGTACAATGTATAAGGCGGTTAAGACGTATTAAGCGAGACGGCTCGAGAAGTGGTTATGGGCTGGCTGACTCTCTATTATAGCTCGTCTGGATCTCTGGTAAAAGATTCCTAGGCATCGAACAGAAGGGTCATGATACCCATATTGTCTCCTGTACTTGGAGTTGGAGCTTACCTCTGATACCTCATATGCTTTGTATCAGGCTGAGGTTCCAAATAATACGTAAATATATTACAGAGTTGTCAGCCATTTAGCCATACCACTATATGCGTATCGTCTGTAATTGACTTATAGCTATAAAGGGTAGGAAAGACTGACACGTGGATCGCCACTAAATGTGCGGTCGTCAATATGGCATTCCTCTAATAAGGTTCGCAAATGCGCGCGACGTGGCCAAACACTCCACCCGTGCCAACAAATGTTCCACTAATTTATCCAGCCTCTAGGCATCTTCTGCGGGACGCCGCGTCATATCATTTTAATGACCATACTTGTCATTTATGAGGTCAAACCTCGACTTTGCGATAAAATATCCCATCGGTTCGGCCCACTCGAGAGAATAATACAAAGCCCTGCTAAACTCTTTGTAATGTTTCAGCAGAGTGGTCTCAATTAATCTCAGTGAGTCATCGAGAGTGTCTGCGGCACACCCGTATGCGAAATATCGAAGAGTAGGTACTTTTTTTTGTAGAAAAGAAGCCACAAACTTGTCTGTACAATCCAGTCGCAGCTCTGCCAATAGTTATGGGCTCCCGCTAATCACGGGACTGGATTCTCTATTGAAAGTGGACTTTGGCATTCTCAACCGTCTTTCGAAATGTGCAGAGTAGATCGGCTCAAATTCATTCCAGGCATCATTTCTTTCACTTTCTATATTCCAAAATTGGTCTGGCATTATCCGTCTGTACCTTACAGCCAAGTAACGATTGATTTTGGTCATTATTCTAGGGCTAGATCCACCAGCGCCTTCTTCCTGTAATGAAGTTGCGAGAGCCACCATTTCCTTATGCAGCCACACTGCTACAGTGATATCGATGTCGCTTTCGAAGAAATTTTGTGCAGTGTCCACAAGATACATGGGTTCAAAAACGTGTAGGTTATTCAAATTTGGATGTCCCACCGCACCATCCAGATGTAGAAAATAGATGATCGAGAGATTTAGGTTTTCTTTCCAGTGCATGGAATCCTACGCCATGGAAAACCAATAAGCAGTTGTCAATTGTCTTTTCCTGAGGTGACCAAGTTTATCGTTTTTAAGTTAAACTTGGAAGGTCGGACACGTTTTGAATGCAAGAAAGTTGCACAGTCTTCATGGAAGCGTAGGCCATTCACAGTATTTTCAAGTGGCAGTTACTTAGGTGGGGGATGTGAAAAGAAAGTGTCACAAAAACACGCGTGGCATCAGCGGAGTGCAGAAACGCAGCAACAAAACGGTGGATGCCCGAGAGGATGCTCTCAGCGGCGTGCGTGAGCACGCCTAGTGCAAAGAGTGGATGGGTTTGGGCGGGAGGGCACTGGTATGGAGCAGTTGGATGAGTGACGGTGGGAAAAGTGTCGAGAGAGGAAGGGCACTGCTTCTGCAAAGCACGGTAAGATTATGGGAAGTGTCCGGATAGAGCGCAGTATGGCGTGGTAGGGCGCCAAGATAAAGCTTCAAAATGGATGTATCGAGATGTGGCGAAAAGAGAGAAGCCAATAAAAAGCATTAAGAAAGAATAGCACGACTATGGGTAGCCAGGAAAACGCTTTTAGACAGAGTGCCAAGAAGTGGGGTGACGATGGGGGTGTTTTTTGCGGGGTTATTTGGTGCGCATGGATGGGGAGAGTGTTCGGACGGATGATGAGCAGTGTTGTAATGTAATTCAAGGCAGTTGGAAACATGTGGTGAAATTTTGTCGAGAGTTTTTTGAACCCACTGTGTGATGGACACGGCGCGACAGGTCACGACCCATTCAGATTCCTCCGTAGGAATCCGGATGTGTATGCACTGACTACAGTGGACCTTGCATGATGGCACAAAAGCATTTAGAAATGTTTAGAGTGCTATTAGAACTTTCTATATGTAACAGTGTATATCTTATGTATATCTTCGATTATTCTAGCCACTCTCGAGAATGTCTATATAAGGAAGAGCCGAATTTTCGATTATCTGAGTTCAGACACAAACATTGAAAATTTGGTCCGTAAGCTAGTATATACCTCACTATTTACTTGTTTATACGATGGGCAGCTTTCGCTGCCCTTTTCCACCAGTGTCACTAACGACTGACGCATCAGCCGGCTCGATACAGTGCTACACTCCATAGAGTATGCTGATGGGCTCTTTACAGCTTTACACTTCAGAACGTCAGTAGTCCGTGAGGGCTGATTACAGTGATCAGCAGGACCGGCTCACACTAGACTTAAGTCAGATTCTGACACACTGGTGGGGAGAGAGGACAGCTGTCGGAATCCATTCCAAAAACAATTGGACATTTTCCATTTCTTGGAAATGGAAAATTCGTTCGGCAAATAAACGCCGTACGCGTTTTTGGAATAATCGCAAGTGGAACATTACCGGTGGATTTTCTCTTATGGAGAGCTTGCCTGTTGTCAAAGGCGTCATTTACAGGTATGGGGAAAGGGCAAAGCGGGAATGTACACGAAGTACAATACGCAGCAGAATGATTGGATTTAGATTAAAAAACACTAGGTTGCCCAACTCACGGAGGGTAAAATGCACCGTATTACCCAAGTCAGAGCTCACTTCCGGCCACATCTTCCAAACGCAAAAAGGATCATCTTCTCACCCTTCTGCGCCAATCCTCTTTGCTTCCCACTTCAAACTTTCAGCCCACGAGTAGTCTCGTACCAAGTCAAGGCGCCCACGCGCGCTTTTCAGGCGCAGAATTTCAAACAGAATGCTCTCATTCACTCTCATTGATTGTTCTATTCGGACAATTGCATCAACACTATCGACAGAAATGGTTTGAGAACCGCAGATAACCGCTCTTCTCCTGTTTTTGCAGAAGCTAGTGTCCTAAAATGGCTATTCTAATGGCCCAAAAGCCTGTAATCTACAGACTATACGTTTTAAAAAACCTCTCCAACATCAAACTACAGACGGTGAATACTTTCAATTATACTAATTGCTTTGTTCTGTGACTTAAGCAGTTTAGTTCGTGTGTCCTGTTCCACGGGATTGTTTTCTTGTTGTGAAGCAAGGAAACTGTTTTCAGTTTCTTGGCTATGTTTAGCATCTATTCCGTTCGTTCTCTGTCGTTTTCTGTAAATCTTCTCCGCAAAGCCTATTTTCCGTTTTCTCAGCTTCAGTGAGTGAAGTATGGGCGCCTATATCATAGTCGTATTTATGAACTGTTCAACAGAAGTGATAGTAGTCTTTGAATTCCGGCCCTCGGGTAGAAGAAGGCTTTCAAGATCTCGTACGAGAGACAGAGGGGGTTATAAGCCCTCTGAAAGAACATCTTCCACTGACGTAAGAAGTTTTTTGAACTCTCTGCAAGGCGAGAGTACTTATACCAGCCGTGAAATGATGAATTTGATCGTATGTTGCCTTTCGTTCTGCTCATTTGAAATAGTTATTTATCTCTGCGTCATTATTTCCTATCACACGGCTTTGCAGCTCTTCACCTTCTTCTTTCATTCCTTCAGTTTTTGATTCTAAAGCATCATTTGCAAAGAACCCGGCTTTTCTACGAAGAATGGACACCATGTTCCATTCTTCGGGACACGCTTTCCAGTAAGTTTGGAAAGTTCTATGGAGTGGCTCGTACTCAGACAGAACCAAATTCAATCGAGGCAGACGCAATAATTCTTCTGTGTACTCCATTGCGCAACGCAAAATGTGGCGACAGGGAAATCCCATCGTCACGTTCATCTTACAACCACCACGAACCTCAAGGCTTCGTTATGCGTTTTTTCCGCTCCATCTCACTTTGGACTCGAAAAGAACAATCAGAGGCGTTGATGTTATTAGGTTTGGTAAAGAATTTGCTGCGGAACGCTTTGGGTCAGCTAGTGGGGCCAAACTTTTTCTCCATAGCAACTGAAAGCGGGCTACTCGACAGATGTAGCTGTCATGGAGGTTCAACTCCAGCCATTCGACGGCCTCCAGATCGACGAGAAAAGCACTGAGAACTCCAAAAGTCTTTGCGGGCTCAATGCTATGCTTCTTGAACTTCAGAAAGGAGTAACTTGTATTCTCGCTCATCATCTGGTCCAGTACAAAGGGACGGAGAGGGATCTAAATTCCCGGATAGACCTATGCCCGGAGCTCAAAGTACTGGGTGATCTCCATTTCGCGGTCTTCCTCTCCACTGCTCGTTTTCTCGCATGTTGACGAAGTTCATGAGGGATCCTGGAAAACGGGGTTTTCTTCGACAAAATATTGGCGCGATAGCCGGAAGGAGAGGCTTCGGCATATCTAGTACCTTGGAAAAGGTATCTTCTAGGCGCCGCTGCGTCACGAAAACAATCCATTACCATTTGTGACTTGCGTAGATAGAGATAGTTGAAGCAGAATGGGCTCCGTTGGTTGAAATCTGTAAATTACATACTTCGAAGGCTTCTCCTCTTTCAGTAAAGCATGACATAAAACTTGACCTTTACAAATTGAAAAGCTCCCGTTGCAAATCATCACGCCAAGCCATCCTTCCCACTTTCGCACATCATGAAGTTATTTACTTCATCTGGTTTCGATTAAGATGCCATTCATTGAGAGAGATGAATGAAGTATGAAAAACCTTCTCAGTCGCGTTCATGCAAGCGAAGCTCTAATACATGGTTATCATTGCCGGAGAGACTGAAATTATAGACTTGAAACTCGTTAGGACTTTAATGAAGTCCTCTACACTCTGTTTGGAAATGAAACCCATGAAAAACTTCAGCGTAAATCCGTCGTTAGCCCTTCCGATAATAGTGAACAACGAGTATCCGGAGCGGTTTGCACCTGCTTTGCAGTCCAGTGATACTCCAGGTACAATACCATATCGTTCATAGTCTTCCAGGTATTCTCTAAAACTTCAACAAGCCGACATCATGCGCCCTGTGCGTTCACAACTGAAGAATAATTTGTCCCCTTCGCCCTCCTTGTTCAAGTCCATGAGAGCCACGCATAGTCTCACACAATAGAGGTCCTTCGGGTTGCTAATTGAACCGGTATAGCCGAGTTGTTGCTTTGCAGCCAATGGGTTTATGTCCTTCTTGTGCTCGTCCTCGAGGTAACGGAGTGTATATTTGAAGGATATCTGCAGAGTATATTTCTTAGAAAGGGCTTCCGTACGCATTTTCGGCGCGAGAGGCATAATTACGTAGTTCTACGCAGGCCTGTTCGTATGACAGGCCGCACTATAGTCCACGACATACGACCTACCCCCACAATTTGCGGTAGATTTCACTGTTTTCATGGTGAGTGAGAAGTAACATCTGTTGGGGGGCTCCGAATTGTACTTCTCACATTTCAATATTCTTTTATGGAGAACCGGACGATCTCCAGCTACACCACCCTCTATGTTGTGCTACTGCTTAGCCCGCAAATAGATAGAGGTTCTAGTGTATAGATAATAACCCATACGTTCAGCAATGTATTGAACTTCTTTCATAACACCGTGGCCAGGAGCGTCCAGGGAAAGCTCCGAAAGTAGGCAATCACTGCAGTTTTGAAGCAGGGATCGATATGACCCTGGTCATCTTCAACTTCATCATCCTTACCCTTGACATCTCTCGTCCCTCGGTTGCTCAGCAGCTCTTCGTCTTTTCCTGAACCATCACGAACCTCCTCCTCTACCTTCAATTCTCCTTATCGAAACAAATCGAACGGTATATCCTCCTAATCGTCGAAAAACATGAAGCAGTCGATGAGCTTAATAGGTGTGTCATTCCTCCCAATGTCTTCATTTCCCTCCTCCTCCTTGACACCCCCTTCCGTCTCTGAGGCCTTCAATCGGATATTCTGTTGTATTTTGCGCGTGTTAGGCCTCTTCAAAGGTGTAGAAGACTCTGGAGAAAGTTGTGAACTACTTGCGCATGCTTTAGAGGAGTCTACCGTTTCCATATTCGCGCAGGAATTAGAAACATATTCATGTTCCAATATTGCAGCCACGTCTCCGTTGACGCCTCCTACGTCAATCTCTTCAGTTACAGTGTCACCCACTTCTTCCACTTCTGTTATCCTGTTCCCTGTCACAATCATGTCTCCAAATTCTTGACGGAAGTCAGAGGTCTGTTCTTTGTCCTTGTCTGATTGGCGTCTATTGCCATGCGTGATACAATCAATGTCTATAAAAGAACTATTGCACTTTGATACAATTTGAGGGCTCATTTTATCTCTGATAGTCAACGCTCCTCGTGTTCAGAACAACTCTTCAGTCCCATCACAACCGAGGACGTCAGATAATGGCAAGTCTTTTTTCACATAGAACTTCTTCTGTAGGTTTCTCCGGTCCAACATTACTTATTTATGGAATCCAGACTCCTTCCAAGCGACGTACCGGGCTCTCAGAGCAATCAAAATGCTGTCAGAACGAAGTGTAATGTCCTTCTCTGTGAAAGAAAGAGGTTCATGGTTATTATTGAAGTCTATCTCGACATTCCATTTAGTGGCATGTCGGGAAAGACTGAAAGTAATGCTTGTGAGACATCGTATTGGTGGCTTATGACACACGCAACGAAGCCGCCCAGTGACAGTACGGTCATTGCGCTTCATCCGTCTTCGAACAAGCCTGAACTGATGCGCCCCATACGAATATTTTTCCGTTATTGCAATTGTAGCAACCATGTCAGTAAGGTCGTCCAACTCCCCCTTGAACTTGAGCTCATCTGCACTCACACGGACGACGGAACTAAGCAATGAGACACTCTCTGCCTCGCTGATACAGTTCATCACATTACTCGTTCGCCTTTTGTCTGAGGGCTTACTTACATGATGCGTACTCCATCTCATAGCATCCTTCTGATTGTAGAGCAATCTCAAATGGGAAATACCTCTCGGGTGTTCGAGTCCCGCTCTCGCGAAGAAGGGTATCTCAGCGAACCAGCCTTCGTGCCACCGATGTGTGTGTGTAAGACCATAGTGCTTCAGGCAGTACCTACGAAGGTGATGAACCCAGGAAAAGGGGAAGAATCAAAGGGGGATCCAAGGACAAGGATATTCCGTGGACAACGGAAAAATGTAGAGCGAAAATGTTGGGCAAAATAGGACGCACGACCAAGCGTACAGACCTATGAAATGGGTATCCACACTGGATAAGCGAAATGAAGACGTGTAAAAACAACCCTATACAGGGGCGGTGTACTGACCTAAACACAGTAAAACCAACAAAAGAAAAAAACACACCAAAAACAATGGTACAGTGACGCCTGAGCTTCCCGAGGGGATATATTAGCCCAACCGGTTGTGGTTCCTGCCGTTAAGAGATGGGGACTCGCGTAGGCGACATAATATAGACCCAAGCACTTGGCTACCATTTACTTGGTGGTAGCGATGGCGGTGAAGCCATCGCTTAAGTCTACTCTAGACAGTGAATTACGCGTATAGACTATAGTGGTTCAAACCAATCCTGGTCCATACACGTATCATGCGTGTAACCCCAGCCTGGCACGTCCATTCGTCCACTGCGGTGCAACTGTAAAGACTTAACTAACATACCTTCTAAGGTGTCTAAAATACTAAAAACTAATATTATTCATAAAATCGTTGACGTGGCCCCCGATATATCGGATGCCATATGAATGGTACCCAGACCGGTTCTGCGCGCACGCGCTGCTCTAAACTGATGAATTCCAGCTGAATGATCATTCATTCTTACGGGGGGCGGACTTGTGGTGTTGTCATCTGGTTTAGTAGAATCGAGGAAGATGCCATGCTGAGAAAATTCGAGAGCGTAATCTACTGCCTCAATTGCTGTTTCATGATTTCGGTGGGTATATTTCACGAAGATGGCTTGCAGAATTCCATCAAAAACATATTGGACGGCTTCGGAGCTGTCCAGGAAACGTACACGTCGACAAGAAAGATATCTTGGCAGAAAAAGGAGACATGCATTCAGATTTTGCAACTTTTGCTGAGTGGATGACATTTTCTCTTCAAAGGCATCCATTCCGCCCATGAAAGGCATCCTGAAGCCTTGATGGTCCCTCCCATCGTTAAATATCTTTCACCTCCCAGACGGGGACTGGAAATTAGCTTTTTTAGCGTTTGTCGTTGCATAACCTTCACTCAACGCAGCGAAAGAGTAGCCAGAGTCCCGCAGATTGCTTTTTATATCTTCTAAAAAGAATAGACGGTTTTTGGCGCTCCTCATTCCCGTATCTTCTCTTCTTGGCATGAGTATCGTCACTTCTATACTTCCTCTTTACAACACGCTTCCGTGCATTTTATTCCTTCTGGCCTTCGCACCATCCCTTCTGCGGTACATATAATTCCTCTGATGCAGCCGGTACACCGGCAAGAAAGTTTTGGAGACCATAAAAGTGTTATGAAAAACAGACGCAAGCAGTATTTCAACTACTCAGCTCCTCACAGCCGTCCATCTGTATGAACCAGGTCGTCTGGCGCTACATTTTGTGGCGTATGTCGTTCTCGGCGCCCTTTCTTCAAGGTTCTGGTAGAATTTTCTACAAATTTCTGATATCTTTTTTATTTATTTCGTCTTGTAGACATAAATCGATAAGATCTGTGAAAAAATGTTTGTGTTTGGGATTTTAGTATCTATTGGGGCAGTTCGTTTACCATACGTTTCATGCTTTTTATCGGGGAAAGGCGCTCAAGCTGCTACCGATAGAGTTCGGCAAACCGGGAGTAGTGTATTGGAAATAGATGAGATAAAACTACGAGAATAATGCTGAGGTGAGGTCTCACCATCACATCAATATATTGTGCAAAACGGCGCCAAAACTGTTTTTCAAATGAAAAAAAAAATTCTAATGGTCGGAGGAGGGACGTCGTCTACTCTCAAGATACTTGTCGCGTGACTATTAGTGGGTTTGGAGCTTGAGATGGAAACCTGATCCTATTGTGTTGGAAGGAAATGTCGCCGCATGTGCTCTCTGAGATGGGTCACCACGGCGCATTCTGGGCAACCTGTGATGGGAACCTATTTTAATTGGCTGAAATTCAATCATTCTCCTACGTGAGATACGTCATGTATATTCCACCTTTGCCACATGACAAAGAGTTGGAAACAACGGGGGGAAACTTGGATCCTCTCTATTGGTTGACTCAAAGTTTCCTGTTCACACTTTATAGTTGCATCAACTCGTAGAACGGCCCTTTTAATTTCGTTTTCGTGACGTTGATTCAATCGACGTTCTTTTATCGACTGTACATTGGCGAAACTGTTTCCTTCGCAAGCTTTTTTCATGAGCTTTGCGCTGAAGCGCGCTGCTGCGCGTCGGAAGCGCGGTCATTCTCATAAACTAGCGACACGTCGGACGCCTTCCGTCGCAGCCGCTTTCGGAATAGGAGATGACTCGGAAAATTCTGACGACGCACCACAGACACAGAAGGTTACAACAATCTCCGTGATTGTGGATGTAGAACCCTCTGCGGAAGCCCCCCCAGAACAGCATTTGGGAGAGCAGGTAGAGCATCGCGTTGAGAAAATGGGTCCCAAGACTTCGCAGATCGCGTCAATGATCGAACGCAGAAAAGAGGCAGCCATTGTATCTACCATCCCTCGGGAAGAAAAAGACAACGCTCTTTTTAAATACGAGGTAGCTAATTGCCCAGATGAAGCGGATACCTACCTCTATAAACAACGCCCTGTCGATGGATTTGGCGAAATGATGCTGCGAAGCATGGGATGGAGTGGCAAGGAAAGATTACAAGAAAAATACGAGCCTCCAGTGGCAAGACCAAATCGGCTGGGTCTTGGGGCAAAAATTTCTTTTCTTAAGAATCCGGAACGACGGAAGAGGGCTAGGGAAAAAGAATCCAAAACGGGTTCCGCTCCAGATACATGTACTGAACAAGAGGCTCCAGACGAAAAAGGTGAAGGTATTACGGTTGATAGAGAAACAGCCCGTTCAGATTACAAAAGAATAATCAGAGTCAAGCGGCTGAGGGAAGAACAGCACACGCATACTCATTCTAACTAACAGTTCCGCTTCAACCAAAGTAAACTGAATTACGGAGGAGTTCTCGAACTCAGCGTGATAATGAAACACGTTGGACTTACATGTCCTGGTCGAGAGCTAGGTCTCTAACAGAGTATGAGTGTAAAGATCGAAGTTTCGACGGCAATTGTAATCACTTTAGTCAACCTGATAGTATAAGTTAAAAAGTTGGGCCTGGTGGAAACTCTCGTTCATGTTTCCTGTGCAGCTTAATAGCAGCCCGCTGTCCCTGCGTTGCTTGCATGTAGTTGATGAACAGAATCGCGGCACGTATCAATAAGCCTTTCCACCAGGGTTCTTGTTTCGGACCGATTGCCAGTGGTGCCCCATTCGCAGGCAGCATGAGTTCGCCCAGCTGTTTACGCTCCTCTATCATTCGAAAAACATCTCTCTTGAATTTCTCACAAGAAAACTCATCCTCATCTCCGGTGTCAAGATTTTCGATCTCTGCGCGTAAGGGATCCAATTCAGGCGACATCTCCGGAGCTTCATCGTCTTCAGGGGGCATATTTTCATGCATTGCTTGGTAGGTTCTCAAGCTGGAGGGAAACCGTGCACCTTCAGCAAGAGCCCGGTATTTTGCCACATAAGAGTTCGCCACTCTCTTCGCATTTCTTTCGAAACCGTTTGTGCCGCCGAGCATTGGTCTGAACTCATCCTCAAACCCATTCATACAAAAGTCCCGGCACACCGAGAGATAACGATCCCGCAAAACGGATATTCGAGATACTAGTTGCATTCCCATTTCGTTGCGCCTGGTTTTCACCGCGTCCGCAACCGTGCCACACTTATAAGAAGCTGTAGCTTGATCAAATGTGTGAAGAGCCTCATGGGTTATGGCATCAACACGAGCTCCATAGTCCCGAATTGGTCGTCGCCATTCAGATTCAATGTCAGCACGAAGTTCTTCTATTTTCATCCCCACGGGACCATCAAATGTGGACCTCACGATTTCTCCGACTCTGAAGTGCGCTGCCAGTGCTGCATGTTTTGGAAGATCAAGCGTAAAGTGAACATCTTTACCTTCACCTCCAGTATTGCGACAAATCGCAGTCCAAACAGTTTGCGCCATAGCGTCAAATCCTTCCAGAGGAACCATAGCTGCCTCGCGTCGCCGACATGCCTTTGATATGTTCTCCGCTAAAGACTTGACCCCGCTTTCGAATTCCTCATTCGAATAAACCATGTGCGGCAAGGCCACTACATCCATGTCAAAAAGAGAAGAGAATTGAATCGTCCGGATTTTCAGAGATTCCCATAGATTGAGGAGATCACCCATGAGCACACGGCGTATATCAGCTACGTTTGACTCTCCATCGTGATCACGAACAACAATTATAACGCGCACAGGGCGTTGCTTCATAACTTTTGAACTGCGACGAAGGGCAACAGCATGAGCAAAAACGGTCTCAAAGAGTTCATAGTTGGCGGCCGAGTAACGCCCAACATCATGAGCCCACATGTTTACGATCAACACATCGGCAAGAGCAAGTGCAAATAGAGTAGTTCTACTCTCGAAAGCCTTTGCACCTTCTCCCCTCTCTCGAGAGTCTGTCCCTTCCACATCAAGAATCACTAAAGGGTGGGGTTCAGGTCGGAGAGCTGTCCACACACCCAATGTTGTGCGCCGTCTTCCGCTCTTAGGGGCATCTAGCACCGGAAAGCCAGTGCCAAATGCCCTATTCAGAAGGGTAGACTTGCCGCCAGATTGGCATCCAACGACTGCAACTGTCGTATATTGCAAAGTAGTTTTTCCTTTCGCGCCAGGAAGAGAGTTGACGAAATGCCCTTCGGCGTCTATGAGCTGACAGGCAGACATCGTGGAGCTATGCTTCTTCCGCTTGAAACAGCAAAGGAGCCTTGAAAAGTACCGGACGCTGCAGACGGTTGAAGGCGTGGGGACGGGCCAGAGTCCACATGAGCGCTATTCAGATTCGGGGATCTTAACAAAGGTCCGAAAATCAACAAAAAATTAAGAGGCGAAGGTGTCACAGAATCCTTGTAAATCTACAGCGTTCTTATTCATGTCTACCTGGTTTGCGTAGGGAGCAAGACAAAAACCTCTCTAAACGCAACGCCCCCATTTTGTGGCACCTTCGCTCATTTGGCACTACATATTTCGCATTTCACATTCCCCAGGTCTCTCCGAAGATATACCGAACCACTGACACTGAGGCCTTTTCACAATCATAATCCAAAGACAAGAAAAAGATTCAAGGTTTTCTCAATCGATATCCCTGAATAGAAGGGTTCTTCACCCCTTTTGATCATTTACTAGTACCGTTCGTTGCATCACTTTGATCCGTATCATGACATCAGTGGCAAGTCAAGAATCAAGTACTCATCTTGAGACAACAAATTCGCCAAAGGCACCGAATCAAAAGCCACATTTGTTATCGAACATAGACCAGATTCATCGTCGCCACAAGATTCCTCGAAGTCACACCACAGGATCATCCCTTCATAATTCTCTATCATTAGCTCCTCCATCACCTTCTACAAGCCGTATGTCATCAAGTACGAACCCTGCTGTTTTCCTCGCCAGACATCTGCTTGGCATCGATCAAGGGCCCACTCCGGATGCCCTGGAAGATGCTTGGAGCGTTGCGACCAAGCGTCGAGGAGTATATAACCTCTTCCAGGTCCCTACTCGTTTAGAACGTCTCTTGACGCTTGGGCAATTAATTTGCTTAGATGAGTTTCTTATGTTGTTCACTTATTTACCTCTCAGGGCGTTTATCTCCTTCTTCCGTCTCATCATTCCGTACTCTGGCAGCTCGATTCGTACCGCCTCTCGCGCACCTTGGTACCGCACATGTTGCATATCCTGGGCTGCAGACGTCCTACAACTCAGTCTCTTACTAATCACTGCATTAATTTTACGTTCCTTTGATATCAGCTGGATATACCACAATATACGCGGACAGTCAGTAATCAAACTTTATGTTGTGTTTAACGTAATTGAGATTTTTGACCGGCTTTGTTCCTCATTCGGAATTGATGTACTTGACAGCCTTGGTTGGACAACTTCCTCGGCGGTGCAATTCTTCACGAGAGATCACAAGGACGCCAGCTCTGGTGCCATTCGCGCACGCGCAGTGCAAGGTATTGTGCTTCTGAGTAGAATGGCGTTCGATTACATATGTGCTCTGGTGTACATAATAATACATGCTACACTACTTCTAACGTGGGTTGTGACGCTGAATGTAGCTATCAACACCCAAAATAATGCACTGCTAACGTTGCTGGTCTCCAATAACTTTGTAGAGCTCAAAGGGGCTGTATTCAAAAGCTTCAAGGTTCAGAATCTTTTTCAGATTGCTTGCTCGGATGCCGTTGAAAGATTTCAATTGTGCGTCTTCCTCGCAGTGATGTTGGTTGTGACAAACGCAGATGAGAAACTGTTCATGACATTTATTGTCATTTTGGTCTGTGAGATTACTGTGGATTGGATAAAACATGCTTTCGTGACAAAGTTCAATCGTATATCACCAAACGTTTATAGACAATTTTTCACTGTCATTTGTGAGGACTTATCCAAATCCAAGTCCCAGTCGGTGGTCCGAAGCATAGGAGGTGGCGGAGTTGCCAAGAGGACTGGGTTTGTTAATCTCCCTCTAGCTGCTCTCGTTACCCGAATGAGTGCAGGTTCGTTTCTTCGTCTACCACGGATCGGTATGCTTCTCATTTGGATGAGTCTAGTTGCAACTAAAACAGCCATAAGCATTTCATTAATAGGTCACTCTTGGCGCCACATTCGTGAGTCACGGAGCAGATCCGATGAAGAATCGGATAAAGACAGCGATTGGGTGCAGAAATTGATGCAAGTGGAAAGATACGATCTAATATCAAGGAACTCTTGAAGGTCATCGAAACTCAAGAGTTCGGATAGGTGTGCGTTACGATCTAGCGCTTTATTTCTTTCTGGAAAGAGTTCGCTGCTTTTCTGCGTCAACGACTATCTTTTCCTCAACTTTCAAACCCTTTCTCCGTCGTATCCCGTTAACCAATTTGCGGGCGATATTGTTGTTTTCAGCAGTTGTATCCGATGCTCCAAGATCCTCAAGCTCCTCTTCCGTCTGAGGATACCAAAAAGGATCAAGTTCGATGCTTTCCCAGTGACTGAATACCATTTGTGGAACCGCAAAGCCGGAGGTTTGCTTTCGAAGCACATCAGCAAAGCCAAAGGAGTCTTGCACCGGCATGTACGCTTCAATTCCGAAAACGTTTACCCCTTCCTTCATTTCTTCATTCAACACTCGACCTCTTCTCTGCCCTAATACTGTGTAGGTCTTACCTAACACTTCTCCTGGCACTGATATGTCCACGTGAAGCACACCTTCCATCAGTCTGGCGTTGCCGTGTATCAAGGCAGTCCTCACTGCCTCCCGCACGCATCCAAGAAGAACACCTGAAGTGATTGAGGACTTTCCGTTCGGCCGAGAGAAATCGCCGTAATCACTGCAATTAACTTCATTCGTTTCGCCCTCTGGGCCTATGGCTGCTTTCAAATCATCTTTGTCAATGTCCTTTGCTTCCAATAGATCGATAAGAAACGCCACCCCATGCATTGGTTCCTCACACAGGGGACCTGCTCGAGTCCCTAATTGAAACCCGTTGACGATTGCCTTCTCGATCTCGAGTGAATAACCGGGAGAGCATGGTGTTGTCTCTTCCTCTCTTCCGAAAACAGCTCGCACAGTTGCAGTTCTCCCATTATATGAATACGGTCCGATCAGAATGTTAGAGCCAAATTGTTTAGGGCCACAGGACCAAACGCGCGGAAATACGCTCTCCAGCCAAAAATTCACGATCGATGATTGAGACGTTCTTCGAGTGCTCGATTCTTGTGCAAATTCCTCGATGGCATCTACAAGCTCTTGTCTTAAAGAAGTTGTTTTTTCTGCGTCACCATTCCCACCTTGTTCCTGGCTTCTAAGAAAGACTCCAGCTCTATCCAAGACTGTTGCAAGAGGAGGCGGAAGCGGAGTAGCAGTAATTCTAAACGTGGTCGAATCATTGGTCACGCATACGAGATGACCTTGATTAATGAAACCCGGTTCTATGTAACTGGGGGCTTCCTTGCTTTTTTCGACGTTTATTCGCCATGACGAACTACCAACGGCAGATTTTGTTTGCAGAGACTGATTAATTCCAATATCGCTCCTTCCCATAATACCCGATGTCGGTGTTGTCTCCGTACGCGTAGCAGCCTTCGTACAGGTACTTTGAGGCTCTACAGGAAGGGGCACATGAGGAGATGCACCACCGTTGACTGTTTCTCTGAAAGGAACAATTGGCTTCGAGACATGTATCCGCACACCTTTCGCAAACCTCTCACGAAGGTCTTTGAGACATCGTTCCAGGTGAAGCTCCCCATTCGCCGCAATGATATGCTCTCCTTTTGCAGAAAGGAGGGTTTCCACTGCCGGGTCTGCTTGGTTGAGCTTTCGAAGTCCTGTCTGAAGCTTTCCTGCCTCACTGTGTAGATGTGGCTCCACAGCAACACGTACTAGGGCCTCTTGATTGACAAATGTTCCCGCAGAAGAATTAAATCCCACGGGGAGACAGTATCCCGGAGGCTCAGAGCTGAGCGTAGCAGTTTTGAGAACACAATCTTCCAGACCACCAATACCGACGATACATCCCGCAGAGGCAGAACGAATGGGATTCATTCCTCTTCCCATCAAGAGATAAAGCCCTGTCACAGTGGCTTCCGATACCAGGCTTTCATCAAATCTGCCGTCCACCATGAACTTGAATTTTGGGGAATAAACAAAGACGTGATCACCGACGGAGAGCTTTCCGGAGAGTATTCTGGCAAATGCTACCATTGTCTCCCTCGCCGCTGCCCCTTTTTCTTCAGGGTCAGGGTTCGGCCGCCCTGCAGCTTTTTCGCCATCTTCCAAGCTCTTTGGTGTTCTTATGTTGATCTGCCCGCCTCCCGAGTCGGCATCTTTCTCGATCATTTTGGCTACGTACGCAATGAACGGGTCGCTTGTATTTGTTGACGCCTGAGAAATGGACTTCTTCTGGCGTTCTAGGCTTTCGATAACCCGCGCCTTAACTCGCTCGTCTTCAAACTTGGCGTCGTAAACAATATCCGGGTTTCCCCACAACGCTTGCAATCGATTCCTTTCGACTTGAGCTTCAGCTACGCAGGGCATCTTCTCAATAACGGTGTTAAGAAGGCATGAAGATGCAGGCAACCACGAGTTCATTATTGCCTTCAATGCAGTCGAAGCATCCCTGTGGTTCAAATCTCTCGAGTTCACTTTGATGCCCAGTTTCGAAACGAAATGCTTTCGCTTTTGAACGGCCAAATCATGATCATGTTGCGTCTTCAACAATGTGTCGTACACGGCGTGGATGTTTGCCATTATACATTGGACAAACAATGGCTTCGATTTTGATCGAACATCTGCAACCTTTCGCCTAACTATTCGTTTCGCCTTAGGTTCAAGATAGTACTCGCCCCACAAGGTCTTATTCAACACCCTGCGAGATATTCCCTCTCTCTCAGAAAAAAAGTGTGCAAAGTCGATTATCCGAAAGGCCCACCCATCCAAAGCCGAAGCGAAAACAACGTTTCCGACTTCGGGGGAAAAGTATCCGCTTACGGTGTTGTGATTTGTATGAGATGAATCCTCTTGAAGGCTCCATTCTGCGTCATTTTCGGCTTGATTGTCAATCTCTGAGGCCGCAGCCATCATTTTTTCCACCTGACGCACGCCCATTATGACATTCGCTTCCCCCAATGTGCCTAAGATATGTTCGTAAGCTTCTTGAGGATCAAGGTCAAGCTCCACAAATAGCCGGTCGATTTTGTTGAGGACAAGAACTGGTCGTAGTTCGTGCTTCAACGCAGCTCTCAGAACCGTGACAGTTTGGACGCAAACCCCTTCCACCACATCTACAACGATAAAAGAACCATCGCATATTCGCAAAGCAGCTTGCACTTCACCGCTGAAGTCTACGTGTCCTGGGGAGTCGATGAGATTGATTATGTTCAATGGTGCGTCGCCTATTTGTCATGCAGGTTGAGAAGTATTGGTGATAACTAGCAGCAATGTGAGCAAAAAGGGACTTTGAAACTGGTGAGGCAAGGAGATGGGAGGTGAACATACCGGAAACGCGGTACCCGAGAGCAATAGAAGAGGACTTCATTGTTATACCTCTTCGTTGCTCATCTTCACGAGAGTCCATATACCGAGCTTTGCCGGCGGAACGAGTGGATATGATTCCATTGGAGGCAATTAGAGAATCTGTTAGAGCTGACTTTCCATGGTCAACGTGTGCAAGCATGCAGACATTCCAAATGCGCGAAGGCGGTTCCTTGACTTCCGGTTGCGCAAGACTCATTTTTGGTTAAAGAGTTGGGTTGGGTGTCCTCGAAGGAATTGTCTGCTCGATTTGCACAGGCTTTTGAGAGCATCTCTACCGTACCATAATAAATGAAATCTATTCCACTTTTTATCATTCAGAGCATAAATCGAGCTCTACCCCGATGCCATCACGGTGAGGAATTTTCCTCAACAAATTTTTTGGGGAGTTTGGGTGCAGCGGTCCAACATCATCCTGTCTCGGCACCCTTGTCCCATCACAAGGTGAAACTCACCTTCCAAAGGTGAGCTCATCCTGAGACAGGGTGACCTCACCCGCGTTCTCACTTTTTGGGACAATCCTCACGTATACAGATGCAACGCATCAGGAGAGATGGAGAAGCTTAGAGAGAGGTTTGAGTAGCTGGGAGCACAGTTCTACATTATCTTCAATAGAATTTAAAGTTGATAATTTTAATATGGTATTTAAGTAGCAATGAGTTCATGATGCAAACTTTTTTTACGTAACCCCGTTCTTTTGGGGTGATGAATTTCATCACCCTTTTTTGGGGTGAAATTGGGGTGAGGAGGTCCCACTTCACCCTAGCAGGGTGAGGGAGTCCCGCTCCCGGGCGAACTTCACACTAAGTCAGGGTGACATCACCCCATCCCTCACGCAGTGGGACCCACTCCTCACCCCGCGGGACCCTAAGTTCACCTCGCGAGATCGCAAAAGTTCGCAGGCGCTCTTCAGCATCATGTCACAGTCTCGACGACAAGCGAGCACGGTTTGCAAGACACGCTGTCCACAGATTGATAATTTCACACACTCTCCCGAACATGGCAGTCCTCAACATGCATTCTCTTACGTCCAGAACTACGATCCGGCCCTTCAGTCACCCGCGGTGCGTTCATTGTCTGACCATGACCCAGAAGAGATTTGTCATCTATCGCAGGAGGATAGTGTCCAACCCGATGATCAAGAACCAGTGTATCCTGCAGATCGTGAACAAAACATAACGCTCTAGCTAACGGCAAACAAATACAACGAAGAACACGTTGTCTTCACGTTTCAATCGGAAGAAGAGGAGGATGATAGTCTGTATAACCCTGAGATCACACAAGCCAGCAACCCAGGAACTGATTGTTCACATGAATAGTCTGTACACGCTTCTCAACGCCTAGAAGTCATGGACGAAGAACTTCAGCAGTTGCGTACAGATTTTTCTGGGAACAGTTCACAGAGGATGAGCAAATCATTCTCATTAAACGCTTATAACGCGCAACAGATGGTTGTTCAAGACGTATGGTCATCGCTTTTTGACTGGGATATGGAGAATCTCTTGGATGACAGCATTGATTCGATTAACTCTATAGAGCCAACCAATGCCGACGGCGAGAATGTGAATGACGGAACACGAGGACAACTCAAAGGCCTTGAGGACTGGAGTTATGCGTCGCCGTTTCAGTCTTTTTCAATCGACATTGATGGAATCAATGACTCACTTGGCAAGCGATTTCTTTCAGAGTCAAATCATATTCTCCAACGAGGAACTAAAGAAGGAGAAGAAGAGATTGGTATTAGAAATATAATCACACAGACTAACTTGACACGATTGAATATATTGGACGTGTTTCTTTCAGAGCATGTTTTGCTCAAGGTAGTTTCAAACGTAATTCGCGTTCTCAATCATAGAAGACACAAATCAGCTACACCTTTTGAGTTCAAGGGAGCTCTCATCTTTCATGTTTTGGCAGCATCCTACTCTTTTTCAGTGAGTACCATAACCGCAAACAGAAACAAGGAGTTTTTCTTTCAAATGGGCATATCTAATTCTCGATACGCAGATATATGGTGTGCACTGTCTTGCACTGTTGGTCTAAGACAGCGCGTAGATAATCTCGGAGATGGGTGGTCTAACTTTCCGCAAAGGGCGAATGCAATGATCACTGAACTTGAAGATGAATTGACGACAGTGAATAGACTCTTTCTCTATGTACCTGGTCTAACAATTTTCATTCCGAGGGCGCTGCTATGTGGCTATTTCAGTTTTACCTGAAAGTGCAAGCATACTACTTGCTGCAGGGTAGGCTCCGCGTCAATACCTTAGCGATGGATGAGGATGGCACAAAGATGTTGGAGTCATACCCAGAAGTAGTCAATTTCCTTTTGGAAACATACGCCACCGATGAGGCTATCCAATAGGCTTATTCGGAAGTCCTCGCCTACCATCAAAGGTCTAAGCAAACTGAATCGAATTCTTCGCTCGCGCTGTGGAATCTGGCAACCCGCTGTGGTAATGTGTTCACTACCTCCAGGTTAAAGTCGCTATTTGCCGACAATATCGACAAAGCGATCCCTTCTCAGGTACGCAATTACCTGCCACTAACCGAAAAGTAAACTACAATGGGCTGGCTCGATACTCCCAAGGCCTTGGAGATACCCTTTGGCTGGGAAAGAGACCAGCCGTGCCTCCAACCTCGAAAGATAAATCGAAAAGGTCGGTCTTGGAAATTGAAGACACCACAACCTCAGAGGGTAGCTCGCATATCGAAGTACCGATAGGGACCGCTATCCACTTGGTAGCGACCCAGGGGCGGTTCTCAAAACCTGAAGGTAGGAAACTGGTCGTCAACGCGTACAAGAAAATCGGTACAATCGCCGCAAAGTGCGATGAGCTCGCAGAGGATGCCGGTAATGAGCTCCCATAACTCGCCACCCACATCCTACGCCACTGCTCCTACCAACTAAGTTTCGAAGATCCCCTCAATGGTAACGCGAGACCCCCGAACTGGAGGCCTCTTTTGCTGGTTCTGTCTCGCGACAGACCATTTGGCAAACAAATGCGCTAAATTACCTCCAGGGAAGAGAGACCAGTTGATTCAGGCTCGCATGCAGAATCACCAACGCCTCTATAAGTCTTCAACGCAAGCACCAAATAGGTTCCAACCCCGTACATCGGTACAGGTCAATACAATCGAGGACACACCAAACATGGACTCAGCCCCGGAGGAAAACACCGAATGGTTGGCGTAATGGCCGAACCCAACCTGCATTTGGAAGGCCAGTCGATACCCAGAACCTTGAAGGTGGAAGAGAACACGTCACAACCAGTTCCGGTTTGTCATACAAAGTACAACAACTATAAAGTACGTGCTTAAATGTGTTTCTCCGATCTCCTTGCGGTTCTGGTCACCTGCGTGCTGGATACGGGGGCCGGCCCAAACGTCCTGAACTCCCGCGTCATACCTGAGGCGGTACTTCAGAACTTGAGCCGACCTCCCGACAACAACCCGCTGGTGGATGCAAATGAGCGCCCATTAAACCTTCGAGGTACGCCAACCACTGTGGTCCAGCTCGGACACCTCAAGGTAAGACTTCAATTCTTTGTTGTCGACCGCTTACCAACAGACTGCCTACTAGGTACGAACTTCATTGACAGACATGTCAAAGCAATCCTTCCTGGTTCCCGTACAGTCGCCCTACGTCACGGGGGACGAATTGCCATTTTAGGTAATACGGAAACCAAACGGGGATGGTTCGTCAAACCGAAGAAGATTGTATCCACCGAAACGGTCTCCAACAAAGTGCGCATTACCAAACAGGTTGTTATCCCGCCAATGCACAAAATATTGGTATCGGTGTCTTGTGCGACCCCCGGGCTGGTCATACTACAAAACCATCCGAGGTTAGCACATCGACACCTCACCTTGATGGCCAACGGGATTGTCGACAACATTCCAAATCACCCCTCTAAGGTGTGTCTCAGTAACTTCAGCAGTCACGACGTGAAGTTACCGAAAAATACCAATGTTGGCATCGCACTACCGGCACCACAAGGGGTCTTCACCGTAGCTCACGCTGATATCGGCGATGTCGCCTTTGATAAGGAAGGGGGTGCGCAAATGCGTTCACAACCACAAAGGTACCGATAAACACTAACGTGGAATTAAAGCTAACCGATAAGGCATCGGTAGACAAAGAAGAGGAACCTGACCCTGAGAGGCAATGGAAAGATACAGTCCAGATCGGAAAAGATAACGGCGAACTGCGGGGCCGTATTCTCGACCTTCTGGAGGAGTTCGAAACCATGTGGTCAGGCCATCTGGGCCAAATTAAGGCCACAAAGCATCGCATCGAGCTCCTCCCTGACTCGAAGCCGATTTATCAGCAACCATACCGTGCAGGTCCGAAGGCGAGAGAAGTAGAACTCAAAGAAGTGGAGCGAATGCTCCAAGAAGGTGTAATTGAACCAGCCAACTCAGATTGGGCTAGTCCCGTGATTCTGGTTGGCATAACCGTATGAGGTTCTGTGTGGACTATAGGGGGCTCAATAGCGAGACAGTCAGGGACTCGTACCCGATACCTAGAATGGATGAGTGCATCGACTCCTTGGGAGATGCGCAGATATTTACCACCTTGGATGCCAATTGTGGTTGTTGGCAGGTACCTGTAGGTGAGGAAGATCGAGACAAAACGACCTTCACGTGCCATGCAGGTTTGTTTCGCTTCACGCGGATGCCTTTCGGGTTGCGCAATGCTCCAGCCACCTTTCAAAGGGCGCTGGACATCATCCTTTCGAATGCTAAGTGGACAACCGCCTTGGTATACATCGATGATGTAATCATCTACTCCAGATCGGTAGAAGAGCATTTTGCTCACGTGCGCAGCGTACTAACACTCCTAGCTGAGGAGGGGGTGACGTTGAAGCTACGCAAATGCGTCTTCTTTACCAGAACGGTTGAATACCTGGGCCACATCATACGCCCTGGTACCCTAGAGGTTGCTCCGAGCAACATTAGAGCCATACAGAAGTAGCGGCTCCCCTCAACAAGAAGCTCCAGAAAGGTGAACCTGAACGGTTTGAGAATCTATCGAACGACGAAATGGATACCTTTGAGGAATTGAAACGAGCGCTGTTGTCGCCGCCGATGTTAGCGTTGCCGAAAACAAGTCTACCGTACACGCTGGATACGGATGCATCCCATGCCCAAATTGGTTGTTGTCTCATGCCGGAGCAGCACAACAGAGACAAATTACCTATAGGGTACTGGAGCCGCGCTATGAATGAGGCGGAGCAGAACTACACGGTAAACGAGAAGGAATGTCTAGCAGTAGTGTGGAGCATGTTGATGCTCCGTCCATACCTTTATGGTGAACGCTTTATGTCGCGCACGGACCACGACGCCTTATGGTGGATCCTCGGACTCGCAGATGCGTCTGGTAGACTTGCTAATTGGAGGTTGAGACTGTCGGGGTTTGAATACCAAGTACAGTACCGCCCAAGTATCAAGCACAACATAGCTGATGCTATGTAACGCTTAAACACCTCAGGGTTAGAGACAGAACCGGTGGACGATAATACCCCGTGCTTTTTGGTGTCATCAATCCAAAATGGTACAGGCGAACACCTAGAAGGATGTTGGGACTTACCTGAAGAAAGTGCTTTGCGGAACACCGACATGGCACGCAGATACTGACCCTAGAGGAAACGAACGTCATGCCCGTAACCCGAGAGGAATTTCTACGAGAACAGGCCCAGGATGCGTACTGCAGAACCCTGGCTGACCAAATGGGTTTCAAAGGATCACAATTCGATGTGGACCACAATGGGTACATCATGAGAAGGTCAACCTTGGATGGTAGCCTTCAAAAGGTGGTTCCGAAGGTGCTGCGCCCGAGAATCTTGTATCTCGCGCACTAGCCGCGACTATCGGGACACCCCGGTGCCACCAGGATGTACTACACCTTGAGGCAACAGTTCTACTGGCCTCACATGGCTATTATGTCTATACCTTTGTAGTGCAGTGCGAATCCTGTGTTCGTACCCGCGGTGGTATTCGAAAGCATCGAAAATACCTTAAGCTGTTTCCAGCAGCGGGTCCGCTGGAGTTTGTTGCGATAGAACTTCTAGGACCACTTCCCAAAACCAAGAACGGGTATCAGCACATTCAATTGATCACCGACAGTTTCTCGACGCTCACGAGAGCGATGCCTTTAAATGATACGAAGTCAACAACGCTGGCGATCCCGTTCCTCAACAATTGGGTCTACCCTTATAGTGCACCACTGTACCTACTTACCGATAATGGTTCAAACATGGCATCGAAGTTCTTCGAAGCAGTCTGTAACCTCTTGTGTATCAAGCACTATTTCACTACTGCCTACCACCTGCAGACGAACGGACAGGTAGAGCGCTTTAACCACATATTGGTATCAAGGCTACGAAACTATACGGAAGAGCACCAAACTGGGTAGGATGAGCTGTTGCAAACGCTCACCTACTCTTATAACCTTCAGGTACACCGGTCAACGCAGACCACTCCCTTTGATTTGGATCTTTCGCGACATACCCCCAGGTATTGTAGTGCAGGGAGATAATACCCCCAGCACTGCAGCTGGCGCACTGACCCCAGCCCAGGTCAAGCAAAATACCCTTTTGAGGTTGAGGAGGGCTCTCAAACATGCAGGGAGCCGCCTCACTGCAACCCAGAAGCGGTACAAGGCCGACTACGACCGTAAGGTAACCAAAACGGTCTCTGTATCTTCGGGAAATATGTCTACATAGACAACCCACCTTCAGGTAAAAGACCACGACCGGGTGATGTAGCGGATGATGAAGCTATTGATAGAGATATCAATTCGAAGCTTTGACCCAAATCACTGGGACCTTATAAGGTATTGAACGCATCAGACCACATCTTTACGGTTGAACAAGATGGAATACCGAATACAATATCAATTGACCGTATTACGGTAGCACCTGAAACGGTTCAACATCGCATGGAGGCGGGCACCTCAGCCCGAGAGCCCAGAGCGGTAGCTCTGCACACTCGACCCTCGGAGGACCCCACCCCAGTTGAGGTGAATGATGAACTACAAGGGGATGATCCGGATTAAAACCCTCTAACAGGGACGGAAATGGAACCTCACACGGTAACAGCGGGAGCTCCCGACCTGGCTCCCACAAACGAAGCTCCCAACTCGGAACATAGGAACCCTCGAGGTGGCGTTCTCCCGAAAGATCAGGACCAAACCTCAGAGGAATTTCCCGTTGACTGTCTTGTGGGCCACAGGCGAACCTATAATGGTCTGAAGTACACCGTCAGGTGGTACGGCTAGGGCTCAGAAGGGGACACCCTCGAACCCCCAGCCGCAATACCCCCACACTTCCGTATCAGGTATTGGCGCCGTCGCAAGGAGCCGATGCCTGCAGACGGCTAACCTTAAACCTTCGTGGTACTCAGGCCTGAGGTTCCGCAGAAGGTGGACGCATATGCGTGTCAGATTACCTACAAGGGAGGACACGAAAGAACAACCGAATGTAAGAGTAGAAGAGACAACAAGAGACAACAATTTACTTTAAGAAGGAAACAATAAAGAAGTCAAGTGGCAGGCGGCCGCCACAAGAACCTCAAAGGTGACGCGACAGAAAGTCTAGCCCTCGAATCCGGGAGTAGAAGGACCTGTCGGTTGAGGAGCAGTGGGATCAGGAGGACCCGTGGTATTGACAAACCACGAAGGAAAACTGGCAGGAAGGCTAGGAGCCATCGGCATAAGAGGTAGAGAAGGAGCGGTAGCCCCGCCATTGGGGAGAGGAGTCGAAACTAACATATGTTGAACGGGGGGAACCGCCGGAGCGGGTTGCAAAACCGCAGGGTTCAAGTTAGCACCTAGAAGGGGATCCGTCAAAGTATCAGATGGCGCAGCAGCAGAGACACTCGCCAGATTGGCAACCTGACGGGTGGCCAGTTGGTACATGTCCAACTGGAACTTATTCCGGAACTCACCATGTTGGTTCAGCGCCTTCATGTATTGCGCATGGCACGGCAGCAAACCTTCAAGGAGCGTTAATACAGCGACCACGGAGGTAGGCCCAGCTCTCTGAAAGTTGGTGGCGCAAGCCTGGCGAATTCGAGCCAGCAAACCGACCACGGCCGGAGAATCCATCAAAGATTGAGGCGAAAGACGAGCCATACCCGCCAACAGAGGTCGAACCGGACCAGCAACCAGCGAGGAGCTTGGTTGAGTAGGAGTCACACCCGTAGGGGTAGGCGACTTACGACCTTGAGGTAACGGCTAGGACGGGAAGGGACCAGCATAACGACCAACCGGTGTCTCCACAGTACCTTGATAAGGTTCGGGGCTCGCGGGAGCTCCATGAATAGGAGGCTCCCCGGGATAATATTGGGCGTGGGGAGGCACAATCTCCCGAGTTGCGGGATCGAAAGCCTCCCAACCTTGATGGGAATCCCAACGGTAATTCTTGCCCTGCTCGAGATACGAGTCCAAATCCTTCACGGTATAGTCGGTTCCCTGAATAATGTTCTGGTAACCACATCGGAGAATATCCTGGACAAACCTCGGAGATATGAAGAAGCTGCGACCTACAGGTTGAACATCATCTTGGTATATGTCAGAGTCGGGATTACGACAATCCCAATCGATACCGTAACGGGCGGCCTCCAGAGCCAGGATGGCAACCAACACGGTCCACTCCGCGAGGGAAATCGACCAAATGAGGTAATAGCATTCCAGGTTCCGGGAGATCTGACTCCCGAAGTACACCAAAACCGGCGGAGTGGGCACTCTCAGCGACAACGGAACCTCATAGGACTCCCACTAATCTGGTCGAAGTACGTACCAATCGCGTCTACCCTTCGTAGGTTGTGAGAAGTACTCGACGTTATGAAACATATGCATAACGCGAGTGTAAGAGTTGCGAGTGCGAACGCGACTCTACTTCGCTGCATCCTCGCCCCACCTACTACGGTCAGCCCAATTGATAGTGGTGAAAGGCCGATTCAGGGAAACCAAGTCAGGTGAAACCGGAAGGTAAGTTTCTGGAATAGACGGGTACTGGCACACTCGCACCACCAATCGACGGTAATAATCCAGCTCCGGTTCGATGTGCACATACGGCAAGTCGCTCGGATACATCGGCGGGATGTAATACCTCAAAGTTGAATGACGCTGCCGACTCTGGTAACATTCCATTCGACCCTGACGAGGTTGAGACTCTTGGTCCCTTTTCTTCAAGAGCAATGGGACGGAGCGGAGGCGCTCGCAGTCCCAACGGAACATACCCAAGTAGGTATTCAATTGCGGTCTAGTGAGAGCTGCCGGCAATGACGAATTCCCCACCGCCACAGGCCAATCGTGCTTCAAGAGGTCACTGTGAGTCACCTGGTCGAAGGCAATACCGAAAGGTCCATACTGATTCGTCGTCCGGTTCGCCGCACTAAACGTGGGATTGTGAGCCCAATTGGTTTATGTTTTCGGAGGAAGTCCACCACTGTGATGGTATGGGTTAGCCGCAGTCCTAGGGAAGAATTGTGTCTCAGGGACAGGCACGCTCCGAAAACCAATGCTGTTAGGCGTTCGAGAAGCCGAGCGAGTCACCCTCTTGGTAATACCACCGCGTCTAAGGCCCCGCGATGGGCCGCTACCTGACATGGTTGGGAAGGCCGTAGCTCGACCCGACGAGCGAGGTGATGAGTCGACCTCCACCGCCGCGGGGAACACCAGCGGGTATTTATCCTTCTTAGGTGACGCCTCATCGGACGGTTCCGAGGAGACGGCAAAAGCATCCAACCTTTCCGGTAGTACCGACATCGACCTTTCAGGTGCAACAGTTGCCATCGTACGGGCGCGAGCTGTTCTAGACCTTTGAAGTATCGTGGAGCGGGAACAATTCGACCTTAAAGGCATAACTTTAGGGGTATCAATCCCCTCGGAATCACCGACTTCTTCAACCTCAATGGTAACGGTCACCTCACGTCTTTCGAGCGCTGGTGCTACCTGTGGGGACGACACACCCCTTAGAGGCATCGATGGCGAGTCCACGATGCGGCGCGAGGTGCGTCGAAGTGGCACCGAATGGGTTCACACGCGCGCGTGGAGGCGTCGCGATCCTTTCATAGCCTTGGAGGTAAAGCGGAATGCAAAACCGGAAAAAGGTCGCGCAATTACCTCAAGGCAGCGCGCGTCGCGCACCGTGAGCAACCGCCGGCGAACACCACTCCGATGCTCGCGCCGCTGTCGCTCGCTATACCTTTATGGTTTGATGGAAGGAGACACGGGGCGTGTCTCACGGGTAGAAAGGGGGTCTGTCGTATAATGGCAGAAGGTTTGACCTTTGAGGTTGTCAATATACTACAATGACCTTGTAGGTGATGGATGCGAGGGATCATCGGCCACGCAGCTCCGGGCGAGCTACCATCTAGGTGTTGTCAGCCACGTGTAGTGTTGACATGTACCTTCTGGTTGAGTGATTGTTAGAAATTGTAATTGTAACTATATTTATTTTAGTACAATAGTAGAGTGGCCACCTGGCACTTTAGCCAGTGCTGGCCAGGTCTCTGACACTATGTCAGAGACCGTGCCTTGCTGGCACCTCCCGGGTGATCTGGAGAGTGCCGTCCACTGCATATAGGGAACTGCACCTCCTCCACCCTAGTCTGATGGAGACAGGCACCACTTGGGTCACAACTATACCTTTTGGTTCATTGTTTCTCAACTACCACATAGTTTTACCGCGCGTCGACGCGTACCATCGTTCACCTACACGGTATAGGCTAGTTGCCCCGCCGTTTGCCCCTGCGGGTTTTCACGGTGCCCTGTTCCCATCGAGGTTTATTACGGCTACCTTCTAAGGTTGAGCGTCACCACGCTCCCGATACAAGACAGTAGCAGACCGCAGAGGTAATTGTACAACAAAAAGCCATATCAGTTGCTCTTTTCGTAGAACTTTGAGCCCAAACCAATAATGATGCCTCTCCTTGTAAAGCAACGCGTAGGCATGTAACCGTTCGGGGCACACAGAAGAAAAGATGTTGGAATTACTCGGGCTGAGTGATTCAGACGAGAATTTCTTACGGGGAACCGGAACATCGGTGACACACATAATGGAAGGACTTATTTTTACGTTGTTTGTACGTCGCTTTGAATTGCGATGTTTCCCTCTTGCTCCAACTTTAAGGAGGCGGAGATGTAGAGCAACGCGTGCGCATGAAACCGATCGGGCACCATTCATATGTAATCCGATATATCGGGGACCACGTCAACGGTTTTATGAGCAATAGTAGTTTTTAGTACTTTACACACCTTAGGTAGTATGTTAGTTAAGTCTCTACAGTTGCACCGTAGTGTACGAATGGACATACGAGTCTAGGGTTACACACATGATACGTGTATAAACCAGGATTGCTTTGCACTACTATAGTCTACACGCGTAGTTCACTGTCTAGAGTAGACTTAAGCGATGGCTTTACCGCCATCGCTACCACCAAGTAAAGGGTAACCGAGTGCTTGTCTCTATATTATGTCGCCTACGTGAGTCCCCATCTCTTAACGGGAGGAACCGCGACCAGTTTGGCTAATCTATCCCCTCGGAAAGCTCAGGCGTCACTTTACCCTCGTTATTGGTGTGTTTTTTTCTTGTGATGGTTTTCGTGTGTTTAGGTCAGTACAACGCTCCTCTATAGGGTTGTTTTTACACGTCTTTATTTCGCTTATCCAGTTTGGAGACCCCTTTTGTAGGTCTCTACGCTTGGTCATGCGTCCTATTTTTCCGTACATTTTTGTTCTACATTTTTTTGTTGTCACTAACTCACAAGGTTGTGTTGCATCGAATTCCTATGCAAGACATGAAGGCCGATATATTTACCAAACCTCTTTATCGCAACCGCTTCGATCTAATACAATCTCGCCTCAGTATTCTCACTTTCACCAAAAATGTGATGCACAAACCGGATACTATCAATCAGCACACCACATTTTTTGCATCACATTTTTCAGATGGCGATCATCATTACGGTAACAGAAGCTATTTAGGCATTGTGACGACGACGAACACGAAACTAAAGAGAAAAGCAGAGTCTCACCCTCACATCCAGCTTACAAACAGCAAATTGCCTTGGCGGTACACTAATACTTGAGTAGCTGCTGCTAGACAAACGTTTCCACTGTGCAATGCCACTTCCACTATCAAATTTGTTCAAGATCAATTAGTAATTGTCAACGTTTTTCACTATTATCTATGGTCAAACGATTCAGGCGGATTAAAAACCAACTATCTTTTTAATTGATGCATGTATTCGCATGCGAACCAAAACAGAACGATTGTCATCCAATTACAATTGCTCTTCCAAAATGAGAACTGGTCGCCGATAATATATCACTAGATATAAGGTTCTCAAAGCTCAATCTTTGCCTTCTTCATTAATCATGCATCGAGAACCCTATTTTTATGTTATCTGTCTTAGATAACGGTTCTTTTCAAATTCATACGAGTACAGCATTGGAAAACTACACTAACTGGTACCAAATCTTTTATATAATTACCGGACCACTTTAAGATACACTTTATGCTTTAACAGAATAAATCAATCTCCAGCATCATCACTTTACCAACAAATCTCTCAACTATTCTTTTTCATTGAAAACATATATCATACATCAACACCATATTTTAGAAATTCCAAACAACACTAAAAAAACTACCCTTCTGGGAAACATATTTTCCCACCAAGTTAATGTAATCTGTACTTCGCGGTAGAAGAAATAAAGGTTGGCTTGTTCGTGTGATCCATTTTCTTTCACAGAAAACTGCTCGTTTTCAAAAGATGTTAAGCGTACGGCAAGAGGATCATAAGCTGACTCGTCTTTTTGATGGCCTAATGAGTCCTGTTTTGGAACATAAAACTGGCTTCACCAGCTTATTTTCTTGGACGTGGACCTCACTGCCTCACATTTAACGGTTCGTCTCAAGGTGTGTAGCAGGTGTGAGGAGTGCGGTTGGAGGACGAAATACTGGCTCGGCCAGCATTTTTTCCACTATGCCACTCTTGATTGAACAGAAAATCCAGAGCGTCTAGCTTGTGTTCTGAAAAATGTAACTTACCGCTTCAAACCGAACAGCTTGTCTAAAGTTGCAAAGGAGGTGTTCAGAGTGCGGCAAGCGAAAAAATAGTGGCTCTTCCAGGATTTCGTCCTCGTTACCGCACATCGCAGAAAATAAAGCTGGTTCGCCCAGTTTGTGTTCTGTAAGGTTTAGCTAACTGCCTCACAATTAAAGGCTGGTCCAACGGTGTGAGTGTGGTAAGAGGAAAAAGTATTGGCTCATCCAGCACTTCTTCCGCGCTGGCCTATGTCCCACAGAAAAAAACAGGCTCGTCCGGCTTTTGTTCTAAAAATAGCACTTCACTGCCTCACACCACACAGATCTGCAGAGGATGTCAGAAATTTTTACAGAGTGGGGAAAGAGGAAGAACTGCTGGCTCGTCCAGCACTTTTTTCTCGGTTCCGCACATCATTGACCATAACATCTGGCTCTCCCAACCTAGCTTCTGGGCTTTACACCTTCTATCTTCCACCGAAAGTCTCGTCAGAGGTGGGAGGCAGTGTTTTTTATTGCGTTGGGATCTAGTATATTTTTGGTCGAGAAATGGAACTACTGATAACGTTCTATGAGGTTATGATTTGTTGCAAGAACAATACCATCACCATGATGCATTGAAGAGCTTTAATTCTTGCAAGAATCTATGTTTTTATTAGATATAGGTTCTGAATCACGGTCAATCGTTTCTTCATGTATCAAAAAATCTCGAACAGATGCGAACCGAGGAAAATCAGTGCTTGTGCAGTCATTGTACGCTGCGCAATAGTTGAAATAAGCGTTGATTCCAATTGTTTGTATCAGCTGCATCACCACTTCGTCTCGTAAACTTACAGAGCGATATAACTGCACGCAACATCGCTTCGTTTAATGTCCAGCTTATGAAGTGAGATCTCCTTCCCCAACCCCAACATGGCCTAATCTTTGACGCAGATGATTGGTGAAGCTCTTAACGTGCCAAGGTTTGGATTGATTCAGGAGAGTGCATTCATTGTTAAATAAGATTTCCCAGAACAAAAACCCGTTCGCAGCTCCTCGGAGTCCTATCCAAGCAAAGAGAGCAAGAAATGGATCCAGCAGCACAGACACTCTCAAGATACTGTTTCCATCCCATTCACGTAGTACGTAGTCACGTTGGATAGTTGAATTCTTGATTGATTTACGCATTGTTATCCGAACCTTATCATATCTGACTCTCACGTTTTCTAAATTCCACTTTGAAACCTCGTCGTTCTGCAGTACCAAATGCATTCCCAAAACCAGTATCGCATGTAACGCTATATCAAAAGGGGTGGTATCGCTACCACATCGATACCAATAACTTTCAACTATTTCGCAAATGTTCGCCAGAGTGAGCGATCTATCCCTTATGCTAAAAGTTCCATTTCGAGCCTTATGTACACAATGTGCCCTGCGAATTCGAACTACCTCTGGTTTATTGATCAAGGTTCTACCTTGTGTTTCTCCACTGTTATGAACACACCAGCAGCCCAAAGCATTACCGCGGAAATGAGCGTCCGCATGGATGTCCTTGTCTACAGTGGGGCTTCTCGACTGACTTCTTCCGGGTTTCTGGAGGGAGCCATGGTAACCAGTATGCCTGCTGAAGTTCAAAGGCGTTTCCGGCCCGTCCCCACTACTTAAGGGCAACCCCAAAATCGTCAACCAGCCTTGTTGGTATGGAAACCGCCCACTATCCCTCTGAGATTTGATGCAGATACCAGACCCATGGTTGAAACCTCCAATAACAGACCCAACCTGAGGATCCGCCCTTAGGAAAGACGAATAGTACTGGTCGCATTGTGCAATCTGGGCGCGCCAAACAGGAACTCAAGAGCCCTCCAACAGGAAGGAATCTACCCTCAAGGGACGTAGCTTTTCCTATTCAGATGCCTCGCGCTCGAGCTCACAGATGCAGTTCGAGTCGAGTGCTTCGAAAGACACCCGACCCAAGGTGGACGTTTCCTACTTATACCGCATTCGACCCAACAGCGGAGTTTTAGACAGTACAGGCTGGCCCAGAGAAGAATTCTTTGTGGCTCTTCGGCGGCCATATAGGTAGAAAACCATGTGGAATACATGCAGCTACAAATGATTCAACGGTCTACAGGCAAAGATCCAAATTTGAAATCGCATTTTCTATCGCAGTTCAAGACGGCATGTGACGAAAATGGCATGGACGAGGACACGGCCCTCTGGTGTATCCGTTTCTTCTTCGATGGACCCACACGGGAAAAGATAAGTGCCAAGATCATTGACAAATCTCAAGTAGTCCACGTCCGGATCTCAGAGCTCCCGACGTTCAACCCAAAAGTGGTCAAATTCTTCCTTGAGGTATCCGCGATAGATGATATCCTATCAGAGGGTTATCCTCACATATTCCCGCACCTCAAGAGCTCGGTGGGAAGGGAATGTCGATGCGAATACCTTTTATGAGAGAAAAACCTCGGGTGTGGGAATATCTTCACCGCCACGCTTGAGGCCCTCTCCATTGAAGGACTCATTCCCGCTATCCGGGTCAAAGTGCGGAACCATTACGAAGCGCATCCCAAAATAGTCTTCCGGCAGTTGGTGAACTATGCCGAAGCACATGAAGATACCCACCGGGGCGGAAAGAAGCACTTCAGAACCGTGGAAATGGCTAGGCCCAGTTGTGCCCGCCGAACCTCTTCAGGAGTTTCCCTTTTCGTTTCTACTGACGCCGAGGATCCCCGTCTTGTTTTCCATTTTGATGACAATAACGCACTGGCGCTGGCTGCCCAGCCCTCTTCAACCTCTTCCATTCTGTGTTTTTCCTCTACGAATAAATCAATTCCTTCGACGACTCCACCCCAATGGGAGAATCTTATGACTGCTATATCCCCAAGGTGCCAATCATCGGGACACTGCAGCCATCCACGAGGCCTTCATATCCACAGTTTTTTTCATGTCGGATGATAGAGCGGCCTCGTGCCATTTCTGCTTGTCCACCACCCGACCATGTTGCGAATGGCTCCCACGCCAACACCAAAACGCTCTGCTGCAATTCTAAGAGACCACCTACAAGCGCCGAATCGCCGAGATGTACTAAATACTAAATTTGCGTGGCGGCTATCGTCCCAACTGGAGAGGTCAATCCAATACGGCCAAGCTGTTCTACGAAGTGCTTCATACGGACACGGGACGAACGGTGAGACCGACTTGAAAATTTTTTCTCGAATGGTTAACGAAGTCCTCACATACGAGGGGGAACCCGTTTCTGACAACGGAAACCGGTAGTAAAACGACCAGAAAGGGCGTAGAGGCGACACTCCTCACGTAAGGTGAATGCATCACCCGTATAGCACCACTAAGGCAAAAAATGTGACGAGCCTCACCTTGCTTTTATTCTCGCCCCAGTTCTGAGACTGTCGAGAATAAACCAAGCATGGGTGCAGCCTTTCTGATGAGTCGTGAGATCTAGAAGGTCCAACTGGAAGTTGGACGCACTCCGTTCGCTACGAAGACTCTACTGGGATTCCTCGAATCTGGCTCCGAAAACAACATCTTTCACGCCCAGGACGTACCCATTGAGGACTACTAATGCTTTCAAACAGGCTAGACTCCTTGGGTTTTGAACACGTCTAAGGAACTTATGACACTTCTGGGCTCTATTCTATTGAACACTCGAATTGGAAATCTGTCGGCGCTAACCCGATTCGAAGTAGCCATCAACCTGACCGAAGACGTACTTCTTGGTTCTTCCATCATCCACCGACAGGTACAGGCAATTTACTCCCCCGAACGAAAGACGGCTGACTCAGGAGCCTCTCTCGTCGCTTTCGTTGGCGCCGCTTGCAGTCTTATGGGTGATAGATACTCTACTCAACAGCCCTCGAAAGAAACGGTGTTCAACAAAGTACGGTTGGTCAAGCCTCTCAAGATTCCCCCGATGACAGAAAGGGAAGCAGTAGTCACCTGCGAGTTGGTAGGACTAGATTTCTCCAAAACCATCCGAAAACGGTTTCGCGAAACCGATATCTTGTGGCCAATGTGATCATGCACATATTCTTGAGTCGCCCGTTCTGGGTGCTGGTCAGCACCCTCTCTTCCAAGAAAGCCAACATTTCGAAACTCATTATCGCCCTAGCAATACCTGCACGGCGGATAATTGGTTTGCTACGTGTCCACTATATGCGTGATGACAGCGTGATGATGGTTCGCGTCTGGAGATGTGCGCACTGAGGGTGAGTGACGACAGTAGGCTCCAATCATCGCAACGCACATGCGAAGCAGTCAGACAAACTAAGCCACCAATCACGTCTATGTTCTCAGAATGTTAGTTTTAGGAGTTTTCTACGGTGCGAAAGTGGTGGAAACTCATAGAGATATATGACTTTTGTTTCAAAAACGTGGTGTTTATGAAACATCTCAGCTGTCCAAGTATTAGAATTGCCGTCCAGATTTTGCCCGCACCCCCCCTATAGAAACATCTTTGATGTTTCAGAATCGCGCTGACTGTGTGTACAACATTGATATTTAGTGTATCGCGAAAAACATTTCTCGAAGAAAATCAGCTTACATATTGTCATACGTGATATTGTATCAGAATTGTAGTCAATAATGCAGAAGATCATAACTTCGGTTGAGAACTTGTTGGAGCGACGCAAGAAAAATTTGTGGCAAGCGCGTGAAGCGGTGCGCAGCAGAGCTTCTAGTGTCCTAGCAATGAAAAGGGACTAAGATGGTTCCCTCCGTCTTTACTCTCGTGGTCGCGCCGCCGTCGATCTCCACAGCCTCCTCGCGCACAAAGCTCCGCGAGGTGCCACGGGAGCTCGTGGCGACGGCCAGCAAGGCCGCTGCCACTCGCGTGACACGTAGATGCCAAGACGACTCTCCATAGAACTAGCAATATTCTGGCCGCTGAACAAATGATTCACTCAACATCGGCAGATACGCATTTGCAGTTTATCATAGCCATGGGCAATTGGCACACTGCCTGAATTTCACCCGCAGGGTCTCTATTTGATACTGATTATGAATAAGATAAATGGCATTTGAAGGCCTTGAAACTGATTATATAACACGTCCTCTGCTACCTTCGTGCCACCCTCAACTCTGAGTGTGCTTGTCAACTCATCCACGGTTGGGACCCAAACGTCATTGGTATTTCGTTCCGCTTGAAGAAGTCATAAACAGCGATACTTTTCCATTGCAGGATGGTTGTTTTCTTGTTCAGCACGGTATTGCTCTCTGTTTATGTTGCATTGCTATTTATCATTTGCGATGGCGCCTCAACACGCACTCGTACAACCTCCCGCTGCACCATTGACTCACGAGGTGTACACAAGTGCCCCAAAGATGCGCCGGAAGAGTCTAACGGGCTCGATCCGCGAGCCGAAACATATTTCACACAAAAAATCCCTGTGACTACAGAGGAGATGAATTTTGAATTCACCGCAAACTACTTTGTGTCGTCTGTGAAGCGAACGACAATAGCACAATTGCTGAATGAAGATCTCACGAATTCGGACAAATACAAACCAGTGTTATTCATTGTGGCTTGGAAAAAGAGTAACGGAAATTTGAAATTGTGCATGTTTGAGTCGTGCAAGCACACGTGGGATGATGTGCCCGCTGGGTTCCGTATGAGCATAAAAGCGTCCGGAAAACGTGCGCAGGTGGTGGTTGCCGGACGCGCACAAAAAACCTTTGACTTGGTGAGGCCTTTGAATGGAGCATATCGTCCGCGAGGGGCGCAGCAGATGCGTTGGGGCACGTATCATCATGACATTTCGAACAAGAAGGCGGCGTCAGAGGCCAGAGTACGTGTGTACAACATCGACTCTCGCGGATTTTAAACTACGAAACACCTGCCAGTCTTAGGATATGTACTATCGGATTTAATGCTGTGTGTTTTTCCATTTGGAATGTCTACTGTTCCGTGGCGAAGAACTGGTACTCCGTTGAAAAACGTCTTCTCCTGGTAGAAATATCCGTATGGTAACTGTAGTCGCGATCGTCCGCTAACTTCCAAATGCGCAACACCGTTTCTCTCGTCGCGTCAACATATTTGGCCTTGGGAGGGCTTGATTGATTTCAAGGTCGAGCGAGAGAAGAATTCGGGATTAGATCACACCTGATGGTGTGATCCAATCCCGAGTTCTTCACATATGTATGTACGTGTATTGGTTGAGAAAGGGCGCCATTGCGCGCGGTAAGCGTTGGCATTGGCTGAAGGTATCAGAGGTACGACGGAACTGCAATAGACATCGTTTGGGGCAAGTTCAATGGTTTGCTGTGGAGATATTTCGACGGAGGCTTGCTTCCGAAAGAGATTTTGTATCAGTTTCTATAAGATCACCAGGCTCGGAAGTACGTGTAGTGACAATGGAATATGTTCCTCTGAGATTTGCAACGATGTTAGAGGTGGGTCCTTCACCACTTTCAATCGCTTTGGAGTCAGTTGGGCCCTTCTCTTTGTTTCTATATAAGTCAGACTCTTCATTTGTTTCATAAAGCTGTTGATTATCGATGCGTGATTTCGAAATCCAGTTTAAAAAATCTTCTTGGCCGGGTAGCAGCTTGATCGCACGTGACGATTGTATCGAAATGATGGAAGATCCGGGTTTTACATTCATGTAATCTGCTTTCAAGAACGATCTGGGGTATTTACTTTCATCTATTCCTTGTCTTCGCACAGTAAACTGCCGCAATTAATATTCTTCGTGTTCGCAAAAAACCAAGGCAACTCGAAATGTGCCTTCATCCAATGGAGGGAATATGTATTCCAAGGGCCCATTTTAAGTAGACCGGTGCCAGCACGACACTTCTTTTCTCTTTGGAACCGTCTCCGAGATCTTCGGAAGTAAGGCATTTGGAACGGAGCTGCTCGCCAGTCCCGCAATGGACAAATGACCATTTTCTTTTTCTCTTCCACAATCAATGAGAATGTTCGGAGCCAGCCAGCTCTTCTGCAATAGAACATTGAGCTTTTCCTGAGGCGACCTTTTTTGTTGAACTAACATTCTGTGTATCTACTGAGCCATTCGTGGAACCCTTGCGTCTCATATCAACTGATTCGTCGCTTACGAAGCAAGACAGGCCAATTCCTTCTGCTGCAGGAAACAATTAGAACCCGCTTAACCTGTTCTCCTTCAGTCGAAATGGTAGAATCTACTTCGATATCCGTGAGCTGCAATACCAATGGGCGGCACTTTCCAACCTCTGCTTGAACGTTCTGATTTTTCAATTCATACATCTTTTTCGCTGCAACTTGAAGATCAAACACTCGTCCGTCAGTATAGTTGTAATATATATCTGAAAACACCAGGAAAACATCTTTTTTCTCTGTTTCGTGACTCTCACCCAGTACTTCTAGCCGTGGTGGGGTGATGGGGATCTGAGAAGTGATGGAGTTCTCCACGAGTGGACGAACTTTGAAGGCTTGACAGAATGGCTGTGATTGCAAAAGTTATAGAGAAGCAGATGAGGACAAAGATTGTGAGGTGATGGGCGTGGAGCGAGGACGTATTGGTATTGTGCAGGACTTGAAGAAATCGAAAGAAGAAGAAAGCGGTGGCACATAGAGCAGTGCGTTAATTATGAGTTAGGCCACAGAGACGTACGAATTGTTACGTGCAGAGCATGGCACATGTAGCACATGAATGGTGGATGTTTTGATTGCAAATGGTATGGTGGCTTACGGATGCGTATAGAAGAAGCAGAGCGAGTGGACTGGTTGAGCGCGTATAATGAAAAGCCCGTGGCTGGTCTCTCAGAACGGAGAGCAAGGAGACGAAACGAGTTAGCTAGTGGCTATACGACCGATGGCCTCATATGAGGCCATTTTTTATTTCTTTGTAATTAAGCAATAAATGCAATCGACAAGCTCTGCATAACTGGAACATATTGCTGAACACTCTTCGTTGATGGCATCAAACTTTGAAGTATGCATTACTAGATGATTGAAAAAGGTATTTCCTTTCGACATGTTTTTTCTTTGGATCGTTTGAGGCGAAGTTTTTTTTTTGCGACTATTTAAGTTTGCTACACCAAAAGTATATCATTTTAAAGAAGAGTATTAAAGCTCTGTTTGACAAGATTCCGGAGCCTTTTCGTCAACGATAAAGATGTATTGTTTTTATTTTTATTTTCTTCCTTTCCGCTCTAAATTTTAAATTTCATATCTTAAATGAAATTCAGTTACATTTTAAGAGAAATTTTGGCCTCATCTGAGGTCAATTTTCCGGGCGTGTAGACACCAGGCAAGTATTGGGGAACTGGGCCAAATGACTTCATTGTGAGACGCGGCTTGCTAAAGTTTTCATACCAAGGGTACGAAGGTAAACCACCAACGGTTGACGACTCCGAATGCGAATAGAAAACCGCCCCATGAGCGAGAACTGCAAGGTTGCCACGGTTGCCACGGTTGCCACGCCATAACTTTCACACATGACAGCAGTGCCAGGTGCGTGCTTGTTGACACCTATGTGTGTTGCATCGTCGTCTCCTTTACAAATAATGGCACACACGACAGCTTGGCCGTGTGCATGGGCCGTCTGCAAGACGCGCCACACCTGCAACAGCTGTTAATGCCAAGTTGGTGTGCCTTGTTCACGTTTTTGTCTTCGGGCGCTCTTAATTCCACACAGTCTCAAACCTCTGTGCCCATGTGCCATGCCATTCAGTTTGCACTGCCAACGGCGCAATGCGGCACAAGCACAGCATCGTAAAACGTATCAAAAGGCGCTGCTTGTGCTTGAAATGAGTAAAACGCATTACTTCACTACACTAGCCACTTCTTTCGAGCCTGCTACCGAGCGTAAATACGTTCAACTGAATGAGGCTGCCTATAATGAATTTCACAAAAAGGACTAACCGCATGAGATAACGAGTGTGCACGTACACACAACGTGCTGCCCTCTAGGCTCAAACCGAAACGGTGCACAGCAAAACTCCGCTTACATCCTCCTGAGTTAGACTGCTCCAGTACTTAAAAAGCATTCGGTTGCGATCGCGGCCTGTTGAACCAACTCTGTCAAGTGCACACGTCTTATCACTTCGTTATTTCACCTATATCTTTCGCAACTTGCCATCATTCTTGCATCTCAATGTTTTCATTCTTTCTCATTGCTTTGGTGGGTGCTACCGCCGTGCTGGCAGCGCCGGACTATGAGCCAATAATACCTGTTTCGCAACGGCTGGCTTCTCCATGCTCGGAGCAGTGCGAGCCAGCATTTGTTTCGATGTACAGCTGCCTGCAGGGTCTCTATGACAATCGATGCCTTATAAAGAGCTGCGGAAGCCCAAACAATCACCCGTGGACAAGATGCACCAGCAACCCGGACGCGCCTGCGCCCTCACCCACGCCTTCAAGCTGCGCCGTCAAGGCGCTTGGAGATGAGCATGATCTAGAGAGGTTTGAGGTGCAATGCAGATGTCCTAGTTCAGGTCTCAGAAGTGTGTTCCGATCGTCTCCGTTGGACGTTCACTATTGTATGAGGGCGTGCTACATGATGAGCGAAGAGTATCGACAGGCTTGTGATGCGTATGATCGTTCTGGTGCGAGCAGTACTATGCAGATCGGACAGGCGTTTGCTAGAGTGGGACGCGCGTGCTGCGAGAACAAATGTGGAGGTGTCTTCAGGGGGAGCACATGCACCGGGGTTTAGAATAGAAAGGATCATCACAGAGTAGGCCTCTGATCTCATGGACGCACTTTCGTAAATCACATCTCCTGTGGAGAAGGTGCTGCACTCTGTGCAGCACCACGGAGACGACGTGTACCTACCCTATGACAAACGGTATTACGTTCCTCAGAGCAATTTCAATATATTTGAACTAGTTAGCAGGGCAGCTCCTGCACCTATCCCAGCAACCACCCTCATCCCTGCCATGGATGTATATCGGGCGTATCTCTTCAAATACAAATAGTGCCATTCATCTACAACGCTTCTACTACTATCATTCAACAAGTACACTCAACGAAATTTTCATATATCGAAAAGCAATTCCTCTTAACCCTGCAGAAATGTGTAAATAGCTTAAACTTGAGATCGTTTGTCTAAACAGGGCATGTAAATTGATCCCAAGGCCGCATTCAAAGCGGTCTGCTTTGTTTGGACGATCCAGGAGCAGCAAGCCCGCGCACAATTTGTTTCCGTTATGGAAGAAAATTTGTTTGGATTTTGTAGACCAGGGGTTATCTTCGGATCCGATAAAACTGAATCAGCCGCTGTTCCCAAGGACAATGGCACTTCGCCAACATTTGCACTGCTCCATACCGACAAAATACCCAAGGCTCGTATAGAGTCCTCTTGCTTTGATTTAGTAGCCCCTCCGGCTGCAATCTCTTCCAGAATCTCTCGAGGGTTTCCGTCAAATAAGATCTCTGAAATACAAGATCGTGGGATATCGTTCCTCATGGCCAAACGTACTGCTTTTCGGTCGTTTTCGTTTGGCTTTCTTCGTAGAACAGCAGACTAGTGCACTGACGTACTATTTCGGGGACTTCGGTTCCGCTTTGCACTTCGCTTAGAATTTGAACTATTATCAGAAAGCCGGCCAACCGAACATCGGTACTCTTCTCTTTCTTTGATGAGAGTATGGAAAAGATATCCTGCAGCACTTCTTCATAAATCTTTTTCGATCTTCTCGAAGCACATTCAAGCACAGCGATTGATCGCAAAGTAGAATTCTTTTGGTATCCGTACCTTGCTGTCTTGAGAAAGCCCGTCTGGTGAACCGCAATCTTCAACAAAACGTTCTCGCTATTAACGCAATGACCTAGTTCTTCGGCCAGATGAAAGGCATAGGCCCTCATTGCTTCATCGGAGCTCTTTGACGCTTGCTGGAGGGTTGGAAAGAGAATCTTACATGCCCCAATACATACATCTTTTGTCCGAAGGCCACGAAGCATGAAATTAACCGCAGGTAGTGCTCCATTTGTTTGCCGCTTGAGCGCGTGATCCACAGTTGGAAATACTTTATCAAGGACAGCCACCTCATCTGCTCTTCGCAGCGCAGAGGAGCATGAACGAACAACGTCTTTTGCAAGGGTAACAGTTTTCATGCAAAGACTTGCGACTGTCGTCAAATACCGTTCTCATTCCGTCTGATAAAAGCCCTCATAGAATTTACATATCAATCCAATAGAAGCCAGAGCTTCGTAAGGTGACTTTTCGTATCCATCGCAGACTGCTAAACTGAGCCTTGTACAATGCAAGGTTCAGCGAAATGGAATGTGATTCTATGAGATAAGCGCTGCGAATTGATTTTTTATTTATTCGAGATTGGAAGCCGCCAGATGCTTGTGGTGTTGCCTCCAGTGCAGCAATCGATGCGACGAGGAGTATGAGTGCTGAATCATTAAATTCATCCGTTTCAAGGAGAAGGCAAGACAACTTGACGAAATTAAGTGCTTCACGGGTGGCGCACGGGATCTTTTTCACTAAAGTCGTGAATTCGTCCATTTTCTTGATGACTTTAGCTTTAGGGTCTGTCTAAACAGAAGTGATCTTGAACGTGACGCGCAATTGAGAGTACATGATTGGCCAAATACGAAGAACCGTGATACCAGGATAATAGAGGTTTTTAACAATGGAAAATTTGTGTTATTCATGTTCTATTTTAGCTGAACGCAATCTCGTCGCTTTAGGGGCATGCTTGCAAGAAAGGTGACAATATCATACCCTTTTGCATGGTGCAAAACACGTCTCTTGTGACCGGCTACATCTTGAAATTATGAAATTAGCACAACCTGATACAGAAAACTTTGAGGACTGCGAATTTTGGATTTCTCTACAAGAGAGATCAAATCAGCTCCGATTCCCAGCACAAGAAAGAAACCCGTTTATGTTGTCACGGCACGGCAATTTGCGCCCCACCAAGATGTATTTTTTATCCAGCAGCCTCTTCGTCCAGAACATGGCGTACTCTTTTATCCTTCGACCTTAGTGCTGTTCTTTTCTCAAACTGCTTCTCAACGCCTTTCTGGGGATCTCCGATGAGCTGGCATCTTGTATGACGTCAACATGCCGTTATTATCAACATCTAGCTCCGAATATCATTTTCTTTCTCCTGCACCCCCACTGCTAAAGGCAGACTTCAAGATTACTTACGCGTTTCTTTGCGAGCAATCTATCGAAAAATTGCGTGGAATCTCACGATACTGGCGCATCACGGACCAGTTTCAAACCACACACACCTCCAAAGCCATGCTAGTGGCACAAATATTGTGCTTCATACATAACAAATTTGTTAAGTCGGACAAAGTCACAATTGAACGTATCCTCACAGCGCAATCGCATTGGTAGTTTATGGACTTGCAATCTCGCTGGGAGGTTATTGGAAACCCAAATACATTACCCGACATGAAAATCCTGGAAGAATGTTTGGCATGCGGTGGCAATAATTCTAATATAACGCACCGTTTTCCCGAGCTGTCAACGCGTGGAAAGGGCTCTTTTCGTCCAGGAAAACGTAAGCGCACGAGTCCGAAGAAGGGGGTCGAGAAGGAGTATGGAACACCTTTGAAGAAAGCAAGAATAGAAGATGATGTGGAATTGGTTATTGTAGATCATGAATCTCAGAGCGAAGATAAAAGCCTGAAACAAAGGCAAGTACCATTCTCTTTGTCAGAATTTGCGCGACTCGTTGTTTTGATTCGCAAAGACCCCAAAACACGTCAGGCGTTCCTTCGATCCTCCCAAACAATTTCGAAGCGGGCTCTGTTAGATATCAAACCAAAATAGGCGGACAATTGGACCAACGTTATTGAGGTTCGTTTCAATGATGCTTCATTGGCTCCGTGGTTTTCTTTTGATCACGTTCTTGACGAGATTGTTTCACCTGAACTGTCAACTCGGTGTTTCAGAAGTGGAGTGTAATTGCGGTCGGTTTGGAACGGTTTAAGGTCTCTGTCGTCGTTGCCGATTACGAACTTTAAGAAGAGTGGGAAAAACAACCCAGACTTCAAGGAGTTTACAGACGGACCTATGGGTTCAAAGTTGTAAAAGTTGAGCCAGGTGAATCGAGATTGCGATGTAGTAGGAGCTACTGCCCTTGGTTTAGGAACTAAGGATGAAAACGAAGAGTTATTGGGTTCCTCTGTTAGGACTATCCACTACAAAGGAATGTTTGGTCATGAGGGTTGAACTGGTTTGTTCGACCGTCAAGCGAGTTATGGGTCAAACTCGAACAGTCGAGTACAATAAAAAAAGCAATCATCTGAAGAGTTCGAAGATGCTAGTGTTACGTTCATGCATTCTGTAAGTAGCTTTTTCAACACTGAGAACGAAGCAGAGAATCCGGCTCCTGTTCACAAATCTGTTGTTTTGGAGCGCGGAAAATCAGCTCTGGCAGAGATCGAGCAGCGTTGCAAGCTTTTAGTGGAGTTAAATCTTGCACAAGAAATAGTGGACAAAGACATAAATAAGTACTGATTAGGAATCTCATATAATGGTGATCAGGAAGCTGTTAGATGAACTCGACAAGTCGTAATGGTCTGAGACAAACTGAAGCACTTAGTTGAAAACACGCACTCTAAATCTAAGCCCGTTAGTCTGAATACAGTTTCGCTGATTCCAGTATCATTAGACTGTGTTGCAATGTCTTCAGCAATGATATTCAAAAGAGTCAACCCACGAAGAGTATTCAACCGTGATGAAATTCGGAAATCGAACGCACTAAGAGGTAACATCTTTCCGAAAGACTGCGTTCGCACAGTGTGTTTGAGCACGTACCGCGCACGTTTCTCTTGCTTGCCTTTCTGGTCAATAGTTCTGTGACACCACCCATTCGGAATAGTGTTTTGGTGATGACCATGGAGCGTTCACGTCCGAGGTACCAGTTCTGCGTGATGTTTATTGTGGACAACACAACGCAAATTGAATTCCGATGAACTTGCAACAGGTCTTTTGCCAGATCCAGTGAGATAAGCTCCGCTGCACATCCCATACCCGCCAGATTGTACGTGCGCACAGAAATTCTCATCTTGTACTTGTTGATCAGCATTGCCGAAAGACTGGGAGTAGGGTTGAAAAGAGAGCAATTCACCACAAGAATATCGATGGCTCTGGGGTCCAAGTTTTTTTGACGCAACAGCGCGTCCATATTGCTTAACAGCACCAGTTCACTTTCCTCCCTGGCAAAACTCATGTTGAATACGGCTCTTTTATCACCACCATTTTCCGGAATGGAATGGAAATGTCCAAGTATTCCAACCGTAAAAGCTCATTTTCCGCCTATGCCACTGCGCCCCAACAGATTCTTCTAGAACGCTATGGACTCCTCATCAAACTTGTGCGAGGCTAAGGTATTCTTCATATAGCTATCGATGCTAATATAGTACCGCGCCCCATCTCGGATAAGAATCGTATGGTGACTTTCATCAGCACTGTGGCGTACTTTGACGGCGAGATGCAGGTCGTGGCGCAGCGCTCGGCCAATAGTTTCATGGAATTCGCAGCCACGCACCACGCCAATATTTCCATTGCTTCGGCGATGGATGAACTGTTCATGCAGCTTTCGAGGCGCCTCAAGCTCACTTTCGATTCACGAACCCAGTGGGCTGTACGTGCAAGCTGCCGACGCGCAGGGTGACTCCAAGCCGCTGGTGGGCGCCACAATGCTTAAGGATCGTATTCTTCGCGAGGGCAAGATGTTGGCCGTTGGCATCATCAAGGTGTCGTCGTTTTTGAATCATATGGTCGAAACGGACCTCATGGAGGTGTGTGGCGAGGAGCTGGCTGAGAAGTTGAAGCACACCATGCCCAACAAGATTTTGGCGGTAGAGTCCACTGGGGTGATTGTTGGTTTGCAGACGGCTAGGACGCTTGGAATACGGTTGGTATTTACGCGCAAGAGTCGGTCCATCACGATAAGCGACTCGTACCAGACAACGTATCGTTCGGCCACCAAGGGCACCAGTAACGATCTCATCGTATATTGCGAGTACCTGGAAGGCGGTGACCGCGTGCTCATCATAGATGACTTTCTGGCAGGGGGTTCCACGGCAGAGGCGCTGTTCAAGCTGGAAAAGATGGCGCATGCAACGGTAGTGGGCGTGGGCGTTCTGATTGAGAAGATGATGGACTGCGGACGGGCGTTTCTGTCCGGCTACGACGTGCCAGTGGAATCGCTCGCCAAGGTGTTACCGGGAAGCGACAAGGGACGCATCACTTTTGGGGAGAAGGAGCCGTGGGCGTCGCCCCCAGCGAGTGAGCTTGACAAGAGCGACGAAAGGGAGCGCAGTGGCGACAGAGCAGAGGGTGGCGCTCGCGGTGAGACAGAAGGCGACGAAGAGGAAGACGTGAACTACATGGCGGTGATCCACTGGGAGGACGCGGACGGCGAGATGGACGAGATGGGCGATATTCGACGACGGCGAAGACGACACGGCGGCGGTGAGGGCGGAGGAGTGGCGGCTAGACGACGTGCACAATCAGACGGGAGGCGAGCGAACGTGAGAGTGGAAGGGGGAGCGGCGAAACAAAAACGGTGTATGTAACGAAACGTCGCGGCACGCACGGCAGAGACACGGCGGAGGCGCCGGCGTGGCTGTCGCGTCTGCGTGGCTGCCGCATATGTGCAGTGCAACGTGCCAGCTTTGTGTGCGCTGTGAACTCTGTGCCTTGTACAGTGCGCGAAATCCAATTAAAGCCACCCCCTTTTTTGTTGATGCACTCCATTTCTCTCATGTTCTTCTCAACCTTCTCCCTAGTAACGCTTAAAAAAGAACAAATGAAACACTTTAGACGCCAATAATAAAACTTTTCTACTTATATACACTTTCAATAACACTATGTACAAAAAACACCCCCGAAATCTAATTAAAGTCGACTACAGTATTTTTTCCTTTGAACAAACGCGCGCGCATATTGAATAAAACGAAAGCTCTAACAACATTCTCCTCAACACTTTCTACAACTTCAAAGTCCAAGAACATAAAAATGGGCCGTGGAAAACCATTAACGGATAAAGAAAAAGTTATGATACTTGCAGCTTCATTTCATTGCTGTTCTCAAAGAGAGATTGTTCAAACCATTGGAAGCTCTCGCACTGTGGTCCAAAACTTTCTCAAAGATCCCAAAAACTACAACAAACGTTATAAAGGCTCTAACAACAACAAAATGAGTTTGACGGCTAAAAGAGCTCTTCTTTGCTCTGCATCAAACTCATCTAGCTCCGCGAGAGACCTCCGTAAAGATTTTTCTCTCTCGGTTTCTGTCAGGCGCATACAACAATTGTTACATAATGATCCAAATTCAATCTATAAGAAGATGAAGAAAGTACCAATGATGACGAAAATACATAAAAAGAAAAGGTTTATTTGGGCTCGAGAGAAGATGACTTTTTCTATGACGAAATGGAAGAAACCCATTTTTTCCGATGAGAAGAAATTTAAACTAGATGGACCAGATGGATTTTCTCATTATTGGCATGATAAAAGGAAGAAAGAGATTAATTTTTCTAAGCGACAAAATGGAAGGGATTCTGTGATGCTTTGGGGTGCTTGTTTTTACTATGGTTTAAGTAATCTGGTTGTTTGCGTCGGTAAAATGGATTCCATGAAGTACTGCAAGGTGTTGCAGAAAGAATTGCTTCCATTTGCGGCGGAAACAATCGGAGAAAGTTTTAATTTTCAGCAAGACGGAGCTTCTATACACCGTTCAGTGTATACTACAAAGTGGTTGGCTGATCATAATGTTAATGTTTTACAGTGGCCAGCCAAGTCACCTGACTTGATCATTATGGAAAACATTTGGGGGGTTTTAGCACGCCGCGTTTATGCCAATCAGCGCCAATTCCAAGATGTTGGAACGCTTTTGGAATGTGTGACTGAATGTTGGAATAATTTGAGCGAAGAGTTTATTAAATCACTTTACAGCTCTATACAGGAGCGCTGTATTCAAGTGGTAGAGAAAAAGGGTGAAATGACTAAGTATTGAATGAAATAAATGTGCTTCTTTGTTTTGGCCTTTATTTAGATTTCGCTATCTTGTTCAGGATTTTGTAAAGTTCAGAAAACTGTGGGCTAGGTCTGGTTCTGCAAAGCTCTGAAACTACTTTTTTAATGGTTTTCTAAGTACTGACTACGGTAAAAGTCCCAGTTGCCGACTGTGGATGGCAGTAAGGAGGAATCGGGTGGTGGCTTTATCCAGATTTCGCGCACTGTACTTTAGTACAGCTCTTGTGTGTGCGCTCGACTTTCCACTCTGCCTGCCATCTGCTGGTTTGCTCCACCTCGAGCGCTGTTTGTTTGCCGCCCTTTTGAGCCGCTTCATTTCGCTCCTCCCCCTCCCCCTCCTCTTTTCCACCACCTTTCGCGCCCCCATCCCCTACCCGCCCTTCCCTTCACCTTTCTTTCCTTCCCCTCTTTCCTCCCCTCATTTCCTCTCCTCATTTCCTCTTCGCCCTTTCTCGCCCGCCCTTCCTCCCCATCCCTTCCCTCTTTGCCTCTTCGCCGTTTCTTTCCTTTCTCTTCTCGAAGTGATGGTTGCCTCACCGCCGCGCCGCGTCTTCCGATTCCCCAAAATCATGTTTCACCCACCGTGTGCCGTCTTTCCGGATGTCGCCCAGTTGCTCAATGCGCCGGCGCACACTGAGCGCGCGCTTCCCGCCCCTCCGGCTCCTCCCCCGCGCTGGCGACCACAACTCCTTCGACTACTTTGGATGGGCGGCCTACGAAAACGCCGTTTGAGAGCTGGCTCATTCTGCCGTCCCTGATCTCTCTGCGTGCGCGCCTTGCGGCGCCATGGGCGAGCGGCACTGCGCCAAACATAGCGTTCACGCCCCGCGTTCGCAGTGCTACGCTGCATGCAATGGACTGCAGTCTCCGGTTGGCGCGCTTGTCGCCGCGCGTCGCACCGCCACACCACCGCTCACCACTAAGAAAAGTTCACGCCGTGCTGTCCAAAACGTCTGTACTTGCCATGCTTCTTTGCATTCCGCTTCCATCGCACATCCGTTTTCCTTGCTGCATCGCGCCCACGGAACCCGCTGTGCTTTGGCCTCTTTGGATGATGAAGAATCTGCTGAGCATGTCGCCCAAGGTGTCGATGTACAGGGGCATTCTATGGGATACGCTACAAGTCACCAGGGTTGACTACCGCGCAACGCGCCTGCGCGAAAATCCAGGTCGCTTTGTCTTGGAAAGCGCCGATGGGGTTGTCAAGGAACCGAGGAAAGATGCACTTCCACGACTTTTATAGGAATACCAGAAAGGTTACGTGCAACATTATTCATTTTCAGCTGCGAAACCTTGCGTTTGCTACTAGCAAGCATGACTTGTTTGTCATGAATGAGGTCGTCATTTATCACTGGGATTCCTGTGCCAAGCGCAAGCCAAAGGTGCTTGATCCTAATGGCTCCACCATTTCAGGACCTGACGGCCTCGGCATGTTGGTGCAGATCTCTACACTTACTACAAAGGAAGACTTGGTTATTGTGGGCGGCTTCTATGGAGAATTGATTGCTAAAAATGATAAGAACGGCACCATCATTCACAACAACAGGATTACTTATGACGACAATGCGATCACGAAGGCCATCGACATCCATAACGATACTTCCATTACTAGTAATTAGAGCCGGTAGCGGTTTTTAACAGAGTGAGAGTTTCCGCACCCAGGTGCCAACAGTAGGGGCCCTAATGCAGCAACTGCTGCGGCTGCAGTTGACTACCGAAAATACCAAGCGTCGCTAGCCGAGCAGCATGGCGCGTGCTACAATAGCCTCTAGTGACAGCAATGCTGCGCTACATTGGACTAAGACTTCAACATGCCGCAGAGTTATAATCCGTACTAGAAATATCTCCAATCCGACATGAACATACATGCTTCTGTGAATAGCGCTGATGGTAGTGTGGAAATGCCTGCCAATGCCGCCTGGCCAAATGCTCTCGGCGCCGAAGGTAAGACTTCATTTGTATCTTTATTAACGAGCAAAAGCATCTGTTTGGACTTTGACGAGAGCAAGATTTTTTATTTCGGCAAGACCAGGTTTTCACTGGCTATAGAGAGCATGTCATCCTTGATATGCGCAGCCTTAATGCAATAGTTCGTAGTCGTTGCCGAGTTTTAGAGTACTTATCAAAGATCAATTCTAACATATTTCCTTCCTTCTCCACGTCTTCCTCAGGATCAGGAGCAAAGAAAAAATCGAAGCCACACTTATTATACTCTAACCACCTAACTAAACTGTCTTTAGCCACCACCAGGTTTCCCATATCATGATACTCGTGTTCGTCGCGTGATTATTCGTTAATGCAATAGTTTTCCAGCTTCATAGCGTTATTTATTATTACTAATGACCGCTGTAAATCACACTTCAACGGCTACCATAGAATTCCCCATCGCCCCTTTCATCGTCCAAATGCCTGCTCGACGTGCACCCTGTGCGACGACAACAGCATGTTGAAACCCTGATCAAATTCATCAGCTTCAGAGCTAGGCACCGCTCTAATTAGCATATCGTTACAGATATAGGCCTTATCTCCAGCAATCCAAAAACCCGGCGGTTGTCCAATCTCGTCTAAGAACTTTGAGAACTAGAATGGGCGAACGCAAATGAGTCCACGGTAGACCCAACGCAGATTGCAGAACTAACAACAAAGCGATATCTGGAGTCTACGACCGCCTGCACAGGGACACCAAACCGTCCTTTTCGAGTGTAGAACTGTTGATTATTTAGTTCTTTCGAAGGTTTCTTCAAATATATGATAGTTCCATCCACAGCACCAATGCACCCCGGTAGAAAATTAAAAAGCCTTCTCGACAACGAGAACTCTATCGCTCGGTCGAAATAAGCAGTGCGGTCTTCTTTTTGCGGAAACTGCTCAAAATGTAGTACTGAATCTCACGCAATTAAAACACTATCAAAAATGGTATGTACAGTTGATCTTCCTAGGCCAAACGTAAAGCACATATCCCAGTAGCTGGCTCCGGCCATAATGCGTAAAAAATTGCCACCTTCGTCGCCGTCTCGACGTCATGCCCTTTGATATGGGCTTCCGCTTCGTGGTGTTCTTCACAATCGTAAAACCGACAAATAAACGGTTTAAGAAGTTCAACAAGAGTATAAAATACGGTACGCGACATCCGAAAAGATCTGGCGAAATTGGAGTTAGTGAGGTGTTGGGTCACAGAAATGAAAGAGAGACGATTAGGTGCTTTTTCGTCTTCAAGTATTTCTCTTCCTTTTGTTGTACACCCACAAAAATATTCTGAACACCAGCACCAAATATTGAAAGCGGCAACGTTTCCGCTCAATCATAACGGATAGAAACGCTGTGGAACTGACGTGACGATCAATGTATCACGGCACGGCGGTAGCGGCCTGCGAAACGTGACGAAGCTCTCCCTCGTCTATATGATTTGATCTGAAGTTGTAGAGTCATAATTCAGTAAAACTTGTTTTTAGTTTTCAAAGTGTTTCGTAATTTCCAATGAATGACGAAGTGCTTATGGTGTTTTTATGGTTCTGCACGAACTTGCACGATTACAGGGTTCTACGCACCTTTTGCTGCGTACCAGACCTCAAAGCCTTCTTACCCATGGTACCTGGCGCCTAACAAACCTCTGACCGCATATTGTGTTCAAATCTGGTCTCTGGCTCCAAACCCGCACGTTTGCTTCTAGGTAAGCCTGGTTGTCTCGCGCTGGTTTTGCTTCTCCGCTCTGCAGAAACCGAGCAGTGTCCATCTCTATCTTTATTGTATTAATTACGCTTTGAGACTGTTTCACACTCAGTTCGTTTTGGTCTACCCCCAAACCCCTTCTAACCTAACCCGTCGTCTGCCTTTTTCCACTGTTATCTCGGCGTACCCATGTCATCTGCGCAAAACTCACAGGAATGTTTGAACACTGAGTGGAAGAAGGTAGGCCGCAAGCGAAGCTGATGGGCTGGCAAATACTATGTTGTCGAAAAAGAATCAACGACTGGGAGTCAGTCTCCCAAAAAGCGCATATTCTGCAAGGCCTGTTTATTTACATCTATTTCGTCTACGCCGAATGCAACGCAATTAGAGATAAACCTCCTCGAATGAAAGGGATAGAAAGCAATGTTAAACAGCGATTAATTGAGCAGCCTCATTTTGTGGCCCATTATCGAAAGCTCGGAAGCACTTCCATGTGCTTTTGTGACCCACAGACGCCGACGAGGCACCACAAACGGCCCAAAATGAGCGCCGCTTGGCTCCATGCCTGTGTCTTTGGGTGAACTGTGTCCTTTCCTGCGGAGATTCTGGTCTTCTCCTTCAATGGCTGATGAAATGCCTTCTGCATCAAATCCTACGAATTCATCTGCAATGTCATCGACCTCTTCATCGATGTTCCGCAAAACTGGGAGAATGCCTTGCGGGTTTAATTCAAGTTGTTTGGTAGTACCTTCATCCGTCTTATAGTCATCTATTTGAAAACAAAACAGTTTCAATGAGGTAAACTCATCGGTACATGGCCACGCCGAATAATTCTTCGACCAACATCTTCGTTTCATTGTCTTGCAGAATTTCGTCTTTCACGGTAACTAAGACCTGGTCCGTAGCGCTACGAAGCAGTTCACAGGGCTGGTCGCCAAGCTTGGACATAACAAATGCCAACAACGCCTCGAATGCCCTTTGTGAAATGCGAGTGGTTAGAGTAGAAGTATACTCATTTCCACCGAGATCCAACTCCTTTGCGACGTCCAGAACCGATGGATCCATGAATTCAGGTTGTGCAGCTTGACTCACTTGTTCTTTTCTCTTTTCAATTCTGTGGACGACTGCTTGCGTTCTGCGGGAAGTTGTGACCTTATCTCCCATGCCGCCAGGCCTGTTTTACGATTGCAGCGGTGTGATACCAGCCGACTTCTCACGAGGCCCTCTCTTTTCATTCTCAATTACCAGCTTCGATGTGTCTTTGAAAGAGTATTGCTTCATAATCTCGCGTACGTCCACCATCTTGGATTGGCTTTCTTAAAACAGAAAAAATGTTTCAGAGCTTAACTTCAATCGGCTTGTAAAGTGAAGAGTGCTTCTCATATTCCAGCTCAAATGAAGAAACCGGTGGGTATAAGACCTGCTACGGTGGTTTCAAGTTTGTGAACTTCGGTGAGGTATTGTGGTACGGCTAAGTCAACCAAACAGGCATCCCACGCATGTAATGAAATAAATCTCACAAATTTGGTTTGTACATCAACCGTGTTCGTGGAAAGTCTCGATTCGAGACCGACAAACAAACGAAACTTTGCAAAGTTCCGTAGGTTCTGCTCCGGGGGCGAATCTGCTGAAGCTCAATTGTCCATGACGACAGAGTAAAGGATGGCTTGATAGTGTGCTGGCTTTCTTAGTGAGAGAACGTTTCATTGAACAGAAGCGTTCTGCACTACGTCGTAATGAGACTAGAGTGATCGTAAAGGAGAGAGAGAGAGAGTAAAGGAAACGGAGTTGAAAGAAGTACGAAGGGTGCGGTACACTCAATTTTGACTTTCAAAAGTATTTGGTTTTCGTCAATAATTTCGCTTTAGTTTTTGGATATCTGTAACTCTGGTCAGTTCGAGGCTGAACTTCAAGCCTTCTTTGAGCACAAAACCAGGAACATCATTGAAACGTCTTTGCTGCTGAAGAACACACATCGGGACAATGTCATGTCACCAAAAACAAAGCAAAGCCGACGCGAACAATCGCAACACCTGCATAAAATATGCAACATATGGATAGCAGACAACAGGCCCCAAAGAGATCAAAATGATGCATTAGCAAAGCAAGCACGCAGCAAACCGCCAAAGAATATTGCGAGAGATAGCTGATCGAAACGAAAAAGAACAAAAACGTGTAGTAGGCGAACATGGGAGCCTGGCATTACAGGAAATGATGGAGATTGTAATGCAAGCGACACAAGGAGATATTAAAGAAGCAGATGACGGAGGATGACAACCACGAACCAATGGAACTTGGGCAGAAATTGGACGAAAATTGATATCCTTTGCCTGCTTACGCCGTTTTTCAATGGACTGCAGTGGCTGAGGAGGATGATAATGCATCACAAAACGAAGAAGGAGAACGAAATACGGAGGGTTTCAAACCGGCACATGTATCAGGTTCTAATCGAGTGCACGAAGGCGAGGAGGTTATCGGATCCGCCATAGAAGACACGGAGGAACGCTCTGTAGCGCTTGCAACATTCAAGAAAAGAAAAGCGACATCAGGGTGGAAGAAGCGAAGAAGAAAATGAAGATACATAGACGACGGTGATTTTAGAATTGTTTGGAGGTTATGTTTTATGTTGTGTACACAATACAGAAGACTTTTTCTCGACCGTGATCAGTAGCACTTCTGATGCCATACATAACTCTCCCCATAACATTTTGAAGACTCAGTGGTCCAAAAGAAGAACTATCTGGGGCATCAGCTTGTTTTTTCCTCGTTATACTCAACAATGACTCTTTGGAATGCCGAGTGGTGGGTCGCCGTGCACGCTGTGCTTTTGTGCGCCTTCCGCCGCGGATATTCATCGTACGTACTTTCTACGTGCATTGTTGCGGTCAGTGAAGACTACGACGTCATTTACATACACCCGGTCGAGAAGTGACTGCTTACTGCCTGAGAGTCGCCCATTAACGAGAAGGTCCTGAACAGTACGCAAGTCATTGACTTTGATATAGAAGATAGGACTCATTTCATTGCCAGTCATCGGCAAAGAGTATGAGAGCGGCTTCTCCAAATCTGCCACTAAGTGGTCTCTCAACATCGTTGAAGAGCGCATTGCAGAACGTTTTGGACTTTCATTCACACAGCCCACAAAGATAAACGCCCTCAAAAGGCGATACAGCAAGCAAGCCGTATTGGCGAAGACGGAGTCAAACCACGAACAAACAGACAACCGAACACCCACCGCGCGGCGGTGGAAGGAGACGAGATGGGTCCGGAAGTAGAGTATGATAGTGAACAACAAGCGCGACAGATTGCAAAACGTTACGAGCATCTTCACTCTTTTAGTGATTGGGATTTAATTCTGAAAGCAAGTAGTAATCGTGCAGAAAGAAAAGAGTAGAAAACCTAAGATAGAGACAGTAAGTAATGAGTTAGTTTGAAAAGATCTGTGGCAAACCCGAGAACTAGAAGAAGCTCTTGGGGTGAACTGCTCTTACTTTGTAGCGGACCAGAGTGATGTGTGCTGCTAGAAATCGTTTGCAGCTCTTCAGGATCAACTTTCATGAAAAGGGCTTCACAAAAGTCTAGATAAACGCGTTTTAAAAAAATACGTCGAACAAAGTTGTCATGAAAGTTTCGCTTTCCGAAATACTTTCCTTCATTGCCCCTCACATGTCTGACAATCGAAATATATTTAAAAGACGCCCATTATCGTTGCCGTTCGGCTTGTTCCAATGATATTCGGCGTACATTTGGTAATGTATAGAGGGAAAGGAAGGCATTGTACCCGTAAATTCTTTCATGCACTTCTTCGTATTGCTGCCAATTGCGGATGTCGAGATGAATACTGTGGTGAACTGATGTGCTCAAAGCTGTTCTTTCGGATGACATTTTCGATTGTTGAAACAACAGATTGCGGGAGCACGGAAGACAGCAATTCAAATTCAAGAGTAGAGCTCAGATCTGAGAGACTAGTGTACATCATAATGTATAGCATAAATTGTATATACTGCCCTATAAGATCAACAAGGACATTCGACGTACACGTCCAATGGTTGTACACGTCCAACGGTTGTACAAGAGAAAGTTGTAAGAGCGTGGGCTGTCAGGGCATCCAGTGGTTCTACCTGACTGGAAATGAAAATCTTGAATAGTCTACTCTACTAAAATAAAGTGATATCTTGTTCACGTGTACTAGTATTCACTGGCATCCGAAAACTCTGGGAGAATACTGTGACTGTTGGCGCATTTCCATTTGTTTTCATTTATTGCCGTGACATTGGGAGCAAGCAATAAATTTTTGGAAGTCGTGTTTCACGGTTTCAGTAGTGCTAAAATTTCTGATACTCAAAGATACGGGAAATTATAGCAAACGGGCTACGATCCCGCGAACCAAAAATCTCACTCTTTCTGGCGGGAAACCGAAACAGTTCTGCACGCACGCAGTGTCAAGGTTCCCCCGAACAGGGGTGAGCGTTGGCATAGCAACACATGCACCTGTAAACTTCACCATGGAATCCTCTTCAACGGCCTCCATTTCTCTTGCTCGCAAATGCGCGCCCCCCTTGAAGACGACAGAAAAAGATGGCCCTTTCATTTGCAATAAGATCGAAACGAAGTGGATCATCAGGCAGTTCATGGCCCGCGATGCTCCATTCCAGAAAATGAAGACGCCGGAAGCTACTTTCGAACAATTCTCGCAGGATTGCTGTACCCGTCACATGACGGATGATTTCATCGCCTCGCAGGTAAAGGATTATGGGATTCTCTGGTGTCGGTGGCACATGGCAAAAACACAGAAGCGGCAAGTGCCATATATCGCGTTAACAGTACTGAAGCTCTCTAAAGCTGTGAAGATTGCGGAACCTTCCTCTGACGGCGATGATGACAATCCATTGGCTGCGGTACGTTCCGGTCATGAAACGAAGGACGCAAAGCATATTCTAGATCAAGCCGAAATCGAGTACAAGCACCGAGTGAAACGCCGTATCAAATCGACGGATGAAGACGCCGTAAAAACCATGTCCCGCCAGCGAGAGTCTCGTAAAGAGAAGAAGCACCACATCGAAAAGAGTAAATCTGAGTACGCGAACCAGAAACAGGCGTGAAAGCAGGCGAAGTTGCGTCTGATTGAAGAGCGCCATGCAACGGACGTGCAAACCTTGACGGCACAGACATTGGCTGCAAACGCTGCGGCACCAAGCGTGAAAATAATTGCACGCCAGTGTGAGCAGTTTGAAGCGTTTTTCTCCATATAAGCAGTGCGGTGCAACGTTTCGAATCTGGAACCAACTACTCCGCTGCCTCTGCTGTTAGAATTGGAGTCGCGGGAAATGAACCCATCACTCCTCAGCAGGAATCCAAACGGCGATAAAGCGGCATCGACAAACGCGCCGCCTGCTTCTAAAGAGTATAGAAGATCCGGGTGGAGTTCGGCGGGGTCTGGGGACGAGCCCAGACGGGGTCAGGGGCTCGTGCCCTCGAAGAATCTTCATGTCTCGACATGTACGTGTGGCAAGTTTATGCTACTTGAAAGGGAGGTGGTGGTGGTGGAACCAGAGTGTGGAGGGATCTTGTGTGAAGCGCTTTATCGAAGTAAGCTACTCATCGCTGCTTTCAGCCCGTACCAGCTTCTCCTGATATCGTTATTGCGTCTGGAAGGCTTCGCCACGTCTTTCGAAGCGCCAGATAGCTATCATCGCAGCCCTGGAGAACGCTCTAGGGAACAGGCGTTTTCCAGCGCCCACCTCCCGAAGAAGATTATATGCCGATTGATTATATACCCTATCCTCCACTCTTTCACCATCCTTTTCTTCCTTATATCGCGGTTTTGTGCGCCCCTGAAGTGCCACTCGGTGGTTTTGTTGGCCTTGAAGGGCACCAACATGTCCCCGTCACCAGCGAAGCCCATGTCCGCCATACCATGCTGCCCTTCGGAGAGGTATGCGTCACTATTTTGGTACACATCAGAGTCTACATAGAGCGTAAGGTCGCTCTCTTCCCTCTTGTCCGTGATCGCTAGACGAAAAAAAGGGCCGAATAGGTCGCAATACACGAAAAGTGCAAATACGTGTTTGCGCTTGTAACCGTCGTATGCGCGTTCTTGTTCATGGTCATCGCCGGGCCTGAACCTCTTTTCCTTGTTACCATCTACGAAAAACACTCACTGCGGTAATCCGACTACGAGACCCTCTATCTTCTTCCGTTCATGTTCATCGGGCCAACGTATGAGAGGGAGTCAACTGCACGTACCGCCTTGAAGACGCCGAAGGAAGCGTGGCGGAAGTAGTTCGAAACCGTACCACAAGACCCGTCGAACTTCATCGCGGCCTGTTTTACGCCAACACCGCCCTCGTTCGGGCCCTCTAAAACGAAGAGGAAGAGAAAGAGTATCTTTTCTGTCCGTAGTCTGCCCTTCCGATGTCGCCGCATGCTGTTTGTTTCATCGCTTAAATCATGACGCACGTTGATGGCCTGCTCTAGTTCAGGGTGCACGAGATCCAGAAGGTCGTCAAACTCCTCAAGACTGAGGTGGATGAGTTTATCAAAGAAACCTACGTCGGGATCTTCGTTTCGCACGCACGCATAGAACGCGCTGTGCTTGCGTCGCGCGTATGTTGCCTTCACGTGTCCATCGGCAGTGTGTCCACGAGCAGGGCTTTAGAGGGCTTTTTCTGAACTCGATACATCCTCTTGCTTTTGCATGCAGCGCGTGGCATGAAGAGAGGAGGAATGGGCTAGAAGTTGGGCAATGCGTGCTGAAACGGCTGCTGTCAGCTGCATAAGCATCATGCCTCTGATATCATCGTTGTCCATGGTCTATGATAGGTAGCAAATCTTTTGATTGGATGCACTGTGTCGCGCACACTCTCTGAAACAACAGCAGAAATTGCTAGCGAGCTGTTATTTTGGAATACGAACAGCTGAAATACTGGCCTTTAGTTGTACCAGATTTTTTCTTAGTTAAAAACCTCTAATATTCTACGAATAAATAAATGCGCCCCACGCCTGTAACCAAACCAAGAAACCGTGGTATTCCCTGCCCCCAATCAGGACCTTTCAGATAAGCGTGGTTAATTAGCTTTAATGTGCGTACTTCGTCGTACGCTCTGTTCAAAACTTTCAGTTTTTTTTAATCAAACATAGTTGCACCGACAAAAAATAAAGCCATTTCTCAATGCAACATGGTCTGCATTCACTCGTAAAACCCCTTTGAACAAACCCTCTCGTTTCATTCTACAACTTTGCCAACACCTGAACTCTCTCCCCGCCCCTCTCCCTTCCATTAACGCAAATCGTCTGGAGAGCGCTGTGAAATGAATACTAGCGATGAAATCCATCTCGCCATTCCATTGCGACAAACCCCAGAAACGCACCCCATTTCTGTAGCTCCTGATATTCATTCTGTAACAAGCACTCTTAACACTCTCGGCACTTCCAAAGACTTTAGTTTTTACGACCCTACTCCAAATCCTTTTTGGTAAACTTCTGTTTCATTCTTGGCAGAGGCGCTTACGCCGTACAATTAGTCTTTTTAGAAAAAGGCTGAACGATTGAGAAGGGTGTATTTCTTTTTTCTTTCGAAGAAAGTCAAAGCTTTGTAGAGGATCATTAACGGTTGGAATCTCTTTATTCGAAACAAAAGGTAGGGTGAATTACTCTTATAGCTCGTAATGTTTCTGCATACCGAGAGCTTCCGTGGCCTAAATATTGCTCACTGCGTTAGTCGCAAAAAACAAGTGCAAGATGATTTCTTTGCCTAGAAGAGGACGGAAATAGCAAATCTCGAGTTTCTTAATAATAATACGTCTGTAAACGAGTTGGTAAAGAAGCTAAATTTCACGGACAAGAGGAGTGTTTCAGAAATAGTATGTGGAAAAAGAGAGTTGTGCGACAACCAGCCGTATGCTGAGAGTTCTGTTATGGATCGGGAAAAAGTGCATAAAAATATGTTCCATTCACTTTGAATGATTTAGAGTGATATGTAATCTTACTGCATGACGATGAGCATGGTGAAAGTGCACTGAGGCATGCTTTAGGAAAGAAGTTGACGACTGTGGAATTGGACTGCGGTGTCTCGCGATATTCGTTCTGGAAGGTAGTAGAAAGACGTTTCAATGACGACACGGTGGATTTTAAAGAAGATTTTAGTAAACGCTTAGAAGAAATCTTTTGCAACTCTAGGCCTTTTTTCGGGATGCTGATGTGTGGGAGAATCAGTTCAATGGAGAAAAAGAAAAATTCAAAATAATCAGGACAAACAAGCCAAAATCTGGTGAGAACGATGTGTCTCGCATATACATCTTTCTGTGATTGAAAACGAATTGGGAGATCACCGTGTAATTTAAGCGCGCTCTGATATTTCTTCATGTCTGAAGAATAGGAACGTCGAATGAAGCGAAGGATCTTGCGGTGAATGCGTCAAAGTTAGTCAAAGACGACGAGGCAGGGTATGAAAGATGGGCCCTGGAAGGGAACAAAGGTGGTTCACTCTCACTGCGAAGGAGAAGTTTGAGGAAAAGAAGCAAAAGTAACAGCTACCAAATTGATGAAGTTTCGAAGAGGATTGAGGATTTGAACCGGATTTCGGAGGAACAGAATAAGATTTTCCTGGAGCACTTGGCTCATGAGAGAGTGATAAGTTCAGGTGCGAAGAAAAAGGAGGAAGATATGCTAATAGATGATTTAGGGAAAGAAGTCAAGTTTCGACAGTACTTGACTGAAAATTGAAGCCAAATAAAGCAAGCTACAGATCTGAACGACATAGAGCTTGTGAATATGCTGGAAGACAGTCATTCAAGACTGCTGAAGAGGTTCAAGCGGTTTTGTGATGAGAAAGATGAGAAAGACTGATACTCAACGATTTGTCCTATTGAATATGTAGTTTGTTTGATACCTTCACACACTTTTCTTTTTCGTTGTGCGCTTTCTCTTGTGCTCTCGGTCAATCAGATAAACCATCTTGACCAAAATGTGTTCCCCCGTCAACTCACCTAACGTTTCACCAGTATTCCTTGCAAACCTCAGCGCGCGACTATATTAGGATTGCGTCGCTGCATTTTTATACACCGTGCCCTTCTACACTTTTTTGTTAGTGTTCACGCCCTCCCGCCCATCGCTTTCTTCGCATTTCTATGTTCCATCGTGCACAAGATGTTTTCGATTTCACAAATCACGACCGTTCTTCTCGTACAATGGTCTTTTATGCGTCCTTGGAGGAAGGAGAGTACATCAAGAAGCCCTAATGCTGTGTTACAATCGAGATCTTCTGCAAAGGCGGGGGAAAGTCACTAGAGTCATCTAGGAAGCTTTCAATCCTACCATCAAACTTCTTTGTGTTAGTGACCTCAAATACTGTGAAGCGACCATTCTTCAATAAACCGATTATCTTCGGACGTAGTAAAGCACTTTCATAACCAAGGTGTTCCAGAATTGGGCGTAGTGTGAATCGAGGCATTTGAGAGCGCCGGATTAGTGGAGTTGGCCCCATCAAACTCGCCAGAATAAGGCAGAATCGGCACTGATGCGCATGGATTTTCGGCAACCTTCTCATGCATTCGCGAAGCGCTGTTAGCTATTCTCGTCGCGTGCTTGTCACGCGCAACACCCAAAATAAGCTATTCGGAAACTGCACTTTCTGGTGGTGTGTTGCCTCAGCATTAGTGTCCTTCTTAGAAGCATGGGGTATACAATCTTGATTCTGCCACGATTTGTGGTCTTTCACGCTGTTGTCAAAATCCCAACAAAGATCCTTAGCCGTAAGATCATAGATTACCGAGCCGCGTTGGATTCGTAATCATACTCTGAAGCTTGCTCCATAATCCTCGGAGCCATCCCGCAGCGAGTACTTAAAAAATTCTGGCGTTGCTTTCTCTTCAAAAACCCCTCAACCATCCAGCCCATCAATCCGTTATACGAAAGCATAGCATTACCTTCCTAATCAAAAAGAAGAATGGATTTCTTGACCTCACGTTGAATCTGAGCCGTTGCTGTGCAGGTACTTGAGCACTTTTAGCATGCAGTGCAAAAGAAATACGTTAAGCTCGTTGAACCAATGGGTGCATTTGCATAAGAGCCATGAGAACGAGGACAGAGCCGCCTATGAAAAGCGGTATGAAAATTCAGAAATCGGCGCCATTCACGAAGGCGGAAGAGAATTGGATGACGTTGGGGTGCCTTGAACGACTCATGGCCTGAATCTTACGAATGATGTCCTCGAGAAAAGCCTGCAACCACCCGAGTTCGACGAACAGGATGTCCGCCTCCCCGTTTATTTGGCACCGTCAGGGCCGGTAGAAATAGGCACAAGGGCCCTGGGCGACAAGGTCGCGGAGCTCATAGCCGGAGGCGGTGGAACGGAGGCAGCAAAGTGCATTATACGACGCAATGGAAAGCAGAGCGGAAAGAGTGGAGAGGCTTGCAGTTGGCAGATTTTCCGCTGCGGAAAGCGAGACGGTAAGTGTGGAAAGGGTGCAAATGGTTGGGGAAGGCGCAGCGAGTGGAGGGAAAGAGCGCTGCGCTCCACGGAGTTATAGCGCGCGAGAGTGGCGGTGTCTGCAAGCCACTGGTGGTGGCGCCGTTGTGCGCCGTGCCCCCAGAGGTCGTTGTCCTGGATGCCCGCAGCCGGCTGCCACGCGTCATCGTTGTTTGGCCTTTTTTGCTTTCATTCTCGCGATGCGCTGCACTACGCCGCGCTTTGCATCTCATCGCCCGTGCGAAGTGCAAGGCGCATGTCTAAGTTCTACACGCCGTGTGGAATGGCCTCACATGAGGCCAGCTTGGCCTCCTATGAGGCCAGAACTATTTTCAAAAAAATTAGTAAAACTCGCTGGCTTCCATTTTGCAGCAGTTCATTCTATTCTCTAATTAAAAACATAATTTTCTAACCATGTTCCTTCTGCTTTAAAGTACAGTCTTTAGAAATTTATCTTCAGTAAGAGCAGCTCAGTGGTTTCAAGACCGCTCAGAGACTGATAAACACAGGGTTCAAACCTCGCTGAGTTTAATGTAACTCGAAAACTCCTACGGGAGCTGGACTAATTCTAAAATTTTATTGTTATATAGGAACCCATTTGCGTCCACTTGGACAGCAGACAAAATAAGATAACATCCGCTAAAAGAATTGTTTCGTCAACGACGATTAATATATCTAGTAAGTTGGATAACGCGGCTTGAATTAGTAGTGGCCTTAACGTAATTTGAACTTTTGTTTTATGCTTTTAACATTTCCTCTACAAAGCTTTAAAAACGCATGTTGACACACGACCATCAATGACGTTGACTCAATGTTTCTCAAAATATGATGAATGTCAAGCAGATGATCTATAAGAAAATCACTATTGGTTTCAATGTAATATATATAAACATCGGTATCATCGTACTTTCTGCACTCTAAACAAGCAAGTCTTGATTTGTAAGTGGTGTTTGTAGACTTTGCATCGTCCTCGATATGTTTGAGACGTCAAAGAACCATCTAATTTCCTTCGTTTTCGATTGGTCTCCATTAAATGAATGCTGGTACCATCCATGTGTGAGTTTTCTATTTCATCTTTCTCCTTATTTTTCTTTTTATAGTTCGAAAAGCGTCCCAGTTCTTATCTATTAATCCTTTTCCTAGATTACAATAGAAAGTATGCTGTGTTTCCGTATACACCCTTGTAAAGATTTGAAGACTCGACCACGCACAATGAAAGCAAAGAATTATTCACTCTAAAAGACCATTCTTTCACTTCAACCTTCTTTTCCATATTCAGCTCATCTTGACTTGACCTAGCATATCAATTCCTGAACAAAAAGAATAGTACTCCTCAAAAACCTCTGGAATAGCAATTGTAAGCGGAATTTTCTTTGTTATTCCATCAGTTGTCCTCTATCTTTCACTAGAAATAGGAGTTCTTGGTTGGGTACTGCTACAAGTGCTGATGAAATTTCTCCTTTCACGGTCCACCCAGAGCACAAACATCATCTTTCGATCCAATACAGACAGTTTCGCGACCATTGTCACGTGCTGGCCTCGTGCCGTCACCGTAAGTTGGGAAAGATGTTCAATAGGAAACGTTCTGGTGGCTGTTTTTATAACCCCAATAAATCGCTTTCTTCTTTTTAAAAGTTCATTAGCTGTTTCAATAGATGAAAAATATGAATCGGCACAAACAATTCGATCAATTGCGAACCAATTTTCAACAAGTCTCATTAAAACGCTGCGCCATACGCATGTTCCGATTCAAAAGGCTGTACATCTGGTTGCGTAGCTCCCGTCGTGATTTCTTTTTTTAGAATAATTCCACTCCTTCTACAACACACTGTCTTTAACTAACAATCATATTCAGGTTTCCTATCAAGAGCAGTGGAGTGTGGAAGTCAAATTTCAATCCAGTTCCGTCCAAGTCCATACCAACGTGACATTTTTTCTTCCACGCACAAAATGCGTGACGGAGTGACGGAAGCTTTTCGATAGTCATTTATAGCTTTCACAAACTCAGAAACGAATGACCACCTGCATTCATCTGATTTTTGATCGTTTTCAGAGCCACTTAAACGATAAAGCGCCGTATATGCTGGAAGCGATTTCGTGATATGATCTTTCCGAGCTGCGAAGATTCAATACATTTAGAAAAAGTGTGTTTAGACCAAAGCGATCTTCTATTTGAAAACTTAAAGCGTGTCATTTACACCATCAAACCGAAAAAACTCAAAATTAAACCCCATGTAGTCTGCTTTAAGCCTTTTCCCTCCAGCCGAGAGTTTGTAGATCGAACTATTTTTTCAAAATGAGCTACTGGAAACATCCGCATGAGGAAGTCGTGCGGAGAGAGTCCCGAGGGTGCATGAATGGCCGAGATAAAACATCCAACAGGTCCCGTGACTTTTCATTGATGCATTTGCACTGGACCATTCACAGTCAAAGATACCTTTTCCGTTGTCCATTTCTTTGAATAAACTTCCAAAAAGCTGTCTTGCGTGTCACTGTTTGTCACAGTAAAAGGGCTCAACTGACTCATTGTGTGACTGTCATCGCCGTCTGTGACAGTATGGTGCTCTTCATTTTTCGAATCTTTGTTCGTAAAGGAAGCACCATTTATCTCCACGTTCTAATTGATGGCTTCTTGAGCAGTTTCCTGAACCGTGCCTTGATCCCGGCTTTAAGTTAGCAAAGTTTGATATTACATTCTTTCTTGCGACCAGGTAGCTCGAAGTTTATCGTGATAAAAGTTTGTCTCCGATTATTTTTGACAACAACGTCCACTTCTGAGACAATTCCGCTAACCAGAATCGTCTTCCATTGGGTTCCAAAGGAGCGTTTACAGTCGCTCTCTGATGTGATGAGACGCGCACGGGTGTTTACTCTGTTTCCCACTACACGACGGGGATCCATGGATGATGACATATTTGATAAATTATGAAAGAATGAAGTAAAGATGATGTGGTTTACAGGTTATGAACGATCATTCGTGATCTTTGAGGTTGATGAAAGAAAAAAAAAAGAGTATTGAAAACGTCTAGGCACCAAAATTTGTGGTCGTACAGACACTGGTGTCTATACGATAACTGGCCTCATATGAGGCCGAAATTACATCATCGATAATTTTTGTACACTTTTTCAATTTCCTTACTTTTTTGTGCATAGCTTCGGGAGAAGTAGCAGGAAGACGTTTAACGTCTACAATCTAGATCCTGAAACGGGAAAAGATGATTCCTGGAGTATCTTCATCATAATTGCGTGAGGATAGATCTCAAATCTCAATGCCTTCCACACCTGTGCTTGGGTCAGCACCAGGAATGTCGATCGGAGGGATCTTTTCTGATGAAGCAACTGGCCAGTTCGAAGGAATTGTATTTCAGTTGCAGTGGCTCAAGTAACAGGCAGAAATCTTTTCAGGTATGAGAATGGATTGCGGCTGGAGACGGGGCGTTAATAGTGTGTAGTCGGAGCGCCAATGAGGACAGGACGCCGGAGCTTCAAAGAAACAATGATCTCAATTAGTTCTTCCAGCTTTTTGAAAGAAGAAGCTGCCTCTGTACCGGATCCTGAACTCTCTCGTACGCAGTGAGAAACATTCCCCGTACATATCCCGTACCAGGCCTTGAACTATTCGTCTAACTTATTTAGTTCGAAACTAGACAGTATCGTCGCCCTCTCCTCTCTATCCTCCCTCTTCTCCATGTAGAAGTTGTGCGACATCACATAAATGCAAACCATTTGAACGCATTTAGACACGTTGTAGTTAACCATTTTCTTCATGATTCTCTACTTCTGCTGCAATACACCGAACGCTTGCTCCACGTGCATTTGTAAAGAAGATATGGGAAAATGGAAGCCATCTTCGTACCAAGTTCGAACTTGGGATGCAGGAGGTGTAGTCATAAAACTCTCTGTACACACATACGCCTCATCACCAACAATAAAAAACTCTATCCGCAGTCCCAGGCTTTTCAAATAATTCGATAGTGTATAAGCAGCATATGGCAGTGCATCATGAGTTGAGCCCACACATAGTGCCGAAAAGAGCAAAAAGCGATAGTTTGAGTTCACCACAGCCTGCACAGGTAGTATATAAAATCCTTTACCGCACCAAAATTTCGCAGCATTATTTGGCGTCTTTATCTGAATTAGGATCCCATCGATTGCTCCGATACAACCAGTGAACGGGCTTGCAGGAAAACGAATTGTTTTAAAGCTAGACGACAGCTTATAAAGATCATCAAAATTGGAGGGCAAACTGGGTAGGTCAGGAGATTGGTCAAGCGCTGTACAAGTCTCCTCGAATATGTAGTACACTGTAGACTTATGTGAGCGAAATAATTGATAGACATCACAAACGCCCCCCCCGGCCAACATCCGGAGAATACCTACGAGCCAGATTTCGGTTCAATCGTCGGTTGACAAGAACTTCGCCCGATCTCTACATTTTTGTGCAGAAGGGGATGTAGTCGATCTAAAAGCCGATTGAATGAAATTCGAGATATATGGTATATTTCTTGAATGACTTTTCGCTAAGGTGTCCGGTTACCGAATCAAATGTGACGTGCTTTCGTGCAATGGTCGGAGTTGTGAAAGATTTCGTGGACATTGTACTAGGGTTTTTAGAGTTTTTGCATAGTTGTGCCATGCGGGTCGAAATGGCGTTCCTTCGCTTCGAGCTGAAAAGGAGGCATTGTACAAGTAAGTGAATATTTGACAGAATCGACTCTTTGGATTGGGTATACACACAGCGGGCGCATGGTTGTGAAAAAAAGAACATGCTCGTTTTACTGCTGGTGGTGTGGGAGTAGCAGATGCATAGGGCGAATCGATTTGCAGAGACATCTTTGCGAAAAAAGCAGTAGCTCGGCGGCATAGGCAGAGGCAAAAAGTGAACAGTGCTGGAATGAAATACCAAATTATTTGAAGGCCGCTGCAAACATTTCAAAATTCTTTAATGGTTTTATGTTTTTGTATATTAGCGTACTTACAACGTCAGTAATCACGGTCCGGCTTGAAAAGCCAAGCGTAAGCTAATATCTACCTTTCTTGCAAATTGTAAAGTATTACGGGCACGCTTTTTTTTCACGGCTGTTTAGACAAACCCTTAGCAAGGAGTATTGGATGCTGTTGCATGATATTGAGGATGAAATCGAAACTTTCGTTAAATGGCTGCTGTCACCCATGCGAGTAAAAGTAGAATATCGCCGGGTGAAATTTCCTCCAGATTTGCAGCAAGATCAGTCAGGGCAGCCATAACTATTACAACATCAGGAGACATAACTCGGCGGTCTTTGTTAGTCAGGTTTTTCTCATACGGCATCATTCATATTCTTCACTTCAATAGACCTTCTTTAGTAATACAGGTCTCTTCTCTCAATTCCAGAGAGAATACGGTTAATTGAGTTCGGCTTGAAGCCATGAATAGCACATGATGACGAACTGAAGTACAGGTTTCTCCAGTATGGTGCAACTGGCAATTCGATCGCCGTGGTGAGTTTAATCTTTTAAAAGCACAGATCTAAAGGATTTCTAGAAATTGTTACCCTTTGCACCATGGTCTACGTGTTGTTTATTTCAATCATTCCAGAAGATGTACGATTGTGAGATATTGTGAAAGATTACCCAAATCTACAAAGATGATTTTAATGTTAGTTCGAATTGAGTAGCGACATCAATCCGACAGACTCAATTGTCAAACAACCATCAAAAGGGCAACACCAAATACATGTGAAAGAGCAACATAAAATGAAGCGCAACGAAAGGAAGAGGAGTTATCGAATAAGAATGAAAGAGCAACAATCCGTGAAGCAGTAAAACAACGTGGAGGCAGCACGAACACAGCGCAGTAAACGAGTTGTCCTGATTGATAGCGCCTTAGGCTATATCGGTTACCATTCACGCCTGTCCTATTCCCTGCAAAATGAGTGACAGATTCAGTTCTTTTAGAGTTATAAGCCCAGGGAACAGCTCTCATTCACAGTCAGACGGTAATGTCAGGGAAACGTCGATGTTTATCACCAAAGCAACCTCAAAGGTTGGATATAGACAGTCATTACGAATCTGTGTGAAAATGTTTGTTTCGTTTGCAAAGGTGGACAAGAAGGGGAGGGCTATTTGTGTTGAAGCAGGGCAGTTGATATACCTACGTTGTGATTTGTGATGCTACTGCTATAGAGCTTCTTATGGAACCCGAGGCTGCTAAAACTATTTCGCACAACCGAAATGCAGAAGATAAGGAGAACCAGTCAACTATTGAAGCCATAATAGAAACCATCGCGATTGTTTCTCCTACTTAAGTTGTAATGCAATAGTTAGATATGATGACATCGATCCACTCTTGTAAGCGAAGAAAGAAAGAGAAAGTATAATCATTTGCGTAAAGGTTCAAAAATACAGTACCGAATTATAAACACAATATTTCTGTGGTTCAAGAATCAATTCCGAAACACGTTGCTATTCTTATGCTTCGTACCGCAAAGTTATCATCAGACACGACGAATTCGATCATGTACCAACAACACAGAAAATGGCCCAACGTATTTTCAATAAGTGGATCAGAAGCGCTCCCGTTTCGTCTTACCCCAAATCTCGATGAAGAAACGCCAACCTCAACAGGAGGAATCGATACTGTGGCACGTATCTGCGAAATACAGGGCGTACTAATAATTCTAGAACCAGCGCGAGAAGAATACATGCAGGGCTGAGGTCCTGATGAACGTTGGCTAAAATTAATAAAATGTTCAGTGAACGTTACGAAAGCAGATTTGAACGCATAACCAATGGCTCTCACTTTTGACTTTACAGAAGCTGACGAGACCCTCATCATTCATCTTGACGTCAATCAGTATTCTGACACAAGCAATCGTGACAGCATGAACAAAGTTGTCATTGAACGTCCTGAAGATACCGAACCGCGAATAAGTCTGTGTTCTCGGAATGCTAGTTTAGTGTGCTAGATAGCTACTTTGGAGCGCAAACTCCTGAACATTTTATTGCAATGGCAGTTTGCGCCATTTCACACCAGTTGCGCTGTAAATAATTCAATTTTTTAGAAAAGTCTTTTCCACCCCCCTAGAACCCACAGTGTAATTCGCAGTTGGATGCTACTTGAATGTTTCTTTTTTGTCCCTCTAAATTCTCATTTACGAACCTTACCACCATCACCGGTTAGCAACCAATTTGGTTAAAACGCATTTACTTAATCAACCACCTTCCGCCACATCGGAACCCAGAACTCATTCGGCATTTGGTCATTGCCTCTCCGGAAACAACATCGCACTAAACTCCTGGTGTTCACTCTCTGTTTCCTTACGCCGCTTGCTCCGGCTTATTGAGTCCTCTCCACCTCAGCACTCATTCTTCCCATCCTCCAGAAGCCCCATCGCCCCAACCTCCTCCACCTCCTTCACAACATTCTCCGATTCCCTCTCCCCCTTCCCCTCACCAGCAATCTTCCTTATCACTCTTCATCTCAAATACACCGCAGTTATCACCCTTTTCTTATTTAAGCTCCCTTCATACCCGCCATCCATCCTGATTGTGCCCGGTATTAGCTCTCTTGCTCGATTCGGATACTACGCAGTTTACGGAAAGAAAGTCGGTGCAGGTTGTATATATTGGTTACCTCCTCTGAGAGAGCGTCTGTCAGCGAGACCTCCTGTTCGGACAGTTTGAGAAGATCTGGCCTGAAACCACTTTATTCGCTTGACAAGCTCAAGATGGGACCCCTTTTGAAGCTTGGGGGGTAGGTCAAGTAGCCCCATTCCTAGTGGCCTCGGGAGGGACCGTGTGGCTCCGCAAGTAAAACTGCGTGTGAATCTAATAGATTGCCTGTTATTGTTTGAATTAGAAAGAAATAAAAACAAAAGTTGTTTGCTATGCAAGTGGTACGCTCGCCTTCCGTGTGGTAAGTATGGAAGAATCGCAGGCATAACTGAATTTCTCGACGAGATTCAGAAGCACACTGTGTAAGTTGTGTTTTAAATGACGTACTCAAGCCCTAGCTAGAGAACTGGTGAGATCTGTCGTGCAATAACCTTATTCCCTACAAATGAATGCTAGCCAAAAAAAAGTGATGGCGATAAACACCTAAAGAGCGGATAAAGTTTGTGTTAAAACGTGAACGACATAAAATAAAGTTGTCATAAACCGTCTTCTAGAGCAATTTGATCTTCATGTGCTATGATGAAGCTCCTGAGATACTGTTGTCGATTGTGTACTACACGATGCAGGAAAACAACACACCACCACTAAGATCATTTTGTATCGCACACAATATCTTGTACAGAGCCGGACCTGCACATCGACACAACAAGATCGGAATCTAAAGCAATAAATCCAGACAATCAAATGGATTATCAGCAAGTTAGAGAAGGAGACTTCTAAAGCCATCCAATTCGCACTGATGACAGGAGAAATGTTTATCTCCAACTTTTTCTCTAGATCTTCACTGCTCAGCTCGTTTAAACTTGTTCGAGAATATAGTCTTTCCTTGCTGGGGATTCTAATCTAAGTCGTATCAGAAGAGCTCCTAACCGCACACAAAGAACAAATGGAAACACGAGCATTACAGAGACCACTACACGCAGGCTCACGGACAGTAGTAATTTCACGAGTGCTCCCACATGGTAGAGAATTTTTTTCCACACTATCTCGCAGAGCAGAACAGTGGTTCCAGGACAAATTAATCGATCAAAGGGAACAATACGTCGTTTCAAAAAGAAATAACAGAAAGAAACCTATGAAAGCCACATATGAGGACGTACAACTGGTACCAAAACACCCGCTCACAGCCGAACATGGGGGTAGGACTTTAGAAAAAGCTATAGGATATAAAAAACCTGTTTCGCTATGCATAGGCGCAGGAAAAAGAACAAAAGATGCCGAGAGTGAAGTAGACATACTTCCAACCAATAGAGCCTTACTGGGAGCTCGAGAAAACAAAGACCCTGGGTATGTTTGAATAGGAAAGAACGCAAGGCATGTAGCTAGAAAAAATAGGGGACGGTTCCCAACTAGAGTGCAGAAAGACAGATAGAAAATCCTTGATGAGTTTTTAAATAAGTTGGAAGCAAACAAATTCCATGCCGCAAATAAACCTTTGCGCCACCATGGATACCCAAAAACACATTCGAAAATGAACAGGACTTCAATTGGGCAGATAAATATACTTCAGTCAAAGAATGAGATATAATGGACAACGCTAATATCATCAAATCACACGTGGTGTACAAAAAAAAGAAAGCAGTAAAAAAATCGAGATCCAAAGGCAGTAATCGTACCACATGGAAACAAAAACATTTAAAAAGATGATATACGTAATAAATCTGAACCTGTTCAACTCGCAACGATTCACCCTTTTCTAAGCTTCATAACGTTTCTGGGATTGCGTCTCCCACCATTCGACATCAACGGGACATATTTAGAGAGCGGCCCGATCGAGCGCAACAACTTTTTTTCTGCCCTTTATGGAAGTGAAGTGGCGGCAGAGGAGGGTTGTAGCTTCTGACGAAGCGAGCGTACGGGATAGTTGAAGCTCGACGTCAATTTTTCAGGACTCTAGAAGGCTTGATGCTACAATATGGAAACATCGAGAGAGTAAATAGAGTGAGTCAAATATCTACCAGAATAAGAAACAAGAAGGTCTTGCTGCTAGTCCGAAACCTTACGGATGACTTTCTCGTGGGCGGGAGCCCAATAGTAATAACAAAGTTCATCGAAATCATTAGAACAAGATTCATAATTCGAAAGTACTTAGTGGATGATGAGATTGTTTACTGCGGCTGTGATATCGAACAAAAAGCAGAGGGTACGATACCAATGTCTATGATTCGTTACATTTATCGTTTGGAAGAGATATATATTGAAGAAATAAGAACATTAAACGGTTAATTAAAATACAATGACACAGAGACGACACAGTTCAGAACTTCGGCAGGAACCATTTTTTACATGGGAAACCGTGTAATGCCCCAAACCTCACTGATTGCATCTCTCATGCAAAAAATGTCTCCGGAATTACTGTATAAAACCGCGAAGAATCCTATCGAGCGGTTACTCAGCTCAGGAAGATAAATCCTGTAGTAGTTTTCCGGATTCCCTTAGAAACAGATGAGGTATGCATTATAACGATGTTTAACGCCGCGCAATTAAGGAAAGAACGCGACTAAGGACCAACGAGAATAAATCGGGGTTTGAAAATAATTTGTGAGACGAACGTCATGATTCACATTATCTCCTGGACGAACCATAAACAACGCAAAGTAAGTTACTCTTCGTTTCGTTTAGAGGTACTTTCTTGAGCTGAAGCGGATGATAGCGGGTTTTATTTGAAATCTACTTTTCAGTCTCTGTTTCCAAATTGTGGTAGATTTGAAGGCATAATGTGACATGATCAGTACACTACACGAGGGAGAAGAATATAGCCTACGCCATATGATTCAGCGGATTTTGAACAGCTTTGAAGGAAAAATATGGATAGATTCTCGGAATACCCGGAACAGAAACTTAGCTGGTGTAAACACAAAGAAAGGCATACAGCTACATTGTGAAAATTGATACTATGCAATTCCGAGAACTGGAAAGATGAATGCGATGCTCCCAAAGCAATCAATAATATCATTTGTTCTTAGAAGTCAAAGAAATACGTTGACTTGGGGGACTGTGTCAGTGTAGACGTAAGATTACAATTGGGCGCATAGCAAAAAAACTAGATGCGCTAGACAATGTAGATCTGGTATGAACTAAGACTCGCCTATTCGGGTAAAAGGTCGTTATGGAAATGTATAAGAACAAAATAAAGAAAAGCCTGGAAAGCCGGAGGAGAACGGGAGACTGAAAGTTTTGTGCTTATCCCTTCCCGACCATACGGTAGCTGATCTAATTACTTCACATATTGAGTTACGTCTATTTCACTCCCTGATCGCAGACACGCAACTAAGAGTAAGAAAAAGCTTAGAATTATTGCTCACTTAAACTCTCACTGGGTATCCATATTAATTATTTATACATCACGTAAAAGCTATTTCCAAAATGGGTTGTAAATGGCCGAAAAGAACATCAAAAAATTGACGATTGTACAAAGTTTGGGCACAATTTGTACTGAATTTGGCGACTTGCGCACCAGCACAGGGCGCACACGTAGTCGAAACTTTCTTTATAAGGCACCCACAGCCGCTTCACCGTAGATGCCAGTCTCTGGGCATCTGCTTGTCGTCACAGCTTACGCGTTCAGAATCCACTCCCATCTCTGCAATTTTCTCACTGTTTCTAGGACGGCAAGAGAGATCCGACGAAAAACAAATTCTTCGAGAACTTCTCTAAAACTAGAATCGTTTCCTACAAGAATCGAACTCTACCAACTGCTATGCTGCCAAACCATCTCTTTCCTTCAGTTTGCTTATCGATTCCCTTTTACAACCAACACTTTTCTACACAAAATCTGTGTTCTGAAAAGATGCTTTGACACAGTACAAGATCCATGTATACAGACCATCCTCTCAACGGTGTCTTGCCTTGACTCTCGAGATGGCCTAGTTATTTTGAATTCTTACAGAGCAGCTTTCATTCGGTCGGCTTGTGCACTTGCTAAACATGAAGTCATGGCCACTGCTTCCCTCACCAACCACCAATACAAACTCGAGACTATCCAAACTGCCTTGAGGGAAATAAAAAATTCCCATTCCCCCCACCCTGAACAAAGCGCACATACCCGTGTACAATGCCCATAACAAGCTCAGGCCCTTCAACCCTCCACACGCGGATACCCTATCTTACAAATATTTTGCATAAACCTAAACTCCGCTCGCAACCATGGCTGTCCAACGACTCACCTTCCCTCGTCCCAACCTCTTCATCCCCTATTACTCTTGAATTCTTGACCTGACATCTCCGCATTGGTCATATTAAACCACGGATACTCAACCTCATGGCCAAGAATAATCTCCTTCCCAATCTTCCTTGGATAATCCGTCATCTACCACCTAAGCTTAGCTGCCCGGTGTGTTTTGAGGCCCAATCCGAACCCAAACCTTATCGCCACACCGCACCTTTCCACTCTACTGAGATTCATATCCCATTCTTCACTTGCGGCCCGCTCACACAAACGTCTTGGGAAGGAAACAAGTACGTCCTCGTGCTCATTGACACTAATTCCCAGTTTTTACCTATCCACTTCCTTTAATCTCGGTCAGAGGCGCTCACCGAACTTTTAGACATTTTGACCTACAATTACGTCACACAGAACAAGTATCTTCTTTATCTCTGAAGTCACCCAGAGATATAAATGGTTTCCTGAAAGAAGTCCGGAAGATACGCTGTGGATTTTCAGAGAGTAGACCATTATTGGACGTCTTAACGATGTCTTTCTGATGTCCGGATGATATGTATTTGATGTCCGAAATGATGAACGCATGATGTCCGAAAACAAATACATTATTAAAACGTCGGGTACTACGAATGATACCGAAGAACCAATTCGTTGCGACGAAGTGAAGATTTTAATAATTTCAGTAATACAGTGTTTCCTATTGTGGTTTTCTATATACCTCATTATCAGGGTGTCGTTTGTTTCTTAGCCTGACCTTTACTTCACGTTTCACAGAGTCGTTTAGCTGAGTGAAAATCGCTGTAGCTGAAAAAGGACGGCATTCTGCGACATTCTTCGTTCTTCTTGTCGATGCTACCTTTCATGAAGATCAGCTTAAGGTTTCATACGCTTAGGTCTGACCTTACTCAACTCACAGAATCCTTTGCAAATGATGCAGAGACAGCAGCCTTATTCATTTCATAGTTCGCCTCACCTCACTCAATTGCTCCATCCAGAATATCAGTAGTTCCGTCGACGTCTAGGTCAATGCCGCATGAATCAATAGTATATCTGTGCCGTCGATGGTCGAAGAACGCAATGAGTCAGTCTACCCAGCGAAGGCTCTCAACAGTTCTTTTTGAGTTCAGAATAGATCCACGACAATGATTCGGTGAAAGTGATACCGATGGTATGCTGGAGACCGCTTCTCTTTTTAAACCGTAAAACCAATCAACTCGAACCATTGTATACGTTTTTGAGTATAACAGTTGTTCACCAGGACGGCGATAGAATATCTTCGAAGCCCAAATCTCATCAATGCACCCGTCCAAAACCATTCCAGAACTTCTGCTAGATTCTATGATTTCTGAACCCCTTCATCTCTTTGGAACTCCCCGGAAGTCCAGCACCACTGGCGCGCCACACGCACATCTTTATTCCGCCGTCTATGTTGCTCTGCAAGGCTCTCTATAGTGACCAAAACTTTTTCTAGTCCTAATGAGAGTTTAGAGAATAAATTAGTGCTCATTACTTTCAGATCGTAGGATGTGAACGGAAGCTCATTTCAAGCATATTCAAGAATCTGTCTCATACGCTCATTCCCGCCCAGATCCATTGTTTGGCATATGATTGTCAAAGATAGATCAAGTTCGGAAATGGCGCCAAGACGTAGCAAAGATTTCTCATCATTGAGCCGAAAACTATTTGACATTTAACGAGTTTCTTGAGATAAATTAGCCAGAACATGGCATTTCTCGACATCCTAAAGTTTCTCTTCCGTCTCATCAACCATGACTTCGTTTCCGCGACCGATGACATGCTCCCGTGATAGATCTCCTCCGAGTTGGCGTAGAGAAAATCGTGATTGAGTCTTGTGAACCAAGTTGGCTTCTGGCCGATAGGTAGATCTTGACATCTCTCCCAAATGCCCTGCTACACGTTTCAAAATGAGATGTGATTTATTTTCTTAGAGAATCGCACACCCGCAGTATTTCTGGTAGGTCCAAGACGGCGTGAGCTGTCGGGGTAAGGCAGAATCCAGGGCTTTTATTCTCACAGAACAAATCTATAAAGAGAGAGTGCGCTTCCTGTACGTTGCTTTTCAGTTGTGATATATCATCCTGCTTTGGAGAGATATTGAACAGGATTCGGGTCGTATGACGCATTGCAGACCATAGGTCGCCTATTCTTCTATCAATTCAATTATCATTGATCAGAACTGGTGTCTGAAATAGAGCGAGATTCTTATAGTCTTAAGCCTTGCAACTCGAGATGTACTGAAATGGCTCCGGAGGTCTCCCCCAGTTCGCGGGAATACCGTGGTGCCCACTTTCCAGTATTTGGTTGATGAGTTCGATCACGTTTACGTCAATTACAGCATACATATTTGTACGAGTCTGGTGCTTGTTCAACTCAAGACTAAGTTGAGTAATATGCTTGACCCAACTTTGGTATAAACTAAGACGGTAGCAAGGGGTGTTAAACCTGACGATTCCAGGAAGCACAGGATGTGCTCGAACAAGGAGAAGGAGATTGAGGATACCAGTAAGCTGTGGCAGCACCAGCCACTGATGGGTGCAACGGGAACGGCGGGCTCACTGAGACCACGTTGGTAGACGATGAAGCACGGAGCTCGCGGGTCTGGAAAACCGTAAACACAGTAGGCTTACCTTTATGGTTGACTGTAGAAATCAAAAAGAGGTAAAAGTAGTCTAGTAGGTGCTTGTCTTTACCATAGTGACAGGGGGGCCCATGCTTGGTGAAGATATATCTCACCAGCCAACCGACCTGCGGTGGCGCTCCTCGCCACGTGGCCACGAGTAGGTGCACTTGAGATGCGCCTCTCTATCCACTTAATCTTATCTAAATAATACTAATATAGCGAATAGCTAAGCGAATGGCTAAATAAACTACTGCAGTACACGGTGCATGCAGGCAACCACCAAGATCCACCAAGAGGCATATTTACCTCATCGGTCTAGCTCACTATACTACACCATTCGCGATGCCAATGGAGCAAAGTGTCATAATGAGCATGTAGGACAATGCCCCCAAGGGGGAAAACCTACGAAGACGTCCGGATCTTCCTCTCACGAGGTAACCGGCGTGGTAGAGCCCTCCCAGGGATCGGCGCGCAATGCCGGGTGTAAGCCGGAGCCGAATCGTCGCGACGGGCGCAGGGAGGCTGAAAGAAGCCGAGAATATCTGCCGAAGCGGCGCTTGCGTATCCTCTGAGGAGGCAAAACGCACGAGAGTGGCGAGCACGACAGGTGTCAGTGCGAGCCGCAAGAGCGGGAATTGCCCAATGAAGGGGAGGAAAAGGGAAGGAAAATGGGAACGGAGGCAAGAGGGCGAGGTTGACCACGAGTCGCGAGAGGGGACTCGGGAATAGCCGGCACTGCCGGGTGTAGCAAACCGTATACACGGGCGGAACCACGAAATTGGGAATAGATACCCAACACACGAAGGCTGCTTGAACGTCCAACGGGGTTGGGAAGCCGTGCACCACGGGAAATCCCTCCGTAAGAAGTTGTATATCCGCGCAGGCGGTTCGACCCAGAGCCAAGATCTGGAAGACCAAGATCACCCTTGTTGAGGAGACTTTACCGGACCGGCGGCCGCGAGGCCGGCGGCCTAAGTACTGCAGTCACCGTAGAATAGAATAAATAAAGTCTATCCTAAATAGCTAAATGTCCGTCTACAAAGGGGCCAATCTGGCGGCCACGTGTCGCGTGGGCGCTGCGGCCACGTGTATGGCACCCGGTCCCGCCGGTGCATCACCAGCGTTCCGGCCATCGCCGTGAAAACGGATTACTCCTACTCATAACGAGGTTGCACGCCGGAGGCTCCGGAAAAACTTAAGTCCCCAAAAACCTCCCTGGAGGGCGTTGCTCTTCAGAGCACTTTTTTGACATCCAAGTTCAGTGTCTACAACTTTGGTTTTCTCCTGATCGTTCTTCTCTTTATCCTTTCCAATTGCGCCTTTTATATACAGTTTCTTGCCCTTTCACGCCTGTTCAAGATCTGTACGTAGATGCTACGAGTCTTAGGGTTCATACACTCAGCTTCGATCCAGAAGCTTCTTCATCATTGTAAAAACCCTTCTTTTCCACCTTTCTTTGTGACTTTACAAGCTCAGAAACTATCCAGAGCTTGCTATTGGAATATTTGACTTTCACAGGACGTGTTTTACATCCCCGGTAAGGGTGTTAAGCATTGTGGTTCTTTTTTCCGAAGACCTTGCTTGCGACAGGCCAATCAGCTGTCACGAAGAGTAAGAATCCATACCATTTTCTCTGGTTCCCATCTGTGCAGTCTAAGATGGTGGCTTTTTGAAGCTTTCCCAGATACCCAAGTAGAGGTTCAAAGAATTTGTAGAATAGATCGCTCGTGTGAGATCCTGGTACGAATCCAGCAGTCAAAGTGTTGTGTGACTCAAAACGGAGTTTAAGATGGAAATTCAAGATGAAAAAAATAAAGGGCCATGAAGATCTCGTTGACATTTGACCTCGAAACACCTCAAAAATATGTGGATAGAAATTCAGATGTACAGTGCGTTTCAAAAACATATCCCTTTACAAAAACAGCGCCAAAAAGGCATTTCACGTACTGTAGAGTACATTTCACAACAAATAAAAACCACTAAGTCAATAACATTGTTTCAAAAGAATACACTTTATAAGATCATTAGCTCACTTGTGGCTCGTGGCCCGCCTCTGACACGTTCTGAACAGCTGTAAATCATGGAATTAGTAGGCTCGGGCATGATTCCAGCCGATATAGCCCGAAAACTCAAGCGCAGCCCAAAAAAAATCAGCAACTTCATCAAAAACCCCGCTACATACCGAAAAAGGCGTTCAACCGGCCGTCGTACGTCACTATCTCCGGCCGATATGCATGTAATTAGGCGAGAACTACTACGCCGTAACACTTCATCTTGCGGAAAATTGTCAAAAATCTAAATTTTCTTCTATCAAGATCTAATATATGGCGTGATGTCAACTGTCAAAATTTGTTAAAGTCCACAAAAATGAGGAAAACTTTTTTTAAAAGATAATCATAAGAAAAATCGTGTCAAATGGTGTTCTCAAAAGGCTTTTCGGAAAACTGAATGGAATAATGGTATCTTTTTCGACAAAAAAAGTTTGACCTTGATGGCCCAGATGGCTATAAATTTTATTTGTTTGATCTACGAAAGAAAGAAATAATTTGTGACAAGGAATTCAGGAGGCCCATCAGTAATGGTTTGGGCTAGAATCTCTGCAAAACGAGCAACTGATATGGCTTTTGTTGAAACTACAATGACATCCGACAAGTACGCTGAGGTTCTAGAAAACTATGTTCTACCTTTTCCATGCTGTATGCACGGAGAAAATTTTATGTTTCAGCAAGATAATGCACCTGTGCATGAGTCTAAGTCTATGAAACAGTGGTTCAATATTCTAAATATGTCGGTTATGGAATGGCCTGCGCGCTCTCCTGACCAAAATCCTATCGAAAACATTTGGGGAATGTTGGCCCGAATGGTTTATTGGTAAGGAAGGCAATTTGAGATAGTTTTTGATTTAAAAAATTGTATCAAAGAATGCTGGAAAAAGATTGACTGTAACGCTATCAAACCTTTTATAGAATCAATGAAAAAGCGTTGTATAAGTGTTATACAGGCTAAAGGAGCAAAAATAAACTAGTGAAGTCGCGTTTGAATAAAAAGGATGCAATAAAGGTTACGTTTTTTGAAACAGTATTTTTATATCAAAAATTTTTCATACTGATTTTGTTAGTTTTACTGTAGCCAAAACGTCTATTTTTTGGAAATTTTATCAGAGGGTTATGATTTTGAAACAGATTTACATATAATTTCATTTATGGGTGTCAAGAAAAAAGCAGTCTTTCATGACAACCCTCGAAGTAAACTGGATTGTATAAATAATGAAAATACGCTCTCTGCTCGAGTCCTTATTCTTGCAGGCTTTTGCGTGCCTTTTTACAGCCTTTCATTAGAGCAACCAATAAATTATGCTCTGCACAAAGCCCTGCTATTATCTCTGATACTTTTCGGTACCATACTTGCGACTTGATGGTGTTCAATTTTGGCCTCCATCACTCGGGCATAGCTGAGCTTGTCTTTTGTCTTAGATGAGTCCAATATACAGGGGAATGCTCGTCTGAACAGACAAGACCGTCTTTATTTGAGACACAAAAGTTTTGAACAGTGTACACTCTCCGAAAATCAAAATGCAACAAGGGTTGTATATTTATTCTGAACCGTTGCCTTCTGAAAATTATATATAGAATCCTGTATTCGGAGAGCTCGCTGTCCATGTGTAGGGACTACTCAGTCAATGAACTCCCACCAAAATACAGTCGCCATCAGCGCGTGTCTCTATTAAAATGTGAATAGCTGGTACAGAAGCGAATGGCTGTTGTACCATGGCCAGCAAAATCTTCTGATCCAAACATGATAGAGAATTATTGCGAGAAGATGACTCATAAAGTTTACAGTGGGTATAAACAGATCGAGTTAGTGAAAGAGCTGCGAGCTTCTTTGATAGATGTTTAAGAAAAATTTAACACTGATTACCTCCTTAAGTTATATTTAAGCATTACGAGACGTTGTTTTGCTGTCATGGATACAGACAGAGACGCTAAAAGGTATAGAAAGGGTCGCATTAAACTCACAACAAAACTTGTGCGCGTTAATTTTCGTGTTCTAGATTTCTAGTGCTGAACTGTCTTTTATATTTACGGGAGAGCGTCGCGTATTGATAATTGGTGGCTTTCTTGTATGCTGAAAGAAAGTGAACGGTTTAGCCAGAGGTCTATTCATTTTTATTGGGTTCGGCAAGAGAAACATGCCTTACTACAAACGGTTGTTGCATTTTGATTTTTGGGGAGTGCATTTGATAAGAATTTTATAACCGTACTTTGGTTCAATCACATTGAGGGTAAGCAAAACACGGACCTGAGTATGAGATATTTCTCTTTTTTCGACGACGCACAGAACTTCCATCAGCCCTTTGGTTTTGATCTCTTTCCCTTCATCGCATGATATTGTTTTGGTACAACCTGCTAATGGCTACCCCCTATCTATGGAAAATTCTTTTGAGAATTTCGGAGACGAGTTCTCGCTATTCATAGGACGAGAGAGCTTTAGACTTCAGAGCGTCAGCAGCCCGATAGGGCTTTTTACAGTGATCAGCAGTACCTGTTTACACTAGACTTGCGTGTCTGGGCCAGATCCTGATAAGTGCCGTGCGCTGTGGTTCGGCGTCTCTCAATCAAAGAGCCAGATGTGATTCTGGACTGGTCAAGAATGCAGCCGTTTTATTGGCTGATATTTGACCAGGCGGCGATTTGGCTATTTCTGCATTCACCCAATGGTTCGAAACATCTTCGTGTTTTTTTAGTTTGTTTTGAAAGAGTTCGACGCGGAGCATCATGGTCGAAGAGAAATGCTCTGTATTAGTAGTATTGTTTGAAACGCTACATGCCAGGTGTAATAGCTGCCAGTCGCTTTCCATTTGTGCAGTCTTTTTCTTCGACTTCGCCTGCGATATGCCCGGAATTATCAGTGTGAACGGAGGCCTACGAAAGACGGCCGCGAGCCAGTCTATCTCACTTCAATTCCACATCGTGTTGTTCAGCCTACGTGTCCAGCGTTGCGCCAGCTGCAATGGCAGCTTTGCATTGACACCAGCATCGCAACTCAGACCTTAGTGAAAATTCGCGCTCACCCAGGCGTTCCCGCCCCATGTCGTTTCTCCATCGCACTCAGCCCCTCTTGCCAGCACTGACCATTATTTTCCTTCTGAGATCATCAGTTGCGGCGTTGAGTTTCGCCAGCTTCGCCGTTTCACAATCGCTCAACAACACTACCGTTCGAAAAGTTGAAACACCAACAGTCGTTCAACCAGTCGCCCCGGAACCTGCCGCCCATGCTCATTCGCGACTTTTTGAGCACTTCGATGTCGACAATGACGGAAAACTGAATGAGGAGGAGGTTGCGGCCTTTCTTAAGCTGCTGACCAAAAAGAAGAAGGATGATGATCCAAAAGCGCAGTCTGACAAGGCGCCCGGCACGCACGATATCACCATTGATGGCGAGACGCTCTCAGTTGGACAGGGCGAGTTTGATTTGCTTTTCAAGCAGCTTTCCAATCTAAAACAGACTAAGGACCCTTCAAAGGATCCGCGGATGACGCTACAGGAGGACATCATTTTCGTGAAGGATCTCGTCATTGTCTTTCTTGCTGCCACCATAGGAGGTGTGTTTGCCACTAACTTTAGACAACCGCCGCTTATTGGATTTCTTCTTGGTGGCATGACTGTTGGTCCCGGAGGCATGGGAATCGTTACGGAGCTGGTAGAGGTTGAAACGCTAGCGTCTCTGGGTATTGCCTTCTTACTCTTCAGTTTAGGCGTTGAGTTCTCCCTCACTGAGCTCCAAGGCGTCAAGCGCGTTGTGGTCGCAGGCGGTATCTCAAGCATGATGGGCATTGTAGTTGGCACGGGCGCTCTTTCTCTCGCCATGTCTCTTGTCAAATCCATTCCGGAGGCCGTTGCACTCGGATTGGCTGTTTCCCTCTCATCAACAGCTGTTGTCCTCCAGTGCCTATCTCCATCACCGCAGGCTTCAACACATTCCCCGCATGGCGCGCATACTGATCCCCATGCTGATTCTGGGGATGAAAAACAGCGTTGTCATCATGGCTCATCTCATCATGGTTCATCTCATCATGGCTCATCTCCTCCGGTTACACCTTCCATACCGATGGGAAAGAATTCAGTGTTTAGCTTCGACGCACCTCGTAGTCGGAAGACAATGTTAGGGTTACTTGTCTTCCAAGATGTTATGATTGGCCTCATTTTGGCGTTACTACCCACTCTACAAGGTTCTCTGGGTCAGTTTATTGAAGAACTCCTTAGAGCCATTCTGCGGTTGGGGTGCTTTGTAATGCTCAGTCTCATCCTAGCTGAATTCATTCTACCGACTTTATCTGAGCGACTTGATGCCGCGAAGAGTCAGGAGGTGTTTACCATCGGCTGTGTTGTGTTTTGCTTGGCCATGTCTTATCTTTCCGAAGAAATGGGGCTAGCCATTGAACTGGGAGCATTTGCTGCTGGAATGATGCTGTCCGAATCGCGACACAAACATCGCGTTGAAGGCAGCGTAGAGAGCATTCGCAGTGTGTTCTCTGCTATCTTTTTCATTTCCGTGGGGATGATGATCCATTGGAGATACTTTTATCAAAACTTTGCAAAGATGGCAGTTCTCCTTGTGGTCATCTTAGTTGTCAAGACCTTGGTGATGGGGGCTGTAATTTGTGCGCTTGGAGGACTTCCGTTGCGAACATCAATGGCGTGCGGAGCAGCAATCGCGCAAGCTGGGGAGTTCACCTTTGTTGTGGCTTCGAAAGGGCAAGCATTGTTGCTTTTCTCGGCTTCGGAAGCTAGAATGATAAATGGGGCAACGGCACTCTCGATGCTTGTAACCCCTTATATAGTTCGATACGCTCGGAAATGGACAGGAAATGGACTGCAAAGGTCAGAAACCCCAAGTGTGTAGAAAAGTATTCATAATCCCTACTAGATAATTAAAAAACTGCAGAAGCGTCACACGGTTTAAGCAAGCGATCACTGATACTGGGCGCAACTAGATAACTATGCATGGAAGCTAAGTGCACAATGATTAGATTCTACTGCTTCATCCAAGCGTAAAACGTGTTCTGTCTTTTGATCTTCTTTTGTAACTGCATAAGGCCTATAGAACGCATATGGGGTGTTCAAGAGGAACCCGTTTCGTCAGTGTACTTTGATTTGGCAGTCATGAAGATGAAATCGAAGACGGCTTTCAAACTTACCATCTGTAATAAAACACGATGGATCGAGCATGGCAAAAAAAAAGAAAACAATTAGTTATTAGAGTTGATGGTTTCAGAACAAGAGAATTAAAACAAGCACCTGGTCTCCTACGTACATCTGGATGATGATGAAATGCAACAACGTTGGAAACGCACAGGTCAAAGTTAGTTACCCCGCGATTTCTCTCTGGTACGATTGAATATGAAGCGGATTGGGCCCAGTAAAATATGAACTTACAGCAAGGCTTCAGCCGTGGGCGGACATCCGGGGACGTAGATATCAACTGGCACAATGCGGTCACAACCTCGAACAACGGAATAAGAGTAGTGGTAATATCCGCCTCCATTGGCACAGCTTCCCATTGAGATGACCCATCGAGGCTCCGGCATCTGATCATACACCTTCCTTAGGGCAGGGGCCATCTTATTAGTGAGGGTACCAGCCACAATCATGCAATCAGACTGCCGTGGAGATGGGCGGAAGAGAAAGCCGAAGCGATCGAGATCATAGCGCGACGCACCTGCCTGCATCATTTCCACAGCACAACAAGCAAGACCAAAAGTCATGGGCCATAAAGAGTTATTTCGTGCCCAGTTGACAAGGTCATCCAGTTTGGTGACAACGTATTCAGCGCGGTTGGATGGTTGCATGCCCTTGAGATGAGCGATTTTGCTATCGCGAGCGGAGCTGGAATGCACGGTGCGAGAGAATACGAGAGAAGGTGCGGCGGCATGGCGAGAAAGTGCAGCGGAGGAGGAAATTTCGGATAGACCGGCACCCTGGAGAGGCAGAGGTGGTGCTTCATGTTAGGCGGGGAAATTGATGGTTGCGGCTGACATGGATTGGATGTTGCTGCTTACCTTCGGCTGTATACGAGAGATGAGCGCGGCAGCGCGGACGACCTGTTGCAGTGTTTGGGCGCTCATGGGGTTCTATTGCTCGGTTGAGGATGCAGGGCGAAACACAACTGAGAGCAACGAGACAATGATATATATCATCGGAAACGACTAGTCGCAGGCATTATCGATGCATTGGCAACTTCTGGCGTCCTGGCTGTTGAGAGTGTACTTACACAGACTGCCATTACAGCGAAACAATAACAGCCAATTGGCGCTTTTCAGCACATGAGCTAAATGTGCGCTTTAACCACCTCCGTCCACAAAACGAGCGCATTTTGCTGACCCCCTCTACTTCACAGCCGCATATCTCAGGGCCGTTCTTAACAGAGGTAGATTCACGGTCGGTGTGAGAGGATGAATCTAGTTCATCTTTACTTGGATCCTGTCTTGTGTGGGCTTAAGTACTTCGAAATCTACTGTAATGTTTGACTTTTGGAAAGTGCAGTGCAGGAAGATTCTTTCTTGGTGTTTGACAGTCCCCGGTTGCTGCAGTGCATTTTCTGGTAAGGGGTTGAGAGTATATTGAGTTTGTCCTTCAAGTCCGTGTACTGAGTGTGATGTAGTGGTTTAGTCAGTATGTCTGCAAGCATTTCTTGAGTTGGTATGCGGTGAAGAGTTATGTATCCGTCGGCTACGTTGTGTTGAAGATAATGGTGTCGAATATCTAAGTACTTCTTTTTTTTTGTCGGTGCTTTGTTCTGCGCTACTAGGAGTGCGGAGCGGTTGTCGATGAAGTGTTTGGTTGGTTTGTTCATGGGGACTTTCGCCGATTGTAAGAGGTTCCGGAGCCATTTTGTGTGTTGTGTGGCGTTCGTGGCGGAAATGTACTCGGCTTCGGTTGTCGAAAGGGCGACTACGTTTTGTTTCCGGGAGAACCAAGAGATGGGTGTGCCGTTGAATAGATGGACATTGCGTGTTACGGATTTTCGATTCTTTGCATTGGCATAGTCTGCGTCGCTGTATATCGTGAACAGTTCGTGTAGTTGTTTGTTTCTGTCTGGAAGAGGTCTGTATGTTAGGCCATGATTTCTGGTACCTTTGAGGTAGCGAAGTAATGTCTTCAGCGCTTGGGAATGGTGTTGTTGTGGAGACTTCATGTACTGTGCTAGACGGTTTGCTGCGTACATAATGTCCGGTCGAGTACTATCGGTTATGTATCTAATTTCTCCTAGTATTTGTCGGTATTGTTTGGCTTGTTGAGAGGGGAGTGGTTCTGTTTCTGGCTGATTGTCGAGGTGGGTTGTTTGGTTGTATGGGGTTTTCGTGGGGTTGCAGTTGTGCATTGAGGTTTGTTGTAATAAGGCGTCGATGACATCTGGTTGACTAACGTGAACCGTGCCGTCCGGGTTGTGTTTTATAGTCCAGTTTAAGAAGCATTGTGGTTTGCCTAACCGTTTCACTTTGTATTTCTTGAGCAAGTTTTGGTATAGTTCTTGGATGAGTGATTGTGTTGTTCCGAGTACTAAAAAGTCGTCAATGGTTGTGTTGACGATTGTGTGGCCTGCTGTCGTGGACTTGGTGTACAGGCATGGATCGTGCTCTGACGCTGTGAAGCCCAGGTGTGTGAGATATTTTTGAAGTCCGTGGTTATACAGGTAAGCGGCTGGTGGTGATCCATACAGGTTACCGCGAAGTCTACCGTAGTTGCCGGGATGTCGATAGGTACCGTCAAAGTTGGCGATTTGGCGTACGTAGACCGGTCTATGGTGGCGGTATTGCTCATGGAGGTACGCTGATTTGATGTCGAAATGTTCTAATGGATAGCCGTATGCAGCGTGAATTGCTATTAGCATGCGTTGGGTTGTGCGGTCTGCTGTGTAGGTGGTAACTTGTTCGGGGTCGTAGTGAATTCCCGGCTTCATAAGGTCTCCTCTGAGGTTGCACCTGGCTTTGCGTTGCAATATATGTCCTTCTGCCGATCGCTTATAGCGATATATCATCATTAAGGGGATGACACTGGTGGGTGGTGGAGTGAAGTTTTCGGGTAGCCACTGTATGCTTTCGTGTTGATCTATATTCGTCAGTTCTTTGTCATGGGCTTCTTGCCATTTGGGGGCATCTGGGTATTGTCTTGCTTGTTGTACGTTACGCGGTGGTTGTGTGTCTATTTCGATGGATTTTGGTATGGCCTGTTTTGTTGAGGCTTTTGCCTTGAATGCTGTGCCCGTGGTGTATGTAGGATCTTTGTGGCGGTGGTATGGATGGAAGTCAATGGATCGGAGGGGTTGGTACTGGTTTGTGCGTAGGTTTAGCACGACGATATGTTTGAGGTCGGTGGCATACATGTAACGTGCGGGGTCGGCCCGTGAGTAGAGTTTCTTTTTGGGGGCGTAAATTGGTATTGTCCCAAGTTGTCCGAAGATGAAGATCCTTGGAAGTACAGGTTTCTTCCCGTACCAACGGTGATGTGGCGACGTACCGATTGCGGCATGGTGCATGATGTTGTATTTGAATATGGCGTCTCTGGCAGCGTCTTCCCAGTAGTGGCTTGTTAAGTTGGCTGTAGTGAGTGACGCTCTGACTGCGTTCATGACCGTGCGGTTGAATCGCTCCGCTATTGAGTTCTCCTGAGGCTGGTGAGGCGTTCGGAGATGATGGTGTAGGCGGTATTTGTGGTATATGGCTTGCATAATTTAGGAGGTGTACTCTTTGGCGTTGTCTGTTCGGAAGTGGGTAAGTGGAAGCTGGAGCGTGGTGGTGATGTGGTGTAGGCTGTGGTTTTAGTGTCTTTGTTGGCTCGGATTCGGTATTGGTTGTTTACCCAAGGGGCCGTGGCTATTATAAGGGGGGGGCTACTGGTGTTGTCCATAACGTATGCTCGGTGTGGCGTGAAGGTTACTTGGCCATATCTTGTCGCCAGATCTCTGACGGATAGTAGGTTGTGTTTGATATTTTCGTTCGCAATTGCATATGTCACAATATCGTGGTTACTGTTGCGGGGGCGGATGCGGATTGTCCCATGGTGCGTGCATGGGGTCTGCATGTTGGTGGCAGTGGTGGTCAGTATGGGATGTGGTAGGGGTTTCATTGGGTGTGTTGGTTCTGTTAAGTGGGTCGGGTGTGCGCCGCTGTCGAGTATGTACGTACCGTTTTGTTCGGTATCTGCCTCGGATGAGGCTTCTGTGTGTTGTGGATGAATCGGGGTTGTTGGTGTGAAAGGGTTGCTGTGGACGCGTGTGAATATGGGTGACTGATGAGAATAAATGCTGGAGTGGTTATTTGTGTTGGTGTAGTGAGCTTGTGCTTTAGATTGGTACTTCGGGTGGCGTTTGTCTTGACAATCTTCATCTGTGTGGGCGGAAGGGATCCCTAATGAGGAGTGAAAGCGACAGGGTGTCGCTCCTGCTGGTAGTCGTCTGGGATAAGTGGATCCTCGACGGTACGGGCGGAACTGGCGGCGGTACTGATTGTGTCCTCTGTATCCATACTGTGGCATGTAGCGTGTGTTATTGTAGTCCCCGGTGAATTGTGTAGGCGTTGGGGGGTGAGAGCTCCAGCCATGGGCGGGTTTGTAAAGGGTATGGAGTTCTTTGAAGTTTCGTACGAAGTCTTTCACTGTCTGTGGTTTTTAGAGTACGATTGGTCCGAGGATGGGTGTTAGAGATGTGTCTTTCTTGAGACCGGTGATGATAAATTCGACCGTCGTTTCTTCGTCTTTGATGTTGGGGTAGCGAGCAGCTATCATTTTTTTGGCGTATCGTCGTGTGGTTCTTTATGTATTCATCGATGTTCATGTCGGTGGTGTAGGGAACATTTTCTGCTTCCGTTTTCAAGAATTTATGGTCGTCCTTGGTCGCTTGGTCTATATGTTTGATGATGTCTGACACGAGGTCGAAGGGTGTAGGACGGTCTCCCGGTACGAGTATCAGTCCCAGTATGTCGGCTGGTACGCTGCTGAGGATGGCGGAGAGCAGTTTCGACTTGCGGTGAGTGTATTGTTCCAGTGTGGCGGGGTCGATAGGTGTGTCGGGGTTGGAGATGAGGTGGTTGTTTGCTTTGATTGTGATGGAGTACGTTTCAAGGGCGAAGTACCATGGTGCGTAGTTGGTGATGTCTAGTTCCGGGAGACGTGGGTGTCTATCTTGATCCATTGCGTGGAGGTGGGATTGTGTAGTGTCTGAGGGAGTGTGATTATCGTTTGATTCGATGGTGGCGTTAAAATAGAGTTCCTGTGTGATTTCGGTGATGTCTTTGATATGTTGCCTCCTATTGTATCGGAGGGTTCGTTGGCTTTGTGGATTCGTTGTGGCTGGGGTTTTGTCGACTTCGTGTGGCGTGGTGGGAGGGTGAGTTACTGCGAGTTACTGCGTGGGGCTTGAGGTGGGAGGGTTATTGCTTTCGTTGTGCGAGCGTGGGTCCATAACCTGTGAGAGGATGACTCTAGTTCATCTTTACTTGGATCCTGTCTTGTGTGGGCTTAAGTACTTCGAAATCTACTGTAATGTTTGACAGTCGGACAACGGTTAACGTGATTCATTCTTTGAAATTTTCAAACATTAGGTGCCAGATAGCACACACGCAGCACACCTACACTCCAGATCTAGATAACACCAGGACGTTGTCGCCGTTGCTACGAGTAAAGTGAGACTACCATCCTCGTCAAAGATTATGGGCCAAGCGATACGCTACCCATACTCTGTCTTTATCACGCCACACTCTCGTCTACCGTCCCTCATGCTTTACTCTCGTCCATTCTCCCTCACACGTCCTCTTGCTTCCCATCTCCCTTCTATACCGCACAATCTTCAACGCTTCGTCCTTCTCATTTATTTTGTTTTCAAGTACCATCTTACCAAAACGGCAGCCCTTACTTCTCGTTCTCAACGCTTTCAACGCAAACAAAATTTGTCTAGCGATCAATACATCATTTAAGAATTGTGGTACAACGCCCGCACTATTGCACTAGACATTACCACATCCCAAGATACTACAAACCAAATCAGCCATATAAAACAAGTTCAACATCCCTTAGTTAGATCTCGATAACCCGTAATTCTGGAAATTGGGCATCAAATCCAATGCCGGAACACTTGAGGCACTCGACCACATAACCAACAACCCGCCGCCCTCGATCGCCTCAGCACAACTATCAGAACACAATAAAAAAAGCATACGCTGCGTGCGCTCATTCTCTCATCTGTTTCTTCCGATATCTTCAACTTCCTTAGTATCGGAAGCGAACCCTCTCAAAAAGATCTCTTGACCGCCGTTTTCGAGCACTTGAAAACCAACACGGCTACTGGTCACAAATATCTCAAATCAGAAGCCAAAAACGTGAGCCTCACTAGTGAGATGAGTATAGAAGACTATTTTATCGAACAAAACTTCCTTCGAGCCCGCCCGATTGCTTTCCAATTTTCACACATCACTGACGAGACGAAGAAGATGCAATTCATGGTTGACGGTCTTCGCTTCGATCTTGACAGCATAGATATTGGGCAAAAACTACTTGCCATCAACCTGTCAACTGTTGAAGACTTTCTACACCATTTTTATCGATTGAAGTCTCACGGCATGACTGCACTTTATCAACCCACCTCTACCATCTATCAGAACATAACCCGCCCTTTTCAAGTACTGAGCAAGCCTTTCTACCAGACTCGCTCACCACCGCACCGACCACAGTACAACGTCAGCCCGCACAGCCCAACTTATCTCCTGTATACTGCCCCTGTTCGTTTCATAAACAGTTCATACGAGTGCCACCGAATCACACCGATTCGGAATGCCGTGACATAAAACACCCCAAATTCAAACGTCCGGGTGCATCGGCTAAAGCAGAACCCAACACCAATCCCATCATCGCTTACAATAATCATGACCAACCTCCATACATGAACTCAGACCCCCCGACCACTCTCGCCTGTCATTCCAAACAACCAGGCATACGGCGCGCACCCGATAGACCCACCGGCTCCCGAACAAGACCACAAAATTGAGCAACGCGGCGAAAATAATGTGGAAGGTATGTTCACACTTGATTCAGCCGCCCATCCAACCCACATCCGCCCACCACCAAAATCCCTCCCGCGCACCTCCAATCTATCCACGCGCACTTCTTCTAACCATATCACCCCCTGCAACAATGCTGGAACCATTCCGATCCGCCTGCACAATAATTATTCCACATTGCGGGTACCACTACGAGAATCCTAATCCCAGTTCTCCGACAAACCCCCGCACTACCCACAAAATGACACGAACTACCGCTGATCACCCCATACTTGAACCGAATACCTGCCCGTCACGGAACCCCACAACCGAGCTCCACTGCCCAATCCTTCTTTCACTGGCACGTCGTTCTAAACCACGCCAATTTACCCAATCTCCAGCGAATGGCGCTAACGAATACGATACCAATACTACCAAAGACCCTCCGCAACAATCCCCTACCAATCACATGCTCCTCCTGCCCCACCGCGAAACAAAGGCCACAACCACATCCTAGCCGACAACATTACTACCCCGTTGGTTCCTACATCAGCAGCGACACATGTGGCACAATCTCTCCACGCTCCCGCCATGGCAACCTTCACTTTGCCACTTTTTTAGACGCACACAGTCGCTACCTCATCGTTTTCTTTATCCCCGACCGATCCTCCCTTAAACACACCACACCATTAGCAATTACATTCATCACCGCACAACACGTCAAATCACCTGTTACTTACCGTTCAGACAACGCGCGTGAATTTCAAAGCAACGCCATGAACAACCTATACAACCTCCATGGTTTCTAATACCGTTCCAACACTCCCCACCAGCCGCCAGAGAATTCCCTAGCCGAAAGGATAAACAAGACCATCGTCACTGCAACCAGAGCCGCACTCCATCACTCACACCTCGACGACTCCTTCTAGGAAGACGCCATGCGTGACGTTATCTTCAAGTACAATATCACCATTCACGACAGCACCGGAAAATCTCCTTATCAACTCTGGCACAAGCACAGCCCCATCATTCCACGACTCTTCTCTTTTGGAAAATAAGGCACTATTCCCAACTACTGCAACCCCAAGAAGAAACTCGAAGCGCGCGCTGACCCAGCAAAACTTATGCACAATACATCGGCAACGCACATCGTCGCCCTTAAACTACGCACAAATCAATATATCCACTTTGGTTCTATTGACTTCAAGCCTTACTTTCACTACCTTGACCCCCTCTACCACCGCCCCCAAGCGCTTACAGCCTCCATTAAACCACCACCATCCATTCCATCGAAATCGTCTGTGTTTTCGGAAAGCTAGTATTGGGTGCTAGATTTCTAGTTTGGGTGTGCTAGAATGTCTATGGTTAGCATTGAAAAATTCGCAGAATTTTGATGCCAAAATATCTAGCGCAAAAATACTAGCCCAATTGAATTTTGGGGATAATGTAGAAAACTAGCAAACTTCCGTACTAATACCGGCACACTAGGAAGAATAGAAGAGAAATTGGGAGATATCTTTCGATACTCATTAATCCTAGACCATGAATTCTACCGACGATGAAAGGAATACTGAACGCTATCTAGCGCCTGATCATTCATTTCGCGGAGGTATCGTAGCTAGTATGAACCGTTCATATGCCTTGCACATTTAGTTTAATGTTCTCTAATGACCGTAATGGCCAGTGCGTAACACTGCGATCCTGCAACTGAGACCCGAAACTGGTCCCCAATTCACGTGAAATGAGATCTTCCCAATTCACATGCGGTGATCCGCTTTGCATCTCGGCCTCCGATCGTTGCGCTTCACTTCGCGTCGCGCGAAACGCGGCGCAAATAACCCTCCATTATACGAGGACCGGCCAAGTGGTACACCAGTTCACCCCACCCTTCACCAATCAAAAATTCCTACATAACTACATAGACATCACAAAATCACACAAGTTAGAGGGCAATTCCTCGCTTAATGCAAGCACATTCCATATAGACAAACGTACCTTTGCAAAAAATGTGCTCCTTGTCTTGCCTCCACTTCCTGCATTCGCATCGATAAATAGACGAAAGTCAGATCACCGTCACAAAACAAACCCAAACCACATCAGCCAGCACCACACTCACCTCTGTAGCGACCACTTATCCCACCTCTCGTCCAACCTTGCCTCCCTGTTCTCTTGCAGCAGCAAACAACGGCAAGTCAGATCTCCTTCCCTAACGCATACAAGATACGATTGCAGCTTGCACTTACCTGTGATGCCACCAATTCCTGATCAACCACTGTCATAACAAGGAAGAAATATAAGTCATACTTCCACCAAAAATCGAAACCACGTGACTTCAATGGCGCACTCACCTCCATTGAAACCTGTTCGGCCAAGTCCTTCTAGAAGGTCCCCCTCCTCACCCAATCGCTCCTTTCTGTTGCTTTGCAGCAGCAAAAAATAACATGTTTGAACTCTTTCCAAAATCAATACCAGACACCAGTAGCACTCACATTTACCCGCACTTCCATCATTCCCCCTTCATACAACGTCTCCCGCACTGTCGTAACAATAAAGAAATACAAGTCAGATCTCCGTCAATAATAGAAAGAAATTTCCTCAGGGACGCACTCACCGTCTAAGCAACTTGCTTGATTCACTTTCTTCAGGGAGGTTCCCCTCCCCACCCAATCTTTCCTCTCCGTCGCTTTGCAGCAGCAAACAAGAGCATGTCAGATATCCTTTCTAAATCTCTACGAGACACTAGTAGCACTTGCACACACCTTTACCTAAACGAATCCTGCCCCCCCCCCATTCCAATTTTCTATCGCTTTGCAGCCACAATCGCAAATATGTCAGGTCTCCGTCCCGATTGCAGGGCAGCAAACGTAGCAAACCCACCTTTTCATCAACATAAGGGCCGCTGAAATAGGTTTCCCATGTTAGCAACCAGAAGGAGACGAAACACACCATATCAACGTAGTGCGCCGCGTACATCCAAATCGCAACCCACTCATCCGCCCACCCTCCACCCCACACCACATAACCCATCGCTCCCCTCGCTCTTCGCCCGCTCTCCCATGACCACAAACAGTTTCAAGGCCCCATATCAACATAGACGAAGTACATCCCAATCGAAAGCTGGGGTACCCGTCACCTCCCACACCACACCCCATCATTTAACGCCTCGGTCGTGCTTTGCCCGCTCTCGCACATTTAGAAAAAGAGTTAGCACTTGTGAAACGTACGCGGAAACGTATACAATACCGCTTCTCACGCACCTAGAAAACGCAGGAGGTCCACCGGGTCTAAACGACATCATATCACAGAATCTCAAGATCCCACAACCGCTCATCCGTCCACTACTTATAATCAACGCCAGTACACGCCGCCGCTCAACAAATATACAATTCTGAATACATTCATTTAAGCCCACTTTCCAAGCCACATACGCGCTGTGTCTGTCTTGCCGCACGACTTGTGGGCGTCTCTGGCGCATCACTTGACATTGGTGAGTACGCGTGATAAGTTTAAACTCTCCCCACCGTCCTCGTCCTGCATTTTCCTCACCTCCAGCCTGTATATATTCTCGGCCTCTCACTTCGTCCTACGTCTTTTCCACCTCCCCTATTTACTTTCCGAGATCGCGGGCAGGCACCCTCCACAACATGCAGCGTTGTCGCTTCCCAAGGTGCACCTTCCAGACAAAAAATCACATCTTCCTTGTCCAACACCAGCGCCGGTGTCGTTACCGCACCACCCGCAACCCCTTTCTCGCCTCCACCCCGAAAAATGGCACTCAATTCCCACCACGTAAAAAGTGCCCACGCGTCCAGACCGCAGACACCGGCTCCGTCGGCATCTCAAACCGCCTTTCCAACAACGTTCTGCTGGTAGAAGAGGACAACTACCATTCGAGCCAGCTCGCTCTGGCCATACGCTCCGCAGACGGCGCCCACATTCTCCACGCTTCTGTTCGCTCCCCTTCTCCCAGCCCTCGCCCACCCGTGAAGCTCCATCCCATCGTCTCCTACATCTCATTCATCGCGACCAAGCTCGGTAAACGAAAAGCCAATGAACTCATTACCCTCCTGAAGGACGCCGACTACTCCAAAACACTCATCCAACAGGTAAACTTCGTATCCCACTGCCTTCAACTTCATTCCGAACTATTCAAAGACACTGTCGGTTCCATCGGCTTCAAATCCACAACCGTTTGTCACAATCCCTCAAACATCACTGCAAGGCTTTACCTCAAAAACTCCGTCGATGTCCTTCTCCAACAACTTCGCTACGCCACTCGCGCTAACACCTTCCTCCACCCCGTCAGACAGAGTTCTAGAACTTTAGTCATGATGTGCAATGGTCGGGCCGTGCGGTTACGCGATATTGTAAAATACTTGTTTCTGATTGGACTAGGCGGTTGTGAAAATGGTTACGCGATTTTTCGCGAAAGCTTTGACCTTTTAGAAAACAAGTATGCTTCGCCACCTGGGTCAGAAGAGGTCTTTAAAATCTCATCTGCTGCCTTCGGTGGCAGAACCGTATCACTCAATGCAATCTGAGAGACAGGAGGCGCCGCTTTTCCATATTGGGCTGAATACCAGAGTTCTTAGTGTGTGTAGAACTCATCGGCGGCAGAAATACAGGGCAGATGCTGGAGAGCACGGCTTGCGTCCCAAACTGTGTTGCTTGGGTCGATTATGGCACGAAATTGCGCATTAAATTGTTCTTCATGGCCTCCGCTATCACGGTATTACTCCCAGGTACGTTGAGAGTAGGAATAACGTCCAGTGGGGCTGGGAAACGCGGTGGCAGTGGTGCAGCGGAAGGGTTGGCTTCATTTGACGATAAAGCCACCGGATGAGTACGCCGTGGCTCAGGGATTGTGACACTGTTGCTTTCAAAAGACCCATGACCGTGCCCCGGAGCTCCGAAAGCCCGTCCAGCGGCAGGCCAGATAGTTCTATGGACTGGGAGCCAGTGTGGATGATACGTGTGTAGCTGCGGTCGCGGTGGTTCCTGCACAACATGACGAAGAATAGGTTCGTTATAGGGGGAACCGAGCGCGGCGGCGAAATGGTACAATGTGAAACGGGAGCATCTGATAAAAGTGGGGGTGGTGCAGGGGCGACTTAAGGAGCCTTTTTCTTTGCCCGTATTACTGTAGCCTTTTCTGAAACAAAAGCGCGAAGTTTTCCCATCGCACTTGGATTTCCTGCATTTGAAGCAACCTGTGCCAGACGTAAAGATCTGCCCAGTACTGCTCTCCCCCAGAACCGCGACCACAATTTTCTTCTCCATTTCCTTCTTGTTCCTTTCTTTCGCCCTTGCAATCCTCCAAATAACCATCACGGATCACAGGTTGCTGTTGACGATTCAAAAACTCCCTAGCTATTTCACCATACTCCTGTACAGCGCCCTGAGCTAATTCGAGAGCCTGCTATCTCTTATCCATTTCGGACCATACGTTGGCGCTTCGTTTGCGTTCTTGTTTTGCTTGCAAGTTTGTTAAAACTCTAACATCTGCCAACAACCTAGCTTTCTCTACAAATGGGGTTTCGTTTGCCCTGTATTCATGGTCTGGTGCACATACCGGTTCTTAAATTTCGTCCAACAATATACACACTCGCTGATATTTCTTCCTCGCATTGAGAGCTACGAAGCCATTTCCACCCAGCTTCAGGTGCTTGCACACATCCGCACGCAATTCGACCGTGCAAGTATCGAGGCCAATGGTGCGCAAATGGCCCAAGGCAAAGTAGAAGATTCGTTTCCTCCTGTAGAGGCTCCAGAACTTTGCAGTTGAGCCGTTGCCTCCCAGATTCCCCTCGATACTAGTTGCCTCAGAATGTTGATCAAGCTGCCTGAACCCAAGTATAGCTTTCATCTCCGTCACATTAGCCTTACGTAATCGGCGAATTTCGTCTTTTACCGTTGAAGCATGAAACTCAATGCCCCATACGGATACCGCGAGCACGCTGTCTTGCGAAAAAAGCCTATCGTTTTCATTTGAGTACACCTTCGAGCCTATCATTTCCCGCGGCACGTTTAGTATTCGAAAACCTAGATTAAAAAATGCACGGACTTCATATACATTCGAGACTATGAACCAATCATAAAGCCGAGACATGACTTCGAATAATTCTGCTGACTCATCGCTGTTTCCTATCTTGTCTTCGCCCCCATTGAAAAACGAAGTCCCAATTCCAGTGATAGCTGTGTCCAACTCAAACTCTTCATTTCCTCGATCTGAAGCTTGTGCTGCTCCAATGGGCGGCTCAAAACAATATTCATTTGTCGCAGCACTTGGAGACGTAGTATTTACCGATCTCGCCTTGACCACGAAAGAGAGCCCCATTTGAAGAAAATTCCTTTGCAGCGAATCTGTCAAGCCTCTTAGTCCTCTCTCTATCTGTTGTAGCTGATTACACTGCTCCATAAGTTCTGAAGCGCTATTGTAACTTCTTTCAAAACTTTTTGCGAACTCTGAGATTGCCGTAATTACAGATTGCATAATGATCAACACATTTGGCTCGGCTGCAGCCAGAGGCGGCAGTTCTGTCTCAACCCTCAACAGCATATTTCTAGATCCTGCGATAAAATCTACTGGTACACCTGGGCAAAGTGCTGTTCGTTCAAGAATCAAATCATACAGCCTTTCTCGTGACGCCGAATTTTTCTTCATCTGTTTTTTCTAAGCTCTGTAGCTATTTGCCACGACCCTAGACACCGTCGTATCCACTGAGGAGACGATGATTTCCTTCTCAAGCAGATTTCCATTCTCCTGAAAGATGATTCTCGCAAGTTTACAAGTCGAGTCCCTGAGCCCTTTGACACCGAACTTAGACCATGTCGGGGATGTCCGTGAGAGCGCGATTGGATTCACGGAAGCAACATGAGCAGATTGTGGTTGCTGTCTATGCAACAGGAAGGGATGTGCATCCATGATCTGAAACTCAGTATCGCCATTTTGGCAATACAGAGCTCGGCCAGAGACAAAAGGACGGGCAATAAGAGCTATAGGAACCTCTTACCTTGCTGATGGACTCCAGATTTTGTCTCCCTGTCGAAGTTACTCAACTGGAACCAAGGTTTTGCGGTCTGCCGTAAGTACGGAAGCTCCAGCTCGGAAACATGAAGATGAAGGGTAACGATACTGATACTCTCCTCCGTTTGCGCATCATTCGCAGTATTAGTAACAGCAATTTTTACTAGAACCATAAGGATTATGATACTGAATTACTGAGGGCCTTGCTTCATCATCAGTTTTTGAACCGTCGATAACTCTATACCCGTGATAAAGAAAGGTTTCCCATACGAAAGGTCTTATGACGAGCGGAACGGGGAACCCTGCTTCTATGACATCATAAATCAACCGATTCGTTTCAGAAACGGTTGCCCCAAGCGCCATGTACTTGACCCAGTGGTTGTAGCATTCAGACTCAGAGTGCTGCAAAGAACCCTGGCTGTACTGGATGGAATGGTCATTAGCGCTTGCAAAAAGTATATTCCGATACATTCCACGGGCGCGAGGAAGTTCTCTTTGGACCCTGCTGAAAAGTTTGGCAAATCTTCTCCAGTGGAATCTTGTTGTCTCCGAGTATGTCCTATATAGGTGAAATTCCAATGACATGGTGAGACTCTTAAAGTCGTATTGAATGCGCCAATAATTCAGACTTTCTCGAATTTCTGAACAGGCATGCTTTCGAATGGAGGCGGTGACCAAGGTTGTACCGAGTTTTGTGCAATCGGCATTTGGCAACCAAGCTTGTCTGTTTGCTTTTTCGTACATATCTGGGAAGAAGATTGTCTTGGCCAGTTTATATTGCTTGTAGCCTTTACCCGCTTGGTATAAAATGGAACCAGAAATAGCATTGATACCCTTAAAGTGAATCGCGGACTCAGTAGCTGCTTCAATTTCTTTGGCTTCATGAGCATCCGGGTGAAGAAGGTAGGCCATTTCCAAAACAGTGCTCTCAATCGACATTGTGATCAGTTGTTGGTTAGATTGGTATTCGTGAAAAGCGGTATGGGTACATGGCACCGTCCAACTCCCCGATGAGCAGCTTGTTGTCAGTCTGCGCTGGCTACTTGCGCGTCTTCATACAGTCGTTAACATCGTCGAGGCTGCTGAGCATACGCCGGGTGACTCCAAGAGATTGCCAGAGAGACGCCTCACTTACCAAGACGATTTACACGCCCTGGCTGACGCTCCCACCACCGAGCACTTTCTTACCCATCCCCATCATTGAGTTAAGCTCTTCACCGCCTGCTGCATGGCCGAAATGCTGCGAATCTATGCCCCAGACCCACCTGTGTCGCAGCGCAAACTAGATCAACTCAGCTCCCTTTTTATCGAACAGCTTACCGTCATGGTCTGCGCAAAGGATGTGTTTGAGACGTTTCGCTTTTCGCTACTGAAGCAACTGGCCACCGTCAAGAAATTTTTTATATTTTGTGACGATGACCAGTTTGTGTGCGACATTTTCACCTGCATCTACGCCACTGTTTGCGCTCATCAGTCCGAAAAATCGAGACAATACCTCGCCGACATTCTCATCTCGCTTCTTGAAGAGGCAGAGCATTTGAAAAGGGAGGTGCTGGATGCCATGTTAGCACCGCTCGTGCCTCAGCTGCAGTATTCTTGGATGCTATAGATTCTTATCCGTCGTTGTTCGCCGAGTTTCTAAACCGGCAGCGCGATTTCAACGCCGAGATTTGCGCGGATATTGCCGGTGCTTTTGGTTTCGTGCTTGTGGTGCACCCCAAGCATGCAAAACTTTTTGAAAGCATGCTGAAGGACAGAGCAATTGACAAGGATGACCATGTTAGGTGTATTGCTGTAGAGTCTATTGGCAAGTGCATTCATCGTGCAAGCGAATCCTTGCTACAGCTATTGGATTTGCGTCTTTGTGACCTGAAGCCGCAGGGGAGAAAGGCTGCACTTGCCCAGGTTTACGAACTTTTCACTAATGTGACTCCATCGTATTCAAGGCCAAGTCCCAGTTCTGAACCTAATGAGGAAAGAAACGTTTTCAGGGACTGGGGGGGAAAAAAGGAGTCAAGTGGAGAAGATCTCGAGCGCGGGAGACCTCGATCATCAATTGAACCAGTAACGATGAACGACGTGTTGCAAACGTGCATGCTAACGCATTCATGGCCACCAGACGCCATTCTGCGTTCCAACATGGCTCTGGACGATGCTGGAGACCAGAAAAGCGCTCGTTAAATTGAAAGGCTTATCCTTGAACGGATACCTACAACCTCGAAGCACAACGGTGTAAGTATTAGGGCTGGCCTTCGTCGGTTGGCCATATTTATCTATTAGCTTTCGGAAACGTCTTATGAAAATCTTATGGCAATCGTGCGGACTCGGTGGAACACAAGAGCAGCATTAGTCTCAATCGCTCAGTTCCGACTCAACTCACGCAAGGCAGGTGTGCCTTTGAGTCACGTGGAAAGGTAGACTACTCCCGTTCACCCAACGTTTTCCCGAAAGAGCCATGGTGAAGGACGAGACAAGAATATATCTACAGCCACACCAACTATCGAGTTACGAAATCATTCTTTCGCGCTAGAATCGCCCTTGTCAGCGCGAATTTCTGTGACATGTTCCAGGCGCTTACCAGAGTCGAGCTCTCTCCGCAGGAGCGTCTTCATCGTCCCATTTTCTATTTGAAGATGCAAAAAACTGCCTCCACCACCATCTCTAGGGCGCTCGGTAGATATGCCTCAGTCCATGACCTATCCATTTCAACTGCTTCCGGATACAACCGCAGATCGTTTTGATGTCATTGTCTTGCAGCACATTCCATACAACCTCCCAGTTCTGGATACCTTCCTCAAAGCCCGTCCAAAGTTTGTTCTGTCCAGCGTTCGCCACCCGACTGATCGTGCCATTTCGTGATTCAGGCAGCAGATCAACCAGTTTGAATGGGTTTCAGAAATGGACTGTCCCAAGAAAGAACAACTAATTATCGCCGAGTTCGATAAGTTTGTCGACCAACGCAGGATGCAAACATCTCAATTTTTCCAGTTGCAGGAACGATCACCCCGACTGGCGCTGCGTCCCAAAAAGATGAACATTACTCGCGTCGTGTCTCAGTTCGATTTCATCTTCCCCCAAGAGCGACTTCAAAACAGTTTTGAGTGCTTTTGCAAGACGCACGGCGTACATCTCTGTGATTCTAAGACTCCTGTCAAGAGAGAGAATGCGAAGAAAAAGCGTGGTTGCCTTGAACACGTTCTTATGCGACACCGGTCTATTGTTCTTAGCAAGGGCTATGAACAAGATCTCCAAAACTTGAAATGGTTTCGTAGTCAACTCGATACGTGTTTGAAGACAATTTCTTACTACTGTTGCTGTCAGAGAAACGCCTCCGACTTTTGACATGCCTTCTCCAAAACTCTTTTTTTTTATTATGCTGTGCGTAGTCCACCTACGCACTTGCTTACTTTTGTCTTATGTCACTGTCTCATTTCTATTCGAATTGTGACCGGAGAATGTTTCGCATTGTTTTTCCAATCACTTGTTTTCGGCGATTCGCATTGTTGCGCTCTGTTGCGCCAGGCACAGGCGTACTTTGGATTGCTGTCCACCTTTTTTATGATTGACCAATTGGCTGCGTGGAGCGTCGCATCACGCATGTCGTGTGCGGCACGTCGGAAGTAAAGTCTGTTTCAAAATCATATCCCTCGCGCAAATTTTCCAAAAATTGACGTTTTGGCTACAGTAAAACTAACAAAATCAGTGTGAAAAAATTTTCTAGTAAAACAACTGTTTCAAAATCATAACCTTTATTGCATCCTTTTTATTCTAACGCGAGTTCAGTAGTTTATTTTTGCTCCTTTAGCCTGTATAACACTTATACAACGCTTTGGCATTGATTCTATAAAAGGATTGATAGCATTACAGTCAATCTTTTCCCAGCAATCTTTGATACAATTTTTCAGATCAAAAACTGTATCAAATTGCCTTCCTTGCCCATAAACCATTCGGGCCAACATTCCCCAAATGTTTTCGATAGGGTTGAGGTCAGGAGAGCGCGCAGGCCATTCCATAACCGACATATTTAGACTATTGAACCACTGTTTCATAAAATTGGACTTATGCACAGGTGCATTATCTTGCTGAAAAATGAATTCTTCTCCATGCATACAGTATGAAAAAGGTAAAAGATAGTTTTCTAGAACCTCAGCATACTTCTCAGAGTTCATTGTAGTTTCAACAAAAGCCATATCATTTGCTCCTTTTGTATAGATTCCAGCTCAAACCATTACTGATGCGCCTCCTGAATGCCTAGTCACAAATTCCTTCTTTTCTTTTCATAGATCGTGCCAATAAAATTTATAGCAATCTGGACCATCAAGGTTAAACTTTTTTTCGTCGGAAAAGATAACATTATTCCATTCAGTTTTCCAATAAGACTTTTGAGCACAGCATTCAACTCGACTTTTCTTGTGATTATCTTTTAAAAAAAAGTTTTCCTCATTTTTGTGTACTTGAACAAATTTTGACGGTTGACTTCACGCCATATTGTAGATCTTGATAGAGGCAAATTTAGGTTTTTGACAATTTTCCCGCAAGATGAAGTGTTGCGACATAGTTCTCGCTTAATTCCGCGCTTATCGGCCGGGGATAGTGCCGTAGGACGGCCGGTTGAACGCTTTGTTCCGTATGTAGCGGGGTTTTTGATGAAGTTGCTGATTGTTTTTGGGCTGCGCTTGAGTTTTCGGGCTATATCTGCTGGAATCATACCCTGACCTACTAATTCCATGATTTCGAGCTGTTCAGAGCGTGTCAGAGGTGCGCCACGAGCCATAATTGAGCGAATGATTGTATAAAAAATATACTTTTGAAACAGTGTTATTGACTTAGTGGTTTTTATTTGTTGTGAAATGTGCTCTACAGTACGTGAAATGCCTTTTTGGCGCAGTTTTTGTAAAGGGATATGTTTTTGAAACGCACTGATATCGAGAAGAATCTCATGTTTCTTCAGATTACGTTTTGTCAAATTTACTGTATGCAACAATCTTTCTGTCATCTATTCACTTGCTCACCAAAAGCTCTCCTGAGCGACTGGAAAGTACCGCTGTTCTACCCTCGGTACACATTCACCCTTTGTAGTTTCGACTCTTCTGGTATTTTGGAACAGCCGGCTGACGCAAGTCTTCCTGTGCCCGCCCTTTCAAAAAGACTTTTCTATCTCACGTTGAATGGAACGCTTCCATGTGCGAGAGTGACAAACTCTTTCATGCTGTGATGTGACGAAGCAAGGATCTATTGTAGAGATTCTGCAGCACTCGCAGGGGAGATAAGCAGAGGAGAAAGACAAGTTTCCAGTAAGCAACTCCTTCCTTTTGAATAGTATTGAGTTATTGAACAATTTACAACTTTCGCTAGATCATCATAGAATGTGGCCAGACACGTTATAGAGCTGTATCGTGTTTTCGTATCCACTCCATTCCGTATGCCACTAAATGATCGGTACGGTTCAGATTCTATGATATCTATGTTGAATAGAAATAACAAAGTTACTCATACTTCTTCCTCCTGATCGTCGTTTAGTCCATTTTTGCCGTTCATGTCAATTCTAGGTGATCAACTATCTCCTGATTAAGCTTAATCATACTTATGTGATCGCTTGTTGCATCTCATTCCAACGGCCTGTGTCTTTCAAGGATTCATCTGCGAGGCCCAAAGTGTTTGAACGTTTTGGAGTACGGGGTTCGGGGGTGTTTAGATGTGAAATAAAATGGCGAGGAATTGCTTGCACGGGAGCGGTTGTAACGCGTGCCGTGTGGGGTTATGGCTATTTGGGTTCGATTTGTGTTGTGTTTCGAGCGGCGCCGCTGATTTCGGGCCATGTGGAGCGGCCGCAGCAGGTAACGTGCGGCTGGGAAGAGTTGTTTGCAAAGAAGAGAATGCAGAAGAAAAGGAGAGTTGGAGGGAGCGGTTGTGTTGTGAGGTAGGGCGACGGGGGAGGTGGTGAAGGGATGATTGTGCGTGGGATATTAGAGATGCTGGCGGCGTATGAGGTGTTGACGTCGTCGGATTGAGGGAGGACGAAGAAATTTGTGAGACGAAGCTATGGAGGTGGAGAATGGGAGGGGTGTTCGGGAGAAGAGTGGTGGCGGGCGGGGTTGAGGTGTGACTCATGTGGGTGGGTGGTGTATTTTTAGGATTGGGAGGGTAGATGGGACGGTTTTTGGAGCTGAGAGTAGGGGAGTTGATGAGGAAGAGGAGAAGGAGGAAGGAGGGTTTGAAGCGGGGATTGCGGGGAGTGGAGAGGGGAACGAGGGGTGCAAGGAGAAGGTGGGCGAGACCAGGTCGTATTGTGGATGGTGGTTCTGGGAGGTATCATTGCGATATGGGTTGGTGTGAGGGTGTTTGAGCCAGGCTTTTGTCATTCACATCTAGCGTTTGGCACCCAAACATAGGCGGTAAACTAGCGGGGGCTTTTGCATTCGTTTCCCATACATAATGTGCAGGATTTCGATATAGAATCGAAAGCCCAAACTAGCTGGCACTCTAAAAAATTAACAGGAATTGCCTCTGCATCCGCGATCCGTCATTTTTCGCAGATTTTTCGCCGGATATCTTCTCGCATACTAAACTAGCGGCTAATACTAGCTTTCCGAGAACTCAGACGAAACACCGAGTGTACGCCCCCGCCGTCATCATTCAAAAATGCACGTCACTACCCCGATTCCCAGCTATGGGCATCAGCGCACGATAATGAACTAGACACCGTGGACAGCACACAGACTATCGAATGGGTACATAACTCCGAACTGCCCTCCAACACGACGACAATCCCTTTGAAAATGACGTACAGATACAAGCGCTCCGAAAACGGCGATATAACCAGGTACAAAGCCAGATGCACCGTTCGAGGAGATCGCATGCAGCCGTACACTCACTTCAATCCCGAAGAGTTAATCACTAACACTGCGAAACGCCCCACAACCCGCACCATCATGTGCCTCGCCGCTGCATTTAAACTGCATATCGAACAGCTCGGTATATCCTCAACCTTTCTCCATGAGCGATACCAACACCGCGCACCCGCCTTTGTGCAGCAATTATTTCGATTCGATGGAACATACCAGCACCCATTCAATGCAGGCAGATTGATTGGCAATTTATATGGCACCCCCCCCGCTTCCTATATCTACTTTGATGCCTTAACCAAGTTCCTGCAATCTTCACAATACTGTAACGCAATGACGGGTGGGTCAGCGTACGGGTCTCGACCGGTGGTAGCGTGGTAGAGCGATTCCTAAGGTTCGAATCCTTGACGGCCGCACTCCCAGAGTACTTCGTGCAATGGGATGACGTTTACTGCGCAGTCCTACAGGTTGGAGCTACGGAAACGATGGCTTGAAGACCAAAGGGTGGAACTAATATACCAAATGCGGTTATTTAGTATCCTATCGGTGCCTACATTACTCTAAGGGAGAAGCGTCGATCGAGCCAAGTAAATAGTACTGGAGAGGCGCTGGGATCTCCCTGGCACTGTAATGCTAATCTATTACACAAATTAAAATAAATTAATAATCTAGATGAGTCCACCTGAGGTCGAGCCGTACACGTGTCATCTGCAATATCCTTCAGTGCCCGGCGGCTTACAGGGTTCAATCGTTATCTTCGCTCCTTCACAAATACGAACAAGCAGACAGTGACTCTCGTCTCTTCTTTCGCCATACACCAGAAGGGTCTATCTGTATAACCATCACGATAGATGACTTTTTCGTTGCCGCATCATCCAAGATAATCATAGACAATCTATATGCCACACTGCAAAGCCGATACAGTTTACGCCTTATTCTCGAGCCCAAACTCTTCCTTGTTTGGCGCATTGAACGACTCGCCTGTGGCTCCATTCATATCTCTCAGCCACATACCATCCGCACTATACTTGAGAAACATGAGCTTCAAGATTGCAATCCAAAGCCCACCCATTACGTCGAAACACAGACCACAGCGTCCTCAAAACCATCAGACCCCCTCCAGCCCGACAAAACCTTCATCTCCCTCCAAATAGTCGGAGAGCTCCGATACCTCGCAGACTCAACCCGCCCCGACATCGCACATTCATTTAGTCGTCTCGCTTCCGCTATACATACACAATCACATACCCATTGGGGTCAACTACGCTATCTTTTAAAGAAGTTGCGGGGATCACAGACATATGGCATACACTACAAATCGCTACCTTTCGAACAACTTACCTCGTACGCTGACGCAGGCTTCGCAAAATTTTCCGACCAAACATCTTACACCGGCATCGTCCACATCCTTACCCGAAGCCCTATCATGTGGAAATCCACCAAACAGAGAACAGTGGCCATGTCCACGTGCGAGTCCGAATATCTATCAGCGTCCTCCGCAGCAAAGCAATCCCTGTGGCTTCAACATCTCCTGTCTGACATTCGACAAGCTCCAACCACCGCCACCCTTCTCCTCGTCAACAACAAAGCCGCTACCCAGGTTGCTCGTCAATCTGCCCCTACAAAACAACGCAAGTATATTGATCTCCGCCACCATTTCCTGCACGACCTTTTGAAGAGCAAGCCCATCTATACGGAAGACATCCCTAGCGTGTCTATGCTTGCGGATGTCGTCACAAAACGCCTGAAGGCACCACGCCTCCGTTCTCTTCGAACGTCTCTGAACATCGTACTCCCATTAGCATTCAATGCCATCAGCGTGCCGGGGACTGCCGGATCGCACACTCTCCACGCTGATGTAGAGTCCGAGATCTAGCCAGACCGCACACACGCAGCACACGTACACTCCAGATCTAGATGGTACCAGGACGCCGTTCCGTTGCTGGGAGTGAAGTGAGACTACCTTCTTCGTCACATTAGGCACAGAAAACTAACGTCCGTAAGCCGCGAACGAATTGGTAATTACAAAAACTAGGTCCACTCTTTTTCTATTGCTTGTTTGATCCCTGCCTAATGTGCAGCTTTTGCATGAACTGTATCCCTAATGCCATAATTTATTGATCGCTACGGTGCTCAGAGAAGGAAACAGGTTCATAGTTCGCCTTTTTTATATATCGCATGGTTTCAAAGGGCACAGAGCTACTCATTACGAGTATTTGGACCTTTCAACCAAGTTTCATCACATAAGAACGAGAAGTTATCGCAGGGAGACTCCTTTAAACCAAATCACCAGGCATCTTTCTAGAGGTCTTAAAATATACTTTTGATCATTATATTGATAAAAAAAATACCCAATCATTTGTGCCGGAAAAGTGGCAGGGAGGAACATGAACATCTCTAATGCATCTACATTTACCTTCTCAGCTTCCAATAAACGTTGCATGGCACCACTACTCTACTTTTGCTGATGCCTCTGTTCTGATTCGCGTCGCCATACGCGAAGAAGCCCGCCGGAGAGATCATATCTGAGCGAGGTATAATCAAACTTAGCTCCGCCTCTTCCGTATTCATCTCCACAAACAATTCAACTGCACGCTTCTTTTGAGGCGGTGGAACATCTTTTATCGCACTCGAACCAGTGTTGAGTGAATTGCGCAATTTTACGGACACTGAGGTGTGCCAATCATTCTAACAGCTCTTTTGCAGACCTTTTTAGGTACGGCCACAGATTTGGACGCTGCAGAAAGAGCATAAAACGAGTAACAATGGCCCGTCTGGGTCCTATGTGTTGACCGCAAAGGAAGCAACGAAGAACCTGATCTTGCTTGGGCGTGTGCACCATCAGTGATAAATGCACTGTGCGTCCACCAGTACTATTGAAAAAAGCCAATCGCTTCCAATTCTTAGCCTTGACCATTCTGCTCATGCGGGTTTGCTCCTGCTTGACTAATAGACCACCTTAATTCTCTACGACCTCTTCCGTCGCAGTGAACAGTGTTTCCGCCTACGAGAAAAGCTCTTGGGATACATTGTGCATAAATTCAGACGTTGCTTGGACTTTGTTCATGGCGTTTCTTTAGTGTTCTAAAGATTTGAACTTATCTGCAATTTCGAGCAAGTCTGCCCTCTCGAAGATTCGCCAGGCGAAGAAGTATTGATAGCAACAGCTTTCACAGTTCGAGAAAGAATGTTTTGTTCCCACTTAAAGTGTGATTTGGAGCTCCGCATAACAGCGCGTTGTTGTGCTGCTCCATCTACGCCAGCTTTCGTTTTGGAGTAGAAGCTTTGCGTAACGTGCTTGGAAAGCTTAAGGGGGTCAAAGGGGCTGTGTTAAGCTACATGGTCGTTGACCATCTTCCAGGGTTTAAGTCTGGATTTCAAAGCACTTCGTTGCCTTGCTCCATCGAAGTTAGGAAAGAAAACATGGCCTTGATGTGCCCCATGAACGATAGGGCCCTCTTTCGACGTAGGCGCTGCGTAACATACATCTCAAACAGTGTGCGGGCAGGTTATCACAACCATGTACAAATTCATGTTTCCGCTGCGGCAAGGTAAACGGCGTAGTTCAGTCTAAGGACGAGGAGCTGGTGGACCACCTGTGCCATGTGCTCTTTAGGAACGTAGCGCAAAAAGAACTCATCACCGACCACACAGTGTACAGGCTCCGCCCGAGAGAGAGCAACAGCGCTTTGTAAACTGCTCGGCGCCACCATATTCTTAATCTCCACTGCAGCGAGAGTACGAGATTCATGATCGCGTTGCCCTCGTGGTGCGCTTTCAATGCCATTTTGGCCGGCAGGAAACCAGCCCTTGTGCAGAACTGCAAAGCCATCTGGTGAGCACCCGAGGTACGCTTTATCTTTCCTCGCCAACAGTCCTGTCTCGAAGAACTTACTTACAAAGTGCACCGCACGCAAGGAGTTCAGGGTTGCGTTTTCGTTGGCGCTACATCGCATCATAGCTTCCGTCAATCGCATTGAGTAAAACCAGCCGTCGTAGAAAAGATCGAACCATTGACTGGCGTTTCTCTCCCAGCTATAGGGCGTCTGTAGTCCAAACGCAGACAGAACGTCTGCGTTATTGAGAAAAACAATACCCTCATTCGTGCCCGTCACCCTTAATTGCCGAAGCACGAACCAATCTCCGCAACGCTGTCTAGTTGTGAGCACACTGCAACTGGTAGCGAGAGCGTTTTCGACGACCTTTTTCAGTGCTACAGCCTCTGACGGGTCACATTTTTTTCGCGTATACAGCTCATTCTGAAGTACACCGTTCGGTTTGGACACTGCGATCAAAGTTTTCAAACTTTCCTGTATTAATGCAAGAATGGTGTACATGAATCGCAGCACCTTCGCGAACTTTTCTGTTCCCTTTTCCCGCACATCGAAAGCGGTTACCTTCTGACCCACACGCGATGAGGGAGACGCTCCAGCATTCTTTTTGTTCATAAGAACGTCGAGCCCGAGCTTCAGATCGTCTTCAATAATGAATCCCCGCCTTCGGTCAGCTTGCACACCCACCTCCATGCTAGTTTCTAATGATCCGTCTGTACTGTCGACAGCATCCACGGACGACGCGCTCGTGTGCTCAACCCCCGCATGCGGAATAGCCACTGGGGTTCCAACCGTTTCATTGTCGTCCCCGTCCTGACCATTCAGATCCATTACGTCACCTCTGCATGGATTCAGGTATAATGCAGCGACAAAAGGGTTTACGCGCAATAAATTGTGGCGTATCACAAAGACTGAGCCAAAACCAAGCTCCAAAAGCAACTCCATAAACGATGATTTGCCGCATCCCCTATCGGCAGTGAAGATGCATGCATTAGAATCAATTTTTCTCCTACCGTTAGTTAAAATCTAGAGCATTCTCCCCACTGAGTCAACCTAAGTCTCCTCTCGACGGCGAAAGCGCAGCGCAAGAACGACGCAAAAAAGGGCATCTGCCACTGCGTCTCCTGATTGTCCCTCCGGACCGCCTTCCCAGAGCTCAGCATCTTGACCTGAGCGTCTGCCGCCCCTGTCCCAAAGAGATCGTCATCGACCGTGTCAAGAAGTCAGAACGGGACATAGAACACCTTCTTCGTTTCGCAAAAATTCAAGCTGCTCGAACACCCTCAATTCACGCATCTGATCGCGCTGAGCGTTCCACTCAATGAATTCATCCCGTCCACGTCCAGTGGGCGAGTGCGGCAAAATGTTTTCAGCAAAAAACCGGGTTACTTCAAGCGACAGCGTAGCACTTTCGGATAGTCTTAACACATCCAGTGTCTTTGCGGAACTAAAGCCATTAGTATTAGATAAAAGCAGTACTGTGACGTAACGATACAAGTTTGGAAGCTGTAGAATGTGGTGTCTTGGCGCTTCTAGCCTGCTGCGCTAGTTTAACAATTAGAGCAGTTGTTGCAATACTCTATGGATAAAGAGTGATACAAACCCACCCCTTGTCGTGCGTACACCCCTGACGGAACACTCCCGGTCCATCCTGTCTACCGCCGTCTTGCACACTTGAGGTGCTCTATTGTGCAGCACCTTGTGCGCAAACGTCTTATCTAGCGGGAAAAAAGCATGAAAGGAGCCATTGACTGCCTATCCATTCGTAGGGTCGTCTGCGCGGGCATTTCGACCACTACCACTCTCTCTCCGACGCCCCCTCCTGCGCCCCCTCCTGCGCCTTCTACCTCGATTTTGACCACCAGAAGATGAACCCTGGATCCTACCTCGTGGCCTAGGTTGTTTTATACCCCGCCCACGTCCCGAAAGGCCAAAGAGCGGCGGCAGTGCTTGCAGACTAGCTGAAGGGATGATAGCGGCCTGAGAAGCTGTGGCCACATCAGGCAAAGATGGAAGCGGTTTGTGAGGGGTTTCTTCGCCGTTCGGGGGAACAGTTGCCACGGAAAGGGAAACTGGCGCCTTTTGATGAGGTGAGCGGGGATGTGAAACGGTGAAAGGAGGCTGATCGGGACTTCGATCGAGCGAGGAAGTGCTGCTCAGAAACAAGTTGGCCAATATTGGATTTTGAGAGGTTGTAGCACTTCCAAGAGGATCAAGTAGTTAATTATGATCAAGCCAGTGATCTTGCGACTTTGTTTTCGTCTTTAAGAGCGATTGAAAACACCCCATTTATCAGACCTATTGATCACTACAGTGATAGTAGAGCGTGTAACGGTAGAATTCAAAAAATAGGTTATGATCACCATAGCGATCAATACAAGAATTAGAGATATCACCCCTACATCCTGTTACTTCTTCGATCTCTAGTCCTTGATCCTTCCATAGTATTTAGGTCTCTCATCAGCTATTCCTTGATGTACTCTTGAATTCGAACAAAGTGCGTTACCGACGATATTCTTATTGCTTATAACCAAAAGCTGTTGTTCTTAAGGTCACTTTTGTAGCATCCGAAACTTTTTGGCTGCTTCAGACCTCTGTTGATGTAAATATTTTACGGTTTTCAGTATCTGTATAATCAACAGCAGATTTCAAACGGTCAAATCTCGATGGATTTCTTTATTCAAACGGTACATCATCTTCAAAGAATCGGACGCTAGGCTGAATAAGAGATCGTTCAAACGCTGTTTTCAATAATCGAGGGAAGGATTTCACTTACATGAAATGGTTGAGCCAATTTTTCAGAAAGATGCCTAAATGAGCCAAAGATCAAGAAGTCCAACAATATCTGCTTACTTGCGATCGGCAATGACTTGAAAAGTTCTGGCTGGATCGAGCTACTTGTGGATTGTGTTGAGGTTTTATGTTTGTCTACCAACACTCTATGCCGTATTACAGGAGACATGTGGAGTTTTTTCGAAGGTTCTGAAACTGTCTGGAATTCCAAGTACAGTTGAAGAAATTCAAAGTTTGGCTTTTGGATTTAAGCACTCGTGTAGGAAATTAAGTCCTCTTTACGGCTTCATTAGGGCTACTGATGGAATTGCAATCAAAATCAAAAAACCTAGTTGTGGTTTCGCTTCAGCGTATTCTTGCCGCAAAGGTATTTATTCGCTGCCATTCTAAGCCCTAGTAGACTCATCGTATCGTTTTCTGGAGCTCTCTATGGGATGTGTTGGTTTGACTTATGATCCTTTAGATCAAACTGTTTCTGGCTTGGAGATAGTACTAAAAAACAATGGGCTTCGTCTGGAGTTTTTGACAGAAAAAGATGAGGCTTTTATTTGCACCGAAAGCTTGAATCCGCCGATTCCAATGTCGCATGCGCAGTTCTGGTGCGAGGATGCTTTCTTTCAATTACTACCCTTAGTCTATGAATGCGCACATGGAGCAAGCGTTTGGAATTCGTGTTGCACGATGGCATATACTTAACAACCTCCAGTGCAACATAGAGATGAGTTCAAGTGTAACTAGTTTTTTATTGGAGGTTCACAATTTTTTGCATTGAAATCATTGAAGAAGAAGGAAAAAAATCCTGAAAGACGAAATTAGTCACTGAGACGAAGACGTTAGGGCTTGGTACTCATTCTGTAAAGAGCAGCAAGGGGGGGACAGCGTTTCTGACTCCGCCCGAAATACTGTTGATACGGTCTCTTGAAAGAGGGAGGCATTAGTAGACCTTGTCAGAGAGAAAGGTTTAAAGAGACCTCTCGTCCTTGGTGCACCGAATCATGAGTTTTGACATAAAAGCTCCTCTTTCAACATTCTGCTTGTTCTTGGCGATTCTCCCTTGTGCACTGTCTTCTATGATATTCTATTCGGGCAAGAATACATGTTCTTCTGTTTCCTTTTCCTTGGCAACGAGTAATTTTTCCATTTTTCTATGCCGTCAATGCCGGAGTACGACGCAAACGAAGCAGTAAGTCCAGTTTGAACTTTTCAGAAACGATGATTGAGGCAGAAGACGTAGATGGTTCAAAAGAGCCAGAACGCCTAAGAATAACTGTGAAGATCCCTAGAGCAGTGGTTCGTATTCCAATAGCATACCGACACTGACATGACCTTGAAACAGCAGCAGCCGCAACATTCACCGCTCACTAGTTTGAGTGTCCTACTTTGACTGACTTCTGCATTGCACTTCAAACACTTTTCATCGAAGATCAACTAGATCTTGAACCATCGGGCTCTCGGAAAGGTCGAGCAAAGCTTGCTTAGAGATTGCTTCGCAGCTTTTTTGGAGACACAAAGAAACCCAATGCTCTCCCGACCAACACCATACTACCTGAGCTAACGACAGGTGTTACAAGCGTCGTGTATCCGTCGTGGTAGCTTGAAAGGGGAGACCCGAACAAAAGCGACGGTGCTCGCACTATACGTGTTCCTTCAGTACCATCTGATTGTTGGTTTGACGAAAAGACGGCTATGAACGTTCTCGAAATAATGGGCGATCGTTTTAACAGAACGGTTAGCTGTATAAAAAAAGGTGGATCCCGAGCCACGATTGTATTTCACTCGTGTGAGAGTGTTGGGTTTGGTACGAGAAAAGCAGAGCTATTTTCCGTAAGCGAATAGATACAGATTCTTCTCGTGAAAGACTTTTTGATTACAGGATCGCCAATTCGTTGACGGTTATTTGCAAAGATTCAATCCAACAAAATGCCCGGCAGCTGTTGACGCTCCACTCCATGCAGATCAAAGTGAAGAATTCGTTCAGAAAGTTATCATGTCGTTCAAGAACAGGGTTCCAGGGGAAGAGCTAGTTGGTGAAGTGGAAAAGCGCGAAAAGCTTAAGCTTCTTTTTCCGTTCCTGGAGTTACACGTTAGAGACGGTTCAACAGATGTTTTTGTACACTCAAGAATACCCAACTTAGACGTAGAAAGCAACATCAACTGGGAACACTTTTTGGAAACAAATTCTTACTACGATTCGCAGTTGGTGGGGCAGTTCTATGAAAAGCGAGACACGTATTTGGCTTTTGTAGTTTACAAAAGGAGGCAACTGTGATGAAGAAGTACTTGATGTCACGAATCGCCAATCACTATTCAAGGATCAGGCCCACTATCTCGTTGATCGCTGTAGAAGCGAGCTTTATGAAGAAGTCCTTGGTGAATCAAATGAGAATTGCAAGATTACTGTAGAGCAGATAATATCAAAAGCTCTTTCCGCCACAAGTGAAGTAAATACGTCCTGGGGATAGTAAAGGCGTTCATGACGGCCAACATGCCTGACAAGCTCATGAAAATGCTCGAGAACCTTGTCTTTCAGACAGCACACCCTAAATTTGCTTGAAATATAAACCTGTAGAACCGTCTCATCCTGAATGATATCGAAGCTGACTCGGGCCAAGTCATGGAAAACGTGCGTCGTTTTGACAGTTTCGATAGAAAGGATATTGCTCAAGTCGCAGTGTAGAAATTCCTGCTGAAAGAGGTTTTCGCAATTCACCAGAAATTTGAAGAGCAATCTCTAGTCATCACAGTTCTACTGGATAACATGAAGGATTGCATCAGGCCAGAACAATATGCACCTAGAGTGGACACTAGAACAGGGTGCAGTGTTCATGGGGTAAAGCAACTTAAAGCTGGAAAGATTGGGGCAGGGGTAAATGCTGTGATCAAATCTAAAGACCCTGCAACGTACATGTCTTTTATCAAAGCAGAAAGAGCCGGTAGAAATCCTGAAGACCTTTATCTGGTACAGAAGTTTCTAAAGTTTGCTTGAAGCCAAATAAAAGACGTCAGAAGTTTGGACACGCAGATTATATTTGCAATGTGCAAGTGCAGGAACCTCACAGAGGTCTATGAAATCATTTGTCGACCAAATGAAGGGGATCTAGAAGATACAAGGGACCGTTGTGAATAAGAGGAATTGTACTCGTCAGTAAAGCTAATGTACTCTGCTGTACATAACTATGGCAAATGGGATCTTGTGTTTCTTCGCTTGGGAAACTTTCAAGGAGCTGTTGAGGCAACTCAGAAGACAGACTGGGTTCGAACATGGCGGTCAGTTTATTTTGAATGCGTCACTCAAAAGAGTTTCGTCTGGCTAAGATACGGGGGTTGCAAGTCGTTATTGAAGCTGGTTAGCCCATGAATGCTATCGACTACTATCAAGGGCGCGGTCACTTCCCGGAAATACTGTTGATATTCTACAACAAGTTCTATTCTGCCGATGATGATCAACGGCTATGAGAATTGTGAACTCCCTCGACAAATATCTTATGACGAAGGAGTTACATGATTCTCAAGCCATTGATATGCTTAGACAAGCGTCGTCGAGCGGCTGTTGGGCGGATAGCTGACGATGTGGTTCGTCTGCTTTCAGAGTTGATGGGGAGATCAAACCGTTTCAAAATAGAACATGTGAGGTTGCCGACTGTGGCTGCAAAACAGAGACCGTTTTAGTTCGATGACCTTGAAAAGTGGGATCAAGTGAAGAGGAGCATTCGGATTTGTTATTAAGCAGAACAGGGAAGAAAGGCTCAATTCTGTTCCAGAGCACAACATGAGTGACAGTTTACTACCTAGACAAAGTGACTATTACCACAACCACCCTGTGCATTTCTTGAACAAGAGCACTGCGATCACATAAACATGGTACATCTGTAACAGTAAATAAGAAATCTTGGAAACATGAAAAACAAAAAAGAGATAGCTCCTACTCAAATCACATCGGTCATCCTTACTTTCATTTTCTCCAATAAAGCCCATGAAATGCTGTTTCTGTCGCTCAAGAAGCATCGGCCCTGTGCGCCGGACTTTTTCATCATTACTTTCTTTTTCCTTCTTCTTTTTCTCCACGCTGTCCAAAACGTTGTTAAATAGTAAGCTCACCTTCTCGGAGCTGGAGAGCTTTTTGTCTGGGGTTGCGCTTTCTGCCCTCTGCAAATCTACTTGGGCTTGCGTTATATCCTCCACCCTGTGAAACGTTTTGGAGATGTCTTCAAATTTTCGAAAGGTTTGGGCTCTTCCGTTTCTGCGCGGAAGACTTCCGAACTTCTACAACATCTTCTAAGCCACGATCGTCGTCCTGCAGGTGCCTCTGTCTGTCAACTTCAGTGCGCTTAGCAGACGCGTGAATGAGATCGGCTCCCGGACTCTTCTTTCTAGCTCTGTACACCATAAACAAAACCAAAATGCCTTTGGAATCTATACTTACTCCACCGACACCCTCCTTGTACACCAAAATTCACAAATCCGTGCCGGGTCGTGTTGTCCTGCAGTGGACCCCTTACGTAATACCGTTGTTAAAAGCTTCTTGACTTGAATGAATTGCTGTTTAAATAATTCCCCTGGACTATGGATCGCTGGAAGTTCGCCTGAAATCAAATTCTCCAAGGAAGTGTCACGCAATGACTGGTGGGTCAGCATACTGGTCTCCACCGGTGGTAGCGTGGTAGAGTGGGTCCTAAGGTTCGATTCCCTGACGCTGGCACTCCCAGAGAACTTGGTGCAATGGGCTGGCGTTTGATGCGTAGTCCTACAGGTTGAAGCTACGGAAAAGATGGCTTGAAGACAATTTGGTGGACCTATTGTACCAAAGGGGGTAATTTAGTATCGTAACGGTGCCGACCTTATTCTAAGGGAGAAGCGTCAATCGAGCCATGTAAATAACAATAACGAAGCGCTGGGATCTCCCTGGCACTGTTGTGCTAATCGATTACACCAATTAAAAAAAATTAATAATCGAAATGAGCCCAGTTGAGGTCAGCCCGTCCACGAGTCGTCTGTGAGATACCTCAGGCCCCGGCGGCTCGCAGGGCTCAACCGTTATCGTTGCTCCTTCACAGTAAGAGCTAAACTTCTCTTTCGAATCGACTGCAGCATCGTCAAAACGATCTGCAATAATAGTCCAGAATAGTTCTCGCATAAAAATGGCGTCTAGCTCAGATCGTTTCAAGTCAGCACAAATAGTTCTATACAGGGCACGACGACAACGCTGGTGATCTCTTAACACTACAGAAAGGCGAGCAAATTCGTTGAAAGAAAAAATCATGTTCTTAGGGCAAGGTTGATTTTCTTCAGTAGTTCTCTGCTTTTTCTGCCGCATCGCACGCACAAGTAAACGAATAGTTCTATTTTTCTTTTCTGAGAAAACTTGTTGAATTACAGTTACCATGTCAGGAAAAATCTCCGTAGTGTAAAATTCCTTCAAAGATGTTTCATCCCAATCCTCGAAACTTTACGAACCTTCGTTTTGTAATAACAATTTTGCAAGTACATTTCCCTTTGCGATAAAGATTTAGACGGAACTTAAGATTCTTTCAATCATTTGAGGTTTCCATCGGTCCTATATCCGCAACTTCCAAGGTTGATTCACCTCGTAAATTTGCTTCACCGTCCGTGTTAAAGGATACGAATACAAGTGAGTGGCGCGCTGCAAATCATCAAATTGAATTCCACGAAATACTTCGAATTCTGAGTCACAGGAATGCAGAGGTTTTGTAAAAGATGGGAAGGTCTCGGAAGGCAATATTTCGGACACTGCACATTTGGATTGCACGTTGTTTTCATCAGTTGACCTCGCATTGGTAGAACGACTAATTTGGGAATTTTTTCTCAGGCTCCCGCGAACGGCTGGAAAAACGCAGGCAGTGTACTTAGAATCAAACAAAGTTGAAACGTGGACAACGGTGGATATCAGGTCATTAGCTTTTTCGTGAAACTGGAGTCCGTTGTAAAAGGCAAGCTCTTTGCGAAGAGAGATAATCTACAGATGCTTCCGGGTGAGCCATGTCTTCGACGTTTGGCACGGTTGTGGTCGTATTGGATGACGGCGAAAGAAGTGCAGTAGAACTCAAACACATGTAGGATATCGAACGAAGCAGTTCATAACAGATTAACGATCGGAAACCTGCGATTGTCGTCTGGAGAAGCTGTGGTGCGTTATGGTGCACTTAGCTCTCCATGATATGCTTGCCATGCAATCTGGCCCCTTCCACATCGTGTGGGTCTGTGACGCCGCCAAAACGACCAAATTTCATCACAGAGAAGTCCCTGTGTTGCCTTTTAAGAACCCGGTGAACCCATATGAAGTCCAAAATATAGGCGGATTATAGACCAAACCTGTACAGAGTCTCCAAAAGCTGTCCTACTTGTGCCCACAAAACTGGCCTTCAACACAGAACAATTTTCTAAAATATTTATTTGTGACCCATAACTGGACCAAAAATAACCATAGTGCTGAAGCTAACGCAAATGGGATCCAAATGTAAAAGGGCAAAAAATCAACAGACGCTCCACGGGCACACACAGTTTTGGGGAACACTGTGTTTCACTTCGGCCATGATTTTATTGGTTTTTTAGGGGAACTAATCGGTAGACATTTGGGACGTCTATTCTTTTCTCTGCATGTTCTAGCCTCCCCTCTCTCTCTTTCATACCCTACCATCTACCTTTTTCTATAAGTCACTGTTATCGCTTCTGTTCCCTGCATTCTCTTGTCCTTTCTGAGACCACTTAAGCACAGTCAATTAAACAGTTTGATCATAGATATGTATCTGGACTGCCGTTCTTCATTTAGAGCTTCCTCACCGTGTCGATTTCGGCGCTTTCTCGACAACAAGAAGACGAGAAAACAATTTAAGTTTTTGTTGAACGAAAGACAAACGAACCAAGTCCATCTTTGTTAGAAGTGCGTTTTATACTTATCGCATGATCTTCTTCCTGTGCAGCCCTTTGAGACGGACCCGATTACTCTTGCTCTGAATTAGTGGGAAACTGTCGTGCTGAGATTTGTCTGGCCCGAGGTTGGCACGCTGCAATGCATCGAGCTGTATTGGAAGTATTTCATTGGGGGTGAATGCACTCTTTGACCTAGACTCTTCTGCAGTCATCTTGCCCAGCTTTGCACCGGCAAGGCCGAAGATAGATTGATAATAGGCGTCAAAGAGCAAGTGATGTGGCTCTATATGAAAAAGACAAGTCCCATACTGTAACCATTGCGCCAATGGCTCTCAAGCTTAGAACAACTCTCGCTCTGCTTCAATTTCCGTTGGCCTCCCAGGATCATTTTGATTCCAATATTACATTACGCGCGGAAAAGGTGAGAAACGAACATCTAGAATTAGAAAACGAAGGAATTATATCTTTGCATGACATCTTCTTTCGAGTCGGCACTCCTCAAAAGTTCCATTTGGGTATCTAACTGGACATAATGGTGAGAGGCGATGACAAATGCGTTTTTGCTCTAAAAATGAAGGAGCAGTATGCAGATCAAGGCGAAGTTATGGCTGCTGCAAGAGTGACTGTGAACTTTGCTCCAGAGCGCGAGACGCGCGTGCCTGTCTGGATCAGGGCAGTCGTTTCTACCGCCATATTTGCACATCGTTCGCCCTTGAGCAAGAAAATCAAGCTGCAAACACCAGGCGTCGGAAATGAAAACCGTATAGAGAGTGAACCACCTCGACGCGAAATCAAACTTTCCATAGCGTATGAAAGCGGCAGGCTCCGAATGTGCCTTGTTTCCATCCGGTTCAAAGTGCACCTAAGTTCTATGGTGTCTCCTACGTTCTTACGGGCAGCTTACTTGCGCTCTATATCAGCTATTGCTTCAGACAAGATCGGATGTCTTTTTAGCGTTAAAGTTGAACATGCTTGGCCGTCTGAAGTGGAGAGAGTGGAATTCGACATCACAAAGCTCATTGTCACATCTAAACATGGATAAAAACCTATGCTGTTACCTTTCCCAGTCATCCCGATGGAAATCAAGCGCGGCGACATGCGACCTTCACAAAACACTTTGCAAATCAACGACACTGCAACATTTTTCGTGTACTTGGTGCGTGATCGTAACATGAAGAACGATTGCGAGCACCACGAAAACAGTGTCGCACAGTCGGTGTCCTCTAATCCGTGGGAAACGCATTTCGCATATTTGAATAACGAAGGAAGTACAAATAAAGACGAGAATGATGTCGACAACGTAAGATTCGACGCCCAGGAACTGCTGCACGCCATGAAATATACACACAGAGATGATGATAAATGGGATGGAAAAGCCGTCACGCTTTTTGTCGTCTGCCCCAAGCATTACTAACATATGGGCAGGCATAGAAACGCACATGATCGATTGGACAGATTGTACGTGACCCTTGGCTAGCAGACAAATAAATACAACGAAGGAGACCTACCAATTCAATCAATCGATCCTCTTCGATGGATGAAAGAGAGCAAGACACATGAACCTGGAAACTACAGTGCGTCAACGGCACAGGACGACGTACCCGATTTGAATCCAAACGAAATGCAAGACGTCGTTGAAGTCATTGGCGCGTGGCGGATCAAGGAGTACGGAAATGATTTTGTGCAAGTGCGCCTGTCTCATCCCCTAAAAGTTGAACATGATTTCTTTTGAAGCACCATTGAGGAAGAAGTTGAATCCGTGGGTGACCAGAACCCGGGGGTCGCGTACCCTGCTGTTGTCCTTGTTGATGTGGTCGTCAAAAATGTTTCTAGCGGAGTCCTGGACGTTGTGTTTGATGATCCTACGGAGGGTTGGGTGGCTAACGGGGATCGTAGTCCGTACAAAACGGTTGATGTTTCGATGTCCTTGAGAGAAATTGCTCCGGGGGCAGAACGCACAATATGCTTGACGGCAGCGGTGATCAGCCCGGGTCGATATAATATGTGTAGGTTTACCATGCTTAACCAGACAAGCAGCTTTGTTCCGAACAGAAGAAGGCAACCAATTGCTGTCAGACCATCGTTTATGACCGTCGAGGTGGTTGAAAATCATAATTTCTACCAGGAGGATCTCCTAGAAGAGCAAACAGAGATTGCTCCGCTTCGACGCAGCTCAACAAGGATGAGTGTTGTGTTAGACGGAAGGTCAACAAGACAGATGAGTACCCGGATAGAAGACAAAACTGGTTTGGAAACAAGGAAATCTGACAAGGAAGTGAGGGCCCACGCAGTGGTTGTAAATGAAGGAGATGACAACGTTAAATAAAGGTCCGTTGGTGGCTGCGAAGAAGCTGATGGACAGGGACGGTGCGAGAAAGGTGGCAAACGGGAACGGAATGAGAACGACATTTCACCAGCGGGAACCAAAACCGGTGAGGTGATACGAACACGGTCGGAAGAAAAATCGGCACAAATGCTGTCAGAACTGGAGAACGATGCTTTTTGGAATGATGCAGGCGCAGATAAAGATTAATAGAACGTGCCTGTCGGTGAACTGTACGTATGTCTGTTTCTTTAAATGAACTCGTTGTGTATAGTAGGGTGAACAAGGTTAAGTGAATTGAAAAACGTAGCTAGATACAAGACATTTACCTCTTCGGTGCATCGCTTCGTCTCTTATCTACAGTCTAAACCACCCTTTTTCTAAGAAAAGAACTTGCCACAGCATAGAGTTGCAGGCGCTATCACCTGCAAACACAATCATGAGACTTATGTGTTGTGATTGGACCTTTGTCGGCAGCGATGAATCGGTTTTTTGTTTTTTAATGGACTTGTAAGACTTGGAGTAATAGCGCAAGAACAATGCAAGGTAGGAAGAGTTTTTAGGTGCAATGATGGGAAGGCACGGCAAACCAGTACAGCCGCCCTTTTTGGCATATTTCCAGGCGAATGGTATCGAACACGGAAGGCCGGTTAGAAACTCAAAATTTTGCGCAAGGGTGATGAGTCGTTTCAAATGCTTCTTCACACCTGCCAGGCTGCATGAAAAGTATTTGTACATGAATTCGTGCACAAAGGTATTAAACCAAAGCCCATAAAAGCCGACGGTGACCCCGTACTCCAACTATGCCAACACGGAGAAGATGACTGTGGAATGGTGCAACTCGTGATGTAAAGAAAAAGTTTTGTTACGCATGGCGAGGAACAAGATGTCTAAGGGCTTGTGGGATAGAAAATGTAAAACATCGTTAGGATGGGAGCTGTAACGGCGGGTTGCATTGGCTTGAAGAAGGTTGGGTGCCATGTTTACCCCTGGATACAGAAAAAATTCGTCGAGGGCGTGAACATTTATGGAGGTAGATGCCACGGCCAAAGTGCGAGAAAGCACGATTGCGACGATTCGAACCAACTGCGAGTCCCGAAGAGTAACGCGACGCCGGCCGGCGACATTGAAAAAGACGTGATACACGAGGATGATACACAGAACAATGCGCAAATCTGACAGAAGCGGCTCTAGAGACGGCTATCGAGAGCTCGCCAGAGGGTTTGAAAACAAATTTACAGATGTGCTCCAGCTCGTGGCGCTGGTCCAACCCATTTCAAACGCCGCCAGAGCATTATACAAACAGGATGAGCTCTTGTATAGCGTTGAACTCTGCAGAGAGGTGGGTGAAATGCGGGGTAGGGAACTAGCGCTGGCGTGGTCAACACTAGAAAGTATTCTGATTTACATTTCCGCTAGTTCATTCGGCAGCAAATTCGGATCTGAGGGTCACGGCGTCCAACCGGTGGGTTATTTCCAGCCATAACTATACCTTTCGAAATGATATCCTTAAGAGGGGAAGGGTAGAGTGTTCACTGTGCCTCAGCTCGCAGCTATTACGCTTCGTCTGGACAATCAGTACTACATAGGAAGTCTTGGAGGTTTAATTCACGTTATTAGAACCGACCTCAGAAATCAATTGAACGGTTTCTGCAAGTCCAATAAGGTGGGCAAATCCAGAAGCGTCCTTGGTGCTTCGTTCAAATCCGCTGAAAGCAATAAAGTCAGACAATATGCCTCGACTAGCATTTTGTGCAGGGGAACAAAGCTACTCTAATTCACTCGCGGTTGGCACAATGGTGATATTGTCTATTGTCGCTATGCAAAATACGAAGAGAATCTGTCTCACTCGCGTCAAGACCGTCATCAGCGGTTTTCCTGCGTCGAACTTCGACCATCTGGTTAACTGCCTTTCAATCGAAGTAAAGGTAGTCTCCTCATTAGTGTCGATGGTTGCACGAATGCTGGTCTTAGCAAAAAAAGAGATTCGCTCGGTGGTGTTTCAGATTTTTCATCGTGAAGTGCTGTTCTTTGGACACCAATTATGAAGAGGATCTTCAAAGGAAGTATTGGCTATAATCAATCTATTGACCCAGGAAGAGCCAGCAAAGTTCATGGTGACGTTTCTGTCTACACTGATGGTCTATCGAACTCTTTATCTATTGCTCGTCATCCAAATGTTCATATTTATGCCACCGACGACGGGCCAATGCCATATTTGACGCTCTTGGTATGGGGTGCGGGAAAGAAGGTACCATTTCTACGGGACGTGATACACTAAAGAAGCTGAAGAGAGGTGAATTCTGCGGAAAGTCGAACAGAAACCGTGGAAAAAATGACAGTAGACATTGAAGAAACTGATCTCCGCAACTGAATGAAGGTGGATTCGATGAAGCCATGGCCAAGATGAAGTCGAAGATCATCAGTCTTGTTGAATACAATGCGAATAGTTTCGGTTCTCAAATGAAAGGAGAACTTTTGCTTACCAAGTTTGCCGCGTCGGGCAGTAGAAAAGCTTACAGGATTCAGCTGAACGGTAACGGAAACGTGAACTCGATATTCAACCTCGCTTTCCAGTCTGGTCTTTGGGCTGTTTTGTCTCCGACGGGTCGAATTGTGATGCAAAGAGTATACCAAGGAAGTATTACTGTATTGCTTCCGAACGAACGGAACCCTGGACGTGGTGGTGACCAGCGTAAATCCGTTTCGCCGTCCCAAACGCGGAGGCAGTAGGGTTATGACCACGGGATGGAAGCTTAGCTCTCCTTTGAGTATTACGATGGGCGGAGGAGCTTGTACGAACGTAAAAGACAAGAAGGGTGGGCCCAGCGTGACCTGCACGGTATCCAGAGGTTCTGTAAAAGCGGCCGTTGTAGTGAAACGTTTTGGAAAGCAATCGAAGAGCTTCGGATATGAATATATGTATATTAATTTGTAGTCTGTAATAATTCATGAGGCTCGTTCTTTTCCTTTATGAGAGAGCCTTAATAAATTGTATCGATGTCATGACGCTCGCATACAAGAGTGCATAAAACGTTCAGATGGTGTTAGTGTTAGCGAATAGCCCCGAAACAGCCGAGAGCGACCAGTGCGCAGATATCAGGCAGGATTTAAGGGAACGAGAACAAAAAGTGGATGCTTTGCCACAAGCCACTTTTGATAACTAGCGCAATTACGGAAATGCAGGTGGACAAGAGATTTGTGTAGAACACGAGGCCGTAGCTGGGTCTGTGGAATTGTTCGAAATGGGACTAATGATGCTTTGATGCCACGGTGTCATAAGTCCAATTGAACAACATGAGTATGATTCCGAACGGTATGTCGGTATCAGCCGACGACAAGTGCTTTGCACATGCATTTCCCGACTTGATCCTGGTAGCATATTCGTCCAAAAATACGCCAAATACAGCAACAACCTCCTCATAAGTGCATTGCCTGCCCGGCCACAACTTCAGAATGAGCAAAACCGGCAGCATCTTGCCACACTTTCCAATGATGACGGTCGAAAGGAACACCGATTCAACACCTCTTACTGGCAAGATATGGTAATTGTATTAGACACAGACACATATACGTAGTTGGTCAACGGCGCCGCCGCTTTCAGATGTGACGACTCACTGCGATCATACACCAAAACCACAGCCATAAGCGCAATCAGCACACGAAACAGACGAAGGTGCCATATAGGAGTGCGCCACAATCGTCTCCTGTAACAGCGAGTAAACTGGCAAACTCATCATAATGCAAAGCGCGCAGAAAATACTGCTGAACGCTGTTTGGACAGCGAGCCGGGCAGAGAGATGTCGTATTTGGGCGACGGCTCGCCGGCGTCAGGCAGACAAGGCGAAAGCGCCACATTTCTCGATAGCGCTGGCAAGTGGCACGGTGGTCATGGCTGCGAAAGCTGCCAACAGTTTTTAGAGTTGCCAGCTGGTTGGATGGGGGGTAAGGAAAAGTGTTAGAGGAGGAAGCACCCGGTTTCATTGGGGTGCGGCGGGGCTTGGCCAGGACCCTAGACGGTGGGTGGTGGCGGGGTAGTTGTTACTGGCGCCGGCGCACGCGCATGGAGCAGGGGCGCTGGTGGTGCGGGGAGCTGCGCGACATAGTCTCGTTTCGGCGGTTAAGAAAAATTCTCTTACGACTATCGATTTCTGGATCAGGCGAATTCCTCAGGAAATCCGTTAATCTTCTAGATTCTTCTACTCCACTCTCTTGAGTACAACAAGGGTTTGAGCTCAGGATCCTCGGTGTCCGCTTTCAGTCCGTTACGTTTAAAAACCGTCCCCACCTTCCTATTACCACTTCATTATCAGGTGGCGACAGTGGGAAGTGCGTCTTGATTTTCTCGACGTGCGTTGAAGATATCTTGGCATTCATGTGCCGGGAGGGAGGTCCCCCGCTATTAGGGGGGGCCAAAGTGTTTCAGTACATAAATTCGTTACGCTCTAGCTTTCTGTTGACACGTATTACATCAAGCAACAAATATTCTCCGATAGAGAAATATGTCACCTTGAGTGATCTGCACATCACCGTGCCAGGCTCTCGATTTTGTATTAGAACCGCCGGCGGCGCCCTTCGCCGAACTTTACCGAACATAAGCCGGAAAAAGGCCATTCAATGAGGTGTACGAAGGTACCCATCTATGCTTGACGCGCAAGGCGCGCTGCAGAAACCGGCGGCACACCCCTCTGTCAGACGGTATGACGCGCACAGCGTAAAACAGTTTTTGGCATCAACGACAGGTTAATATGCCGCTCACCCACAACTGAGAACTGCCGTTGGTTCAATGCGGTCTTTACCTCCCATCAACTTTCGCCTTATCGCTTTCGCTCATTCTGCCTCGCAACGATACTTGCCGACGCTGCCGGTAGCCGTTTGCCGCGCGCTCCCTGTCGTCTGCTTTCCTCGTCTCCCCTATTTAGAACTCCCGATCGTTGTCATTAGAGCGCTGAGAGCGCGGCTGCCCACGATCAAAACATGCAGCTTTGCAAACTTTCTTTTTGAATGCTGTGCACCAACTTCTCGTTTCAACGCGCAGCAGACGTGGCCGAAGCCCCACATTTTTTCTTTAGCACAGACATCCCAATAATCTTGGTATGCCTCGCAACCAAACATGCCTTCGACTACCTCTGCGTAGTCGAATGGCTTCGTAGTGCAAACGAAGCCTTGCCAATTTCGCTTTAGGCTTCTATATCTATTCTGCCAAACCATACTGGCCTGCGCCCGAAGGTGCTTTTAACTTGTATTCTTCCAGCCCTCAACAAACCTATCCATCCACTGCCGGCTCCCCCTGCCTAACAACAATTAGGTCCTGCACCCCACCCACGGCAGAGCCTTCGTACTAAAAACCTCAACAACCGAACACCGCCCAGCGTAACACAGCAACACCATCTGTTACACTCTCCCCCCTTCCAAAAACTTTGACAATAACAATCTCAGGCACAAGCGTTACAGAACGGCATGGTGTTTGTGTTTGCGAACATGAAGCAAATGGCCACCGGCTGAGGCGCTCCACCCGCCACGTTGAACCTCAACTGTTTTAGACCCTTGTCTTAGCTGCAATATGTTAAGAAAATCAACTATTTGGTCAGATTCAAGAACCTGTGAGCAGCTTTGTGAAGCATCCAAAATATTTCCTTGCTGTCAATCACAAGTACCTGTAATGATACTGTCGTTGTTGCTTGCTCCGTTTAGGAATCGAGCTTGGGCCAGACAGAGGGGAAAGGATGCCGCGCATTTCGTCGTTTCCGGCACTGATGGCACTACAACATATCTTCCTCCTCACGATGAGAGCAGTGTGCCAGATGTATTCATACCAATCATTTCCATTCTTACTTGAGTTCTTTTTGATAGGGTTTGTTTTCGATGTTCAAGAAAAGTTAAAAGCAGAGATTTTGGCTCCCTACTTTTGGAGGGGAATGGGTGTTCTTACTCTGACAGTTCTCATCATCAAGCTCGGCTTTTGTCTAACTCCGAGGCTAGATGCTATTGACTACTGAGAACTACTTGCTGATGATCAACATGATCTTTTTTTGTATTTTATGTACAAATACGGAAGATATTTGGGTGCAGAAATTGGTAAACTACTGTGGAAGCACGAAAGGTTCTATTACTTTCACATCACACGGTAAAACATTAAGAAGTTACTCTAGTATAATTTCATTCGAGATATTCATATTGAAATTCATTCAGTTTTTGACTTCTGTGCCATGCAGAAGGTGGTGTCTGTGCAGTTTTCTTTGTATATCAATGAAGTATCTTCTTCCAGATATGTCCATGAAGCCAACAACTGCTTGTAAACACGACACATGTTTGGTGGTTCGTTTCCCAATACGTAAGTCGTCAGAGTAAATGAGCGTTCGTTTGTGGTTGTACTTCAGCCCATACTGCCAACAAATATCTATGAGTACAGTGCTCACAGTGGCAGTGCGGTCAACAAAATCCACTTGAATATCGCAGCCCCTTATTGATATGATCATTCGATAGTAAATTGTTTTTCGGTGTGATAAGTTCGTTTCTGCTTCACGGCTTGGTAAAGTTTTTGATTCATCATCTTCACCCGAAGAGGTGAAAAAAGCAGAAACACAAAGTTTTTGGCATGCATCTTTTGAACTCCGTTTTCCGTACCTGTAACTATCCTCTGATTCTAATGCAAACTTTTCAAATTCATTAGATACAACGACCTTTTCGTATCTCTTTGGCTTCATGATTGTGCACGAACAAAACCAATCGAAGTTGTTCTTTAAAAGCGAACCACAGCAGCAATTTGAACTGCACAGAGGTTCAGTTCTGTCCCAGTCCCAACGCCACGGGCACCGCTGTCGTACTTTTCTATTCTACTACCGCCGAAGCCCATTGACTCAATATTGGATAGTATACTCTTCTTCTGCATAGAACTGGTCGGTGGTATACCGTCGTTCATGATTCTCAAAGGGAAAGTAGTATTGTTCTTGTTAAACAAGTGAGATGTTAGATTCGTTCTTGTTTGAACTCATCGCGCTATCTCAACCACGAGTCATTACGCCAAAAACTGCGAAGACACCGAGAGAAGACCACATTGTTGCAGAAGGTCAGTGGGGTGGAATATTGTATGGGTGCTGGGAGTGGAACAGAATGAAAAATGTTCTTTTCTCTAGAACACCTCATGGAATAATGCGTAGAGACTGTCTACAGTTTTTCTCAGAAAAGAACAGATATCAGTGCTGCAGTCATAATCGAATACCGTTACCACCATATCACTTCTCTTCTTCAACAACTGAAGAAAATTCTTTTGAACTTTATACCTATGAAGAAATGGAAGTAGATAAAATTCTTCATTTCTCTTAAAGTACTCAAACTTTAATCTGGAAATTGTTTCCAGGAAAAACGGTGATCTACCCCACGACGAGGGTATTGTACTTGCATATATTTGAAGAGCATTGTTGATCTGGACTATTGTGTTGTTCGGAAGAACAGAGTCAGGAACGACTTCCAGTTTCACTAGGTTCTTCACCCAGCCGAGAAGTACGAGATGCATGACATCGTATGGTACAGAAAAAGGGACGCTTTGGTCTGGAGGTAGAACTGGTACACGCCTCTAAGACGCCAGTCGTTGCGACCATCGTCGAGGATCATGCGTCTAACCATAAGTGGCACCTGAAAAAAGCATTTGTTTTTAACCAGGGTGTGTTGAATCTCCGTGTTGGTGTACTTGCCATGCTTGTAAGATGACACGACCAAGGGGAAAACTTCTTCTGCAGCCGGCACAGAGCCTCAGTTCTGCAGTTCGAAGCGGACCATCGTGCAAGAGATAAATTGAAAAGATGGTCGAATAGTCGGCGGAAAAAGCGGGGGCGGAGAAAGAGGCGTAGAGCGTGGGTGGTTGAACAAGGAGGGGTTTTCATTTTTGAGTTTTAGTGTGGGGCTTTAGTTGTGGACGGGCGTCTTGGTTGAAGGCGTCATTGGTGAGTATGGTTCCAACAGCGGAGCTGTTTAGGCGTTTGTGCAATGAAAAAGTCCTGGGGTTTAGCGGGTGCGTTTTGGTCGAAGCCGTTCTTCAATTTAATACGATACCGCCGCGGGCGAAACAAACCAAAACAACAAAGACCGCTACCACAACCATGAAGAATAGATCGACGGGTGTTGAAAAGTGCAACGGACGGCAGAAGAGCGACGGGCAACATCTTAAATACGGTCGTAGTCGGTTTACGTTAGATGCAGTTGGGTGAACAGAGGGGGTATTTCCTGCATCCAGATTTTTTCAATTGGGAACTACGGCTTATAATTTGCATCTGCGTTGTTAATTTGCAATATTTCTTGTCACTTTTGGGATGCAAATTATGAGCCGTTATTTGCAGTTTACAAAAACTGCCTGCAGGCAACCCAAAAAACAACTACATCTACATAGAGGGACACTGAAAGCGCTAGAACGCACCACGACGCAACTGCGCTTGGATGCCGCGTCCCAACTGTGCTTGGATGCCACGACGCTGAACATTGGTACAGCGAATCATGATGAGGATGGCGATTGTTGTGCAACATGTGTGCGCTGTACGCAGTGTGGTTATTGTATATATGGGTCACGAAGGGCACCTAAGCCATGTATCACGTGTTTTACATTTTTGGACAAGTGCTACCAACCAGCGCATGTGCATCGGTGGCAGCGTTACTTCAAATTTCATCCCCCATTCCGAACTGTTCAGTACCCTACGTCTGAGAGTGTATGTGTGTGTGTCGGCTTCCGCATCGCGCCCGAATGATATGGCGGCGTCGACGTGACAAAAAGCGCGCTTGTTACGCCCATGTTTCAACATCTCGAAACCACCAGTGTGCGCGCAGTGGTGCGAACGATGGTGATGTGATTGCTATTTGCAAAATAAAAACTGAACATTCTATCAGAATGTCGCTGTCGAGTTCTGCAGTGGATTCAAAACGTGCAGCCGGCTATTGGGGCGGCAATGCATGGCACTAGGCACGCACGCACTGATGTGCGGGGGAGGGTTGGGCACTTGGCTTTGACATTAAAATTGTATTGGGGTTATAGGGACAGTCGGGGGTGTCGGGCGGGCGTTCTACGAAAATCTGGTTCTTAAGGAAATCCTCGAGGGTTCATTCGCTGAAATCAGCTATTTCTCCTTTGAAGGGCTCCTCAGTAACCTAGATGGTATCTTAGAAAGAAGCCGGAAACCCAGCCAATATCAAAAGGATCACATGCGGTATGTTCTTAATGCCACAGAGCTAGCCCCCTTCTATGTACTGCCCAAGATGCACAAACCAACGGTCAACTCTAGACGCATAACTGCCTCCCACTCGTATAATACGGGGAAATTATCTAGAGAATTGAGTAACCTTCTTCACAAAAAAGTACTCAAGATACTACAAAGATCAGTAAATAGCTGGCAGAACGTTCGGCGATTGCAACGAATACATCTACTCTCTGCTTGTGTGTTCCTGACACACGAAGGGAAAGATGGTACCCCACCTTGGACCTCCGGGATGGGATTCAAGTGTTACCTCGTAAGCTTCCACACATTTGCACGGCTAGCAACGCATTCTGGACACAAGTGTTACAATTTACCATGTTTAATAACTTTGTAACAGATGGAAATGTAGTCCATAGACAGATGGAAGGAACAGAACCACGAACAGCAGTTGCTCCTGTCTTTGCCAATCTCTATCTGTTCTAACTGTTCCGGGGGATCTTCCTGGACTCAGTCAGCAGTGTCATTATCAACTGCCTGTATATTGATGACGGCTTAGTGATACTTCGCTTCAAAGATGCTGCCGAGAAGCTCAGGGAAAGGCTGAACACCTGTTCGAACCTAAGCCTATAATAGGTTATCAGTGACGGGAAAGCTATCTAGTTCAATCTGAAGATACACGAAGGACGGCTTTATCTCTTTGAAAGCATTGTGGTTCTGAGGGTACACACCAAACCCATATCCAAATTCTTGTCTCTCCATGGAAAGTCCAACCACTGCACGCACACATTCACTGCTTTACTCAAAGGAGAGATGATCCGATATCTCTGAAACACCAGTGATGAGGCTACGTTGAAACTAGAAGTGAGCCATTTGCTGAAGATTTTGACGCAACGTGAATACAAACCAAAATATCTACCAGCAGCCCTGGACTTTGCGGACTACTGCGACAGGAAAAGGATCCAAGAACAGTCCCAGAAAAAGCCACCCAACTTGGAAGAAATCATGAAGTGCTACTTTCATCCACGAATAAAGAAAGTGTGGCGCATACTGCAAGCTTGGTTTACCCTACGGATGCCACATCATGCATAACGAAGCAAGTGGCCCCGAACCCTTCTATTTTTACGAGGCCACGCCGAGGGCCATAACGTCATCAGTGCGGTACCCAAAAATTTAAAGTCCACAAACAACACTTGCAGTATCTGTCAGGAAAAGGAGCCAGGTAGGGCAATTTGCCCTGGCCTCAGCACACACAACGGATTCAATTATGTGCGTCAGGATGATGCGATTTTGGACAAATCACTGTCAACCGTGCATGCCCCGTGGTAGTGTTACACTGTTTACAGCAGTGCTGTAACGACTCTTAGTCACGGCACTTGCCATACCGCTGTACTGTAACGACTCTGTTGTAAGCGCCTTGTTGTCAGAAACGTTACAAAGCGTCATACAAACAGTAACTTAGTGGTATCATAGTCGTGTAAAGGTTCCCCCTCCAAGGGAGTACGCTAGAAGTAGAGCAGTGCTAGGGTTGTGGAAGGGTATACCAGGCGCCTCGGACTTCTCTTCGACTTCTTCAACTCCTTCTCATCCTAACACAAAGCACTGAAGAGTCTACAACTAAAAGACGAAAGCGCTCTGCCAATCGTTATCTCTGAACCCTCTCTGCCCCTCTCTTTCCCTTTCCCTTTCCCTTCCGAAGACTCCCTAGTTGTTTAGCCGTCTCTATCCACCCCTGTCCTTTTGACTCTGCGCGACGCAGCACACCCTCAACACAAAGCCACCGAAACCCCCAAACCATATTTCGTGGGGTAGTCGCCGTCGCCGATCAAACTCTCGAACTCACTATGCCGCGCCGCCCCGTTACTCGCCAAGCGCCGGGAGTCCTACCCGAAGAGATCGATGAAGACATGCCGAATGACCCACTCGAAGAAGTCGAAGAAACTCCATTACAAGGCCAAGAGCCAGAGTATACCTACGATGATCTCTATGGAATTGTGAAACCACACCTGCACGAAGTTTGAGCCCCTTATTGCAAGAAATTGCAAGAAGTGGACGAGAAGATCGCACGCAGAATCTGCTTATTAAACGAACTATTACAGAACCGGCAAGAAAACACCATCCCAAAGGCAGTCGCTCTGCCACGGATGCCGCTGGTTCCTGGTTCACAAGCAGAAGAATTCAACACGAAGTTCAAAGCTCTATTCCAGAAGTTTGTCCAAGACACACTGGAAATTCTCATCGATGCACGAGGCAATGATCTTAAAGCCCTCAAGATGGAAAGAAAAGTGCATTTGGAGCAAGCCACGGAGAAACAACAGGAGGCCTTGTTTGAGTCGTTTATCCTGTCAACAATTATAAAACGGCCATAAGTTCAAACCCTTCTACACCGCTATAAAGAAGATCTTTGGAAGACATTGAAGAACTCCCAGTTTCTGTCCGAACTATCGTGTTCCTTTGGTTACTACGTCAACACCGAGAAGAAAAATGCCCAACTTCTCAAGAAATCCGCAGAAGATGCTGATGAAGAGGTGTCCTCAACCGCTGGGGTCGATCAGTTGCGGAAGCAGTCGAAGGCCCTCCAAGAAGATGTGAAGTCGATGAAGATGAAGACGAAGCAGCAGAAGAAGAAAACCCCCCCAAAGCCCAGAAAACCCCTAAACCGCCTCAAGGGGGATCAAACGCGGGGGGTAGGACGAAGAAGAAGACCAAAGGAAACCCGAAGTCTGGAAAAAATGGCAAGCGCGGCGCCGCAGAACGTGGCGCCAAACAAAATTAACCGGTTTGAGGCCTAGGAAACCCCGATCATTGGAGCATAAGGAAGTGAAGTACAACCCCCCAATCGACATTGATGGTAAAGGCGTACCTTTCGCAGTTAAGAAAGTACTGTCTGTTGGGGGAGGATTTGTGCTCAGGACACCACTCAAAGTTTGTCTTCGAGACAAAGTGGATCAACTACTAAAGGCTCTAGGATCGGGATTCAGGAGGATCGAAAACACACTCTTGATGCGCGCATAAAGAAAGATGGAGAGAGTCATCAAACGCATCAAGGTTAAACGACCTCCTACCTTGCATCTGACGCTGATGCGAGGAATATGGTACATCATGAACATGGGGTGGGTTGTCAAAGAATCAGACAAAAACCTCGGCCTCAAGTTGATGAGCCGAAAGTTCTCTGACAATCTGGTTAGTAAGGAAATCCACGAGGATGTATTCTCTGAGGTCAGCTCCTTCCCCCTTGAAGGGCTCCTCAGTAACATCGATGGTATCTTACAAAACAGCCGGAAACCCTGACAATACCAGAAGGATCATATGCAGCATGCCCTTAATGCCACAGATCCAGCCCCCTTCTACGTACTGCCGAAAATCCACAATCCAACAGTCAAATCTATACCTATAACTGCTTTCCACTCGTACATTACGGGGGCGTTGTCTAGAGAATTGAGTAAACCTTAACAAAGAAGTTCTCAAGATCCCAGCGATATTAGTGATTAGCTGGCAGACTGTTGGGCAATTGGAACGAATGCATATACCTTTTGATTGTGTGTTCCTGACATACGCCGTGGAAAGATGCTACCCTATCTTGGACCTCCAGGATGCGATTCGAGTGTTAACCAGTGAACTGCCACTCATCTTTACGGCTAACAACGCATTCTGGACACAAGTGTCACAATTCATCATGTACAATAACTTTGGTACTGATGGAAACGGGGTTCATAGACAGATGGAAGGAACAGCAACAGGGAGAACGGTTGCCTCTGCCTTTGCCAATCTCTTTCTGTTCTACAAGTTCCGACGGATTTTCATTGACTCAGTCAGCAGTGTCATCATAAACCGCCGGTATATTGACGACGGTCTAGTGGTACTGCGATCCAAAAAGGCTGCTGAGAAGCTCATGGAAAGGCTGAACAACTGTTCAAACCTAAGCCTGACATGGGATATCAGCGACAGGAAAGCCATCTACCTGGATCTGGAGATATACAAAGGACGACGGTTTTTCTTTGAAAACATTGAGGATATCAAGGTGTTCACCAAGCCTATATCCAAGTTCTTGTACCTCCATGGAAAGTCCAATTCTCCCACGCACACATTCCCTGGGGTCGTGAAAGGAGAAATGATTAGATATCTCCGGAACACCAGTGATGAGACTACGTGGAAACTTAAAGTGAGCCATCTGTTCAAGATGCTGGCAAATCGTGGATATACGGGAAAGTATCTACGGACAGCACTGGACTATGTGGGCTACCGCGACAGGAAACGGATCCGAAGACAGTCCCTGAGGAAGCCACCTAATTTGGGAGAATTCGTGAGGTGTAAGTATCACCCACGGATTAAAAGAGTTTGGCGGATACTGGAGGATTGGTTCACCCTAAGGATGCCGAATCATGGAATCAGAAACAAGTGGCCAAGGATCCTGATATTTCTACGGGACAACACAGTTGGTCACCACATCATTAGTTCGGTACCCAAAGGTTTAAAGTCTGCAGACTTTAAACATCGCTCGCTGGACCACACAGGAAAAGGAACTTGCTAGGGCACAGTTACTTGGCCCCAGCGCACACGGCAAATTCAATTGGGCGCGTCAGGATGACACGATCTTGGAAAAATCACTGTCAACCGCGCATGGCCCATGGTAACGGTACACTTCTTCCAGCAGTGCTGTAACGACTCTATGGCACGGCATTTGCCATACAGCTGTACCGTAACGACTCTGTTGTAAGCGCCTTGTTGTCAGAAACGTTACAAAGCGTCATACAAACAGTAACTTAGTGGTATCATACTCGTGCATAGGTTCCCCTTCCAAGGGAGTAAGCTAGAAGTAGAGCAGTGCTAGGGTTGTGGAAGGGTATATAAGGAGCCTCGGACTTCCCTCCGACTCCTGAATATATTGGTGTTTTGGCATGCTGAAAAATCAATGAATTTTGTGCTTGAGTTGAAAAGAGGGCCGGCCAGACAAAAAATTGTAAAATTTATGCTGTGGCGCAGGTCAAGCAGCGAGACATGTATTTTGATTAAATCTACCGAATAGCAGGCCTCCGTACACCGCAAATGCAAGTTTGATTGAGACTAGGAAAACGAGATAGAAGGTGCCAAAAATGGAGGTTGCCCGAGACAAAACGGGTGTCTGAGCCCAGACCGCACGGGTGTGTATGAACTTGAGACAGTTGCCATATCAAACTCATCTGTGGGCACTGGACTACACGTTGACCGGGCATGTAACGCAGCTAAACACGTATAAAGACGTGTGAGGGAAGATCTTAGAGAAATCCAAAGTGTACAGTTGAACATGGTGGCCGCTAGATGATCTGATCTAATTTTCGAAAAGCTTCAGATTTGGGTGTGTTTGGGAGGGGTTTTACAATCTGAGAAAAGGTCTTCGCCGTTTGTGCGGTAGACGGCAGATGACTAGCTCGTGATTCACCGAACTGTGGACACGCACAAGTAGGGCTGAGGAGAGTGTTGGATTGCATGACTGCCGATATGCTCAACATACCGCTTTGCCATGTGAAGCACGAGAGGTTCCGTGAAGACAGTGGCGTCCGACACCTAGACCTTTGAAGTCATTGACAGAGGAACGTGTTGGCTGTTGACCGTGTGCTGTCACTGAAAACCAAAAGTGCAGGGGAGCATGGGCTGTTTTGGAGGGTGCCTCTGGAAAAGCGCCTATGCGTGTCAGTCGGATCTCGACGTGAACTCGGGCTGTGATTGGCTACTGCAAATGTGCACATGCAATGTGGTGTGTACAGATGGTATGGCACTATTGGGTGTGTCTGTAGGACACGTGTGTACGTGTTCTACTTTTAATATTGTGCACGCTGTTCAGGATGTTCAGCTGGTGTACTATGTACAAATCTCACAAGGTTTAACGAATGTACTTGGAGAAGAGACGTGTCATGTGTATTACAGGAGACTTGGTGTACTGTGCTGGAACGTGAGTGTGTATGGAGGCGGTTTGCAAGTAGTGTGTGTTGGCATATTGAATTTTTGCAAACGTCAGTGTAATTATGGGCTGTGCACTGTTGCATTGCCTTGTTGTGCGCTGCAATGAACTTTGACTAGGGTTAATGTCGTGCTTGAATATGATTGGTAGTATTGAGTGTCCCTGCTTTGTAGTCTGGGGTTTACTTTGGGTTGTATTCTAGATGGCTGACATTTTGGAGTAGTATATAAGTGAAAGCTTGAGCGCCTGCAAGTAAATCCGAGCTAAAGCTGGCGACCTTCCTTTTCTTCCCCTCAACTTTTCCTTCAGCCTTTCCCTATCCAACACCGGCCTCTTGAAAAAAGCTGCCGCCTAGGCCGATGATGATCCGAAGAACCACTTGGAGGAAGAGGTCCAAAAAATAAGAAGGAAAATATCCCGGAGCTCCCTCTAAAACTAATAAGAAAAGCAAAGAAAAAAAATTCTCAAATGCTCTGAATTTCCCTAAAACCAAGAAAGCGACCCCCCCCTTAAACTCAAAGATGAAAGGCGAAAGAATCCCTTAAGAAATGTAGTATTCTACTATGGCGGGGAATCCGATAGGATGATTTTTCGCGAAGTCGCGGTTGGAACTCATAAGTGAGTGATGTCATCAAACTTGTGATATGAAACGGCACACCGCGTAGGATGCCAGAAGGCAAGGTACATTATTGGAACACGTGGTATCACGAGTGGACTGGCTTGCAACGGCGCAGGTAGTGGCGTTCCACGTGGCAGGTTTTACTACCCTTTGTAGCTAGACGTCCATTAGGGACCATACCCATACAGTTGTTTGGCTAAGTGGCTGACCACTGGGTATTATTTATATTTTTTTTGGGAACTCACCCTGGCACACAGTATATAGTGCACCAGAGGTGAGCGCCGACTCCAAGTAAAGGAGACAACATGGGCATCATGACTATTCTGTTCCTCGCTTAGGATTCCTTAACCGGAGATCCGGACGAGCTATAATAGATAGTCAGCCCCCAACCACTTCACGAGCCGTCTCGTACCTACATTCCCTCAACGCTTTATAGTTGCACTGTTCACCCTCGCTGGCGAGTAGTGGCCTTACACCCCACTTCCAGCTCGATGGTGTTGTAGCTCTACCACCTCTCTTACTTCGCTGCAAGCGACCCATCGGCAGTCCGAACGCTGTCGCAGGTGTCTGCTCTTTCCGTTAGAGCGGATACTACAAGTGGTCTCCCGACTAAGAACCACTGTGGTCAGCTGCACTGAACAATTCGTTCCTGGAACGTGGAATCGATATCGATTCTCGGAAGAAGTGGAATCACTAAAGTTATTGTTTATCAAACCACCTCCGGCAATTGCGGAATTCATAGTGGTTGAACACGTGGTCGAGAAGTCGAAGACACCATTTGGTTCGCAACTGGAATCAGGTATGGTCTAAGATGCCGAAGACCCGAAGCCAGTAGAGTATTGGTCGCCCCGGTCCTGCGGGACCACCCCCGAAACCGAGTCTCGCCTCATCTGTTGAAGCCGGAGAGCGGCTGTATCGTCAAGCGATGTCGCGCTCACGCTCGGTGAATGATGAACGAGATCTCTCGGATGTACCGGCCCCTGTGGCAGCGGCAGTCACGCCCACCACAGAAGCCGTAGTTGACCCTGAGGTCGTCGGACCTCAAGAAGAGGATGATTTGCGCACGGAAGTGCGTCGTCTCAAGTCTGAGTCAAGCGTTTCGCGTGTGCGCATGGTTGCGTTGGAATCGCAGATCGCTGCTCTTCGCGCTGATGTCGAACAATTACGTAGTGCGCAGCAAGCACTCGTTCGTCAAGACGATGGGATGCAGGTCTCTGCATCAGTGAAAACACTACGTGAGGATTTGAACCATCTACTGGAGAGGTACGGGAATACGCCCGATGCGCTACCCGGCTTAACCGTGGATGTAGAAGAAGTTCTCACTCGAGTTAACCCTCGTTTAGAACGCCTGGAGGCGGCAGTTCATGCGCAGACTGCTGCTAAACCAGTCGTGCTGGAAGAGGAAGGAGCTCCTTTGGACGAAGCTCGTTCGAAGAAGTCGAAGTCACGACGTAAGAAGCGGAAATCCGCACGTCATTCGAGTGATGAATCGTCAAGTACAGAGGGCTTCAGTTCCAGTACTGATGATTCTAATGATTCAGATACGTCAGATGACGACGACAGTGATGATGGTCATCGAAGGTCCCGATCTCGGAAGAACAACACGTCTTCGTGGTTAATAAGAAAAAAAGGCTCACCTTACAGAGGATTGAAGGTGCTCCCGTGCACAAATCCGCTTTATCGGAAGGTCCTGAATTACAGGTACTACCGTCTGAAGGTGAAGAGCAAGAAGCGCTCAGGACGCGACACCACGAAGGTGAAGGATCACATCAAACGATTGAAGATCGGCCTTTATGATTTAATATTTGATGGGAAAACACCCATTCTCGTTATCGAGTTTCTCACTCGATTCGTTGCCGAAGCAGACACTCTAGAGATGACTGAACCACAGGAAATTGTGTCTTTACCACACTTTCTGAAGGATTTTGCTTTACAGCAATATCGTTCCGTATGCGGATCATTGACAGCCGATGAAGGCGGCGTTACCTCATAGCCAGAGGCGGTGCAGTATTTGCTGCGCAGTTACGCGACTTCAAACGCGATACGTCAGGCGATCCTGGACCTAAGAGACGGGACCCAAAAGCCTGAGGAGGGCGAAGCTGAGTACAGCTCAAGGCTTAACAAAGCTTCAGTCTGCTGTGGAAACGTTCACTCGACAGAGGAAAGGATTACCTTGTACAACGACGGGCTGGACCCGAGCATCAAGTCGTTGGTAGCTCGATATCGAGAGAAGCATGGAAGAGTCTCCTTTTTTGAGTTAGTTCAGTTTGCGAAAGCTGAAGGAGACGCGGCCAGAGCGCGTGGTAGCCCCCGTCGTTCAGTGGCTTTTGAAACCTCAATGGGTAAGGAGAAGAGCTCCGCCAGAGTTAATCAGCGCAGCAAACTGCTACATCTGGAATCTCCAGTGCACTCACGAGATTCGTCGTTGGCACCCAAAGGCATTGACTCGCATGAGGAGGCGGTCCATTGAATGGAATATACGGACGCTTCTGTACCTACAGAGTATATCCCACACTCGGAGTCTCAGTACGAGGAATCTCTAATGGCTGTGGAGGGCCGTCGCCGTATGTACCATCCCTACATGGTGCCACCACAAGGAAGTTTTAAGAACGAGAAACCCGGATGGATGGATACTCGCACGGCATACCGTTCAAAACCTATGTTGACCAACCGTCGTGACGGTTTGATATGTTATTCATGTTATGGATAACACCATTTGAGTGCAGAATGCACGCTTCCTTTAAAGGATCTGAGTCGTATCATGACGAATTATGAAGCACTCTCAGAAGAGGAAAGGAGCCGCGTACCGGCGGGCATGTATTGGAAAGCCAAAAGTTGGTTTTCTCAGACACCAATGCGCCGGAGAGACAAGCCTGTTGCTCAGAATGCTCAAGTGTTACAACCCGGAACCCCAGTAGGAAGAGGCGCCTTTGAGACGAATAAGCCGGTGCAACCGGATAACTAAGTGCGGGAGCCCCTAGGGAGTCGGCACTAGTCGATCCCGTAGTGCTGACTAGGGAGAGCTCGCTTCCCTGCTCCCGCGTTTGGAAGCCCAAGATTCTCTTGAGGCCTCAGAAATTTCCGCCATACGGAATCAATCCGCCGGACGGAAAGCGAGTACAGTTTGACTGTGATTTAAATCGTCGTTGGAGACGTTATACTTGCCCGTTAAAACTGGAAAGTTACCTCATGGTAGTGTCTAAAAGAAACAATAAGGTCTATGCCGACATCGGCACTGACAGGAATCTCTTATCTCGCCGATTGACTATCCTGGACACAGGTGCTGGTCTGAACTTTATACGGGATTCGGAGCTCGCTCCTGCTGACTGAGAACGTATTCGATACGGTCCTTTACCGGACATCCGGAATGCCAACAAAAATGCTATGAAGACACTGGGAACAGTTCGACTCGTGGTGCGTTTGAGACGCTTTGTAGTCCTAGTCGACTTCATCGTCTGTAAGACGTTAGCTGCACCAGTGGTACTGGGATGTGATTATTGCGACAAGTTTATTGAAGCCATTCGCCCGCGAAGAAAACTAGTGGAACTAGATGATGGATCAATGGTACCAATTGTTCGCAAGCCAATGCGTCGTTGCCCCGAAGCACCTCCACTTCCACCATCTATGGAATACGGGAAATCCCGAGGACGTGTCTCGCCGAGGATTCGAGTAGCGAAGAGTGCCATGCTGAAGGCGCAAACCCAAACTTGGGTTCAAGTAAGAACAGAACGACACGGACTCGTGGTAATTCAACCGAATACTCGGATGTACGAATCCCGTGGATTGCTAGTCGCTAACGGCATTGCTCAGGTTGATCCTGGTACCCCCTTTTGGATACTAGTGAGTAACTTCACCGATATTGATTATCATATACCGAAGAATCTGGTCGTTGCAACAGCTTTGCCTCATCCCACAGTGGTGGTCCCTACTCACATTTCTACCGCAGAAGTATTGGGATCAACCCATGTCGGTGACACAGACGAAGAACTGCAAATTCCGTCTGGAGATCAATTGCAAAGGACAAACGGTCCAGAGAGCCTGGTCGATGAGCTAGACTTAGCACATGTGTCGGAACACTACAGAACGGAGATCAGGTCTATGCTGAAGAAGTATACAGCCATGTAAAGTGGAAAACTAGGAGAGATCTCCGCTACGGAACACCACATTGATTTGGTCCCAGGGTCACGACCCATCTTCCAACCACCCTACAGAGCGGGACCGCGAACTCGCCAAATCGAGGAGGAGAATGTCAGCAAAATTCTGGAAAAAGGAGTAATCGAAGCAGCTCAATCTGCTTGGGCCTCACTAGTGGTGCTGTTTCCAAAACCTGATGGTTCTTTACGATTCTGCATCGATTATCGAAAACTGAACGCAGTTACAGTTCGGGATACATACCCGTTGCCTCGAATGGACGAATGTATTGACAGCTTAGAAGAAGCGAACGTGTTCACCACCTTGGACGCCAACTCTGGCTATTGGCAGGTGCCTGTAGCGGAAAAAGACCAAGACAAAACCGCATTTGCGTGTCACCCCGGTCTCTACCGTTTCAAAAGGATGCTTTTTGCCTTAACGAATGCACCGGCTACTTTTCAGCGTACTCTGGACATCATGCTCTCAAGATACAAGTGGAAGACTTGTTTAGTCTATTTGGACGATGTGATCATCTTTTCCCAGGATGCGGAAAGCCATTTATGGCATGTCGAGGAGATCCTCAAAGCACTATAGAACGCAGATATCACCTTGAAGATCAAGAAATGCGAATGGTTCGCTGGCACCGTCCGGTACTTAGGACACGTGATCAAACCGGGACAGATTGCCATCCAAGAGGCACAAACAGCGGCTCTTCGCGAAGTACAACCTCCGTCGACACAGAAGCAATTGCGTTCTTTACTTGGCTTGTGCAACGTCTACCGACGATTCGTGCCGCGATACTCGCATATAGTGGCACCGCTCAACGCAAAGCTGCGTAAAGGACAACCAGTACAGCTGGAAGAATTCAGACAAGCTGAAGCGGAAGCGTTCGACACGCTGAAGACAAAGATTTTTACAGCCCCAGTCTTGGCGCTGCCCATCCCCAACCTGCTATACTCAGTGGATACCGACTCTAGCGAGTACCAAGTAGGGTGTGCCCTTTTCAAACACACCCTGATGGTGAACGCAAACCAATTGGTTACTGGTCAAGATCGCTGAACGCAGCTGAGAAGAAGTATTCAGTTTCAGAAAAGGAATGCCTTGCAGTGGTTTGCGCTCTAACCACATTGCGACCGTATCTCCAAGGAGAACGTTTTTACCGTCAACACGGATCATTCGTCTCTACGATGGTTACTGTCCATTACAGACCCGTTTCGTCGTCTCACACGATGGCGCTTACGCCTTTCTGAATTCGATTTCGAGGTGAAGTATATGAAGGGATTGGTCTCTGTCCAAGCTGACGCGCTATCGCGACTCAAAACACTGGGCGAAACCAAAGGCGAAATCGATGAAGAGATACCTTGCTTCTACATGGAGACCCATTCACCATCTTTTGAAGAAGAGGAAGAAGAGACCCTTGATGATTATTCGGATGCCGAACCGTTCCTTTCATTAGCAGACACTGACCCTTCAGTTCAACTCGAGCGAATCTCCTGCACTGAGCTCCTCAATGAGCAACACGCCGATACGTTTTGTGCATCGATACGCTCTCGTCTTAACGGGGGGGAGGAGCTCCCCTTTCCACTCGATTCACGAGGAATACTGTTAAGACATGTCGGAAAGCATGATCAAATCGTGATTCCACACGTCTTGAAGAGTCGAGTACTGCATCTGGCACACTACAGCAGGCTGTCTGGTCATCCAGGAGGAACGAAGTTGTTCATGACTCTAAGAAGAGATTTTTACTGGCCTACTTTGGCAATGGACTGCCATGCTACAGTGAGGTTGTGTACAACATGTGCGAAGAATCGCGAGAAGCTTTACAGGAAGCGGAAACCGATGAAGTTATTCCAGGCGAAAGCGCCTTTACAATACGTCAGTATCGACATCCTAGGGGAATTGATTCGCTCAAGGCGAGGTTATCGCTACCTATTGGTAATCACCGACCACTTCTCGAAGCTAATGCGGACTGTGCCGCTGAAGCGGATAATCGCAGCCGTAATCGCACAGGCGTTTATCAAACACTGGGTATTTATATACGGAGCACCAGAAGTTCTGTTATCAGATAATGGGAAGCAATTCGTTGCCAAGTTCTTCCAGAATGTTTGCCGCATTACGGGCATTCGAAACGTGTTTACCACGACCTATCATCCGCAATGCAATGGTCAGGTGGAGCGTTTCAACCGCACGCTGATAGCAGCACTACGACACTACATCGCGGACCACCCGAAATAATGGGACATGTTTACGGATACTCTCTGCTACGCGTACAATACGCAAGTGCATACCTCTACTAAGACGGCACCGTTCGACGTCGTGCTCTCACGTAACTCTCCGGCTTTACCGGTTGCGCTCGACGACGAGACAGAATTGGACGCGCCGACCCCGGCTAAGTACCATCTGAAATGGAGGAATGACCTGAAGGCCAGAGCGGAAGAAGCAGATAAAGAGTTATCAAAGACGCAAGCTCGCTATAAGCGAAACTATGACGTCAGAAGGGGAAGAGGAAATCCGGCAATCCGAGTAGGAAGTAGCGTCTTCGTGCGAGTTGAAAGACCGGACAAACAGGAAGAATCTCGTCATAAGTTGTTGCCGATAGCAGCTGGACCCTTCAAAGTGGTGGACCTTGATGAAGACACAGTTGTCATCAAGAAAGGTGAGGACGTTGAAAGTGTAACGTGCGATCGCGTTAAAGTCGCGCCTGACCCACAAGTGGAAGTCCAGGTATCTGGTAGAACTAAGGAGTCAAGTGTGACGGAACGTCAAGGTAAAAGCCCAAGTGACTCTGGGGAGAGTGAACCGCCACAAACGGCTCGAGCGGAGGAGAAAGCTCCTGATCGCCCACCGCCGGCGGTTGCGTACGCCAATCACGGACAGCTTCCGAAATATTGGGATATGCCCCGTGGCACGCGCACACCCGTAAGTACAGAAATGGAACCTGAAAGCAGGAGAGATGTTTTGGAATTTGGCCCCAAGGACTTGGAAACGAGTGCACGTGAAATCGCGCCTTTGCTGCTTCAGGCTGAACCGTCAGGTGAAGAGCCACTCGCTGTTCCGCCGATATCGGCTCCCATCCCTCGTGGGCAGGAAAAAGAAGAGGTATCGCCTCTCTCGTGGTGCAAGCACCATCGTCCACCGAACAGCGGTCAGAATTGGATAAACCGAAGGAAGTTAATCCACGAATAAAATTGAGATGTAGCAAGAAGTACGCTTCTATGGAACCTGGAAAACAGAATAGCTCTTTATCTGAGAAAGGTTCTCAAGGAATGAGTACACTGCCCCTGTGGGCAGAACGACAGTTAGTCGACGAGCGAACTCTTAGCGACGCTGAGACTGCTAACACAGAGACGCTTGGGTCAGCCCTAAAGCATTTCAAACCTCTTAACAGGAGTCTCGCGCCAACAGCGAAAGCATTGGGAAACGCCCAGGAATATGTTATGGATCGCATATGTGAACATGGCGAACATGAAGATACCAGAGAATTACTGTATCGAGTCCGTTGGTACGGTTTTCCTCCGGAAGCGGATACGTGGGAAGCTATAGCTCATATCCCCCGTTGGCAACTCGTGCGATATCATCGACGCATGCGATTACCACTCCCCAGGGAGATCGACTCCTCGATAGTCGGGCTTATGGGCACATCCCACTCTTAAGTATGGGCTACCAAGGTAATGAAAACTCGAAAGGCGGGAAGAAAACAAGAAAACATGAAGAGGAAACGTGAAGACACGCAAGCAAAGGACATTTACTGATTATCACCTATGACAAACTCGAGAAGCGAGAAGAAGGGAAGTATGAAACTCGAGGAGCGAGAAGAAGAAGTTAAGAACTCGAGAAGCGAGAAGAGATGAAGACTAGAAGATAAGAAAAGAACGTGAAGACACGAAGTCACCGGAGTTTTATTGGTATCAAGATATCACCGCAAGGGTGTTGACTAGGAGTCTTTTCTAGGATTCTCAAAGAGATGTGCGAGCACGCAGGTTCGCAAGAAGCTGTGCGCGATCACCCTCAACTTGGTCCACGGGAAAGCCCGCATCTAAGAGGAACTGCCTCAGCGGATCCAAGCCTGGATCTTTGACCGGCACTGCACTCGGTTGTTAGGTAAACCCATGACAGTACTCTTGAGCAACTCCCGCCGCTGCGGATTGATCGACGGAAGTCGCTACGCCTGCCAGCTCTGGCTCGTCCTCGTAACCGAGTTCAGCCTCAGCTCCCGGCGCTTCCTCATACGGTTCCTCTCCGTTCTCGGATGGAGTAGCATCGTACACGTATCCAGTAAGCTGGTTCGGTGGCATGTGACGCGGGTTCTTCCGAAGAAAGCGAGCCTGCTCGGAGGGGATCAACTGGCGCGTCCAGGGGTCGTGCAAAACGAAATCTCCAGCACTTGTTGTTCGCCCAGGAGAATGGTCGTAGTGTCTTGCACGGGTTCTGCGAGCGGATTGATCAGTTGGCACTCCAGACAAATCGACACTGTCGATCAAATCCACAAGATGGAGGAAGTCGGCATGGTTCGCACGGGATCCCAGGACAAGGGAAAGATTGAGTTCTCTCGCATACTTTCGCGCTGTGGGCGACATGTACCAAACTTTAAAGGTATCATAAGCATCTCACAGGAGGAAGACGGCCATCTTGGCGATAAACTCGGTATAAACCGCCGTCCAATATCCCGAGAACGGGTCGTTAACCAACGCGGACCAGATGTAGGAGATCGCCGGTGGGAGCTCCACAGGGAAACCACGAGGACTCTCCATCGCCGCCTAATGCTCCGGAATACCGATGTAGCGCCCGAAGCGCGCGTTCCGCCAGATGCAGTCAATCTCGATCATTTGATGCCGCACCAAATAGCCCAAACGTGATCGAGTACAACGTTCCCAACGGGGATAATCCCAATAGGGAATGTCACGCTTTTGAAGGAAGCGGAACTCCGCACGGAGAAGAGGTTGCTTATGGCAGAGAGCTGCATCACGCACACCGCGCACACCGCTCCAGCCGCTAACATAGACTTCAACGAGTGTCTCGATATACGAGTAACCTCCACCGTCGGTACGGGCTTTCCAGGTATCTAGTTCCCAGTCCTGCGGGAGGAGAACCGTACTGATGAATCGGTGAAGACGCTGGTAAATCAGCTTGGTGAACCGCGTACGGGCTTCGGACAGGGTTTCCGTTGAATATCGCGCAATTGCGTTGTCTGGCAAACCAATATGGCTCGCCCAGTCGTCGCTATGAATCGCGTGTTCCGGAATACCGTCAGGGAAGTAGCCACCGTGTACAAACTGTTGTATTCACGCGTCATCGCGGATAGCAACTGGATCAAATCAGGGCGGTTGCGCGAAAAGTTCAACGTTGTCGAGAGGATCTCGTCCATAGAAATCAGCAGGGTGCGGGTAGCTCTGCTGAACACGAGGAGAAGGAGCTCGAATCACACCCACAGAGGCCACGTAAGCCACGTTCAGCATCGGAGCCACGGTTGGCTGAGGGAACGGTACCGACCGGAATCCGGTGTATGGGGTGGGGAACGAACGGTATGGACCGAGTTGAGCAGTACGCTGCGACACAGAACCAGCAGGGTTTGACGGAGCCCAAGAAGGCCCATCCTCAGAGGAGGGCTGAAACGGGTTGAACTCGGCGTTCGGATCCATCGCGAGAGATCGAGCTGAAGAGCGGTGAGGAACAGAATGCTGTTGAGAACTGTAAGAGTTGGTCGTGCGGCGAGGAATTCGTGATGACGATGAGTACCCAGAACACCGGTCCGACTGCGTATAAACGCTTCTTGCGTCCCCCATGGTTCGCGCTTAACGAGGGGGGTATGTAGTATTCTACTATGTCGGGGAATCCGATAGGATGATTTTTCGCGAAGTCGCGGTTGGAACTCATAAGTGAGTGATGTCATCAAACTTGTGATATGAAACGGTACACCGCCTAGGATGCCAGGAGGCAGGGTACATTAGTGGAACACGTGGTATCACGAGTGGACTGGCTTGCAACGGCGCATGTAGTGGCGATCCACGTGGCAGGTTTTACTACCCTTTGTAGCAAGACGTCCATTAGGGACCATACCCATACAGTGGTTTGGCTAAGTGGCTGACCACTGGGTATTATTTATATATTTATTTTGGCACTCACCCTGGCACACAGTATATAGTGCACCAGAGGTGAGCGCCGACTCCAAGAAAAGGAGACAACATGGGCATCATGACTATTATGTTCCTCGCTTAGGATTCCTCAACCGGAGATCCGGACGAGCTATAATAGATAGTCAGCCCCCAACCACTCCACGAGCCATCTCGTACCTACGTTCCTTCAACGCTTTACAGTTGCACTGTTCACCCTCCCTGGCGAGTAGTGGCCTTACACCCCACTTCCAGCTCGCTGGTGTTGTAGCTCTACCACCTCTTTTACTTCGCCGCAAGCGACCCATCGGCAGACCGAACGCTGTCGCAGGTGTCCGCTCTCTCCGTTAGAGCGGATACTACAAGAAACAGTCGAAAAATGGCAAAGGCGCTCTAGGACAGGGCGCCGGTGCAAATTAAAATGTTTTTAGACCCCAGAAGCCCCGTTCCGTGAAGTTTAGTGAACCCAAGTTCAACATTTCTTTAGGAATAAACATAACATAGTTATCCCGTCCGGTTCGTCGGGTTCTCTCTGTGGGTGGTGGTTTTACTCTTAGGGGAAATAACAAGGAAACACTGGTCACAGCAATTGACCAAGTTCTGGTAATACTTCACAGAAAGGGATCAAGGCTTGCTCTATCGCCTTCGGTAATCGTCGGTCCTGATTTCAGAAAGGGAATTGATTGATTGAAATAAAGCAAGCCATCTTCCCTAAGCCCTACTTTGGCTAAGGGAATGTCCCAAATAAAGGAGAAGAAATGGATTCTCAAGCATTCTGATAAGAATCTGGGATTGGTTTTGTTACATATCGAGGCAAAATCAGACCTTGTAGAGGCTTAACTAGGTAAGGGTGTCTTCTCTGCGGTGGAGTCACTTCCTTATGAATCCATCGTCAGTAGCCTTACCCGCATCATCGCTAGATGTGGAATGCCTCGAAACCTATGTGACCAATTAAATCAGTGAAACTATGGTACGCTTTGAACCCAATCTGTTCTAAATTCTCCCGAAGATCCACAAGGCAGCACTCGGAAGCAGACCTATTACCGCTCAACACAGCTACGTACAAACTGGCTCGTCGAGACGGCTCAGCTTCATCCCTAACGATGTTGTTAGGAATATACCTGTTATTACTGTGAACAGTAAGCAGGTAGTGTGCCAACTGGAACAACTTTGCTCTCTCCCCAGGGACTGTGCTCTACTCACCTATGATGTAGAACGCTGCTACCCGTCTATCGACCTACAAGACGCGTGTAGAACCTTGGTACAGAGGCCACCACACATCTTCACGCCCTATCAATACTTTCGGGTTAGGATACTGCGGTACAATATGAAACACAACTATATTACCGTATGTTGTAAGGTTCACCTTCAAATGAATGGCCGAGCAACAGAAACAGTGGTGAATCCGGCCTTTGCCAACCTCTACCTGTTCTTCAAGTTCCGCTGGATCTTCAGAAGATTTACCAAATGGGTCGTATTCAATCGTCGATACATCGACGATTTTTTTTGATCCTAAGGTCTGGGGAGCAGATACCGACGCTCATGGAAGCACTTACTAATGCCACCAACGTCAATCTTACACATGAGGTGAGCAAAGTGTCTGCGATCTACTTGGACTTGGAGATATACAAGGGAAAGAATTCGAGATGGAAAACTAGTTGTGCCGTAAAGTCTACACCAAACCGATCTCTGAGTTCCTATAACTCCATTGTAAGTCTGACTATCCGGCTCATATCTTCACTGGAATTGTGAAGGGGGAAATGATCAGATTCCTCCGAAACACCAGCGACACAGCCACTTTGGGAAAAAAGTAGCCTTCCTATTCGGGAAGCTGGCTGAACGTGGGTACTCAGGAAAATGATTAAGATCAGCCACGCAGTATGTTGGCTACAAGGATCGGAAAAAGCACGTATATGGTCCGAGAAAGAAACGCAAGGACCTTGAAAGAGACTGGGTGATAACACAATTCTACTCTCAATTGCGGTCCTCACTGATGCTATTTAGAGATTATATCCATACTCGATATAGTTAGCCGAACATTTGTCGAAGACGGCGGACCCGTATCATCTTCAGAAGAGAAAGAACATTGGCTAAAGCTCACATTACGGGCAAAAAAGAAGAAGAAGAAAGTAATAAGTGGAGTCCACTTAGATTTATTCGGCTTCTAGACCACGTAATATAGCTTTGAAAAGGTAGCAGGAGAGTGAGGTGAGCTTAGATGAGGAGAAAAGCAATAGCATACACCGACGGGGCTAGCGCCGCTGGCAACAGAGGTCGCGAACGCGCCGTGGCACGGAGAAGCTGCGCATCTTGTTGAGGCCCGCCGGTGGGGCTCTAACCAATGGACGATGGAGTGGAGCGTAAAATACTTTGGATATGTAAACAACTCCATCATCAGAGGCACCTGGCGCTCAAAGCAGGGTGTATCACGCAGCTAAGCGTCCAAGGCCACCGTATTTTGTGAGACGTGTGGCGCAAATTTCATCAGCAAGGGCACCCAGAACCGAGACCGCCACGTGACGCACCAGTGGAAACGCGTGATGGGCGACCACGCACAATGCAATGAGATACGTATGTGAAGGCGCACAGCGGCTTTGCGCACGCGCACGATAGCTTTTCTAATCGAGAAGCCGAGCGTCTCTTAGTCGCATCATTCCGACGTTCAAAGAAATAACTGACATGCCACGGCCCTGCCGTTAACTGCATCACGGCACGCCACTACCATCACGCGCGCTTCGCTTCAATAAACCTGAAACTCTTGTGCTAACGTGAGATCAGACCTTCTTTTATCTGCAACAAATTTATCTCATTACCCCCCTCGTACACATGTGATACGTATACATGCGAAAAGTATAAACCATTAGTGAAGGACAAATTGTAAGTTGGAATTTTTCAACTATGCACAGCGTTTTTCGGTCTTACTAATAGAGGAGGGGTTTCGTGGAATTTTCGCCTTTCTGGGATTTTATATTTGCATAAAAGAATCCAAGTCTTCGATACAATACTTCTTAGATCTAATGTCTTATTTCGTAGAAAGGTAGGAAAAGGTCTTCAATATATGAACGAGAGCCTCCACGCGCGTTTCTTTGGGGCGGCCTTCAGACGTTAACACAAATAGACGTCTTGCGGCGGCTCTGCCGTTGACTGCGTCAGGGCACGCCACTGCGACCACACACGCCGCGCTCCGATAAGTCTGAAACTCATGTGCAAACGTGAGCTCAGGATTTCTTTTATCCGCACCAACACTATCTCCTTACACCCCTTCGGACACGTGTGCCACGAGTGCATGCGAAAAAGGTGAAGCATAGGTGAATGACAAATTTTAATTGTTTTTCTTCAACTATACACAGCGTACAGGGGTCTTACACATAGAAGAAGGGTTCAGGGAAGGTTTTACCCAAAGTGGATTCTATATTTTCATAAAAGCAACCAAGTCTTCCATGGTCACACAAAAAGCAGTTCTATAAGTTTCGATGGATCTTCCTGGACGCAGCAAGCAGTTTCATCATACCCCGCCGGGATATTGATGACGGCTTAGTGGTACTTCGATTCAAAGATGCTGCCGAGAAGCTCAGGGAAAGGCTGAACACCTGTTCGAACCTAAACCTATAATAGGGTATCAGTGACCGGAAAGCTATCTAGTTCAATCTGAAGATATACGAAGGACGGCTTTATGTCTTGGAAAGCATTGTGGTTCTGGAGTACACACCAAACCCATATCCAAATTCTTGTCTCTCCATGGAAAGTCCAACCACTGCACGCACACATTCACTGCTTTAGTCAAAGGAGAGATGATCCGATATCTCCGAAACACCAGTGATGAGCCTACGTGGAAACTAGAAGTGAGCCCTTTGCTGAGGATTTTGACGCAACGTGGATACAAACCAAAATATCTACCAGCAGCCCTGGACTTTGCGGACTTCTGCGACAGGAAAAGGATCCCAGGACAGTCCCAGAAAAAGTCTCCCAACTTGGAAGGAATCATGAAGTGCTACATTCATCCACGAATAAAGAAAGTGTAGGGCATACTGCAAGCTTGTTAGTCCCGACAAGGGTAGTTTTCCAACTAAGTTCGGGTAGAAGAATTCTAACCCTGCTTTGGCTTGGGCCGCTTGGCTCCACTGCAAGTTTGGGTTTACCCTGTGCCGCTCCACACAGTACCTCGTGAACAACCTGTCCACTTCCTGTGCCGTAGAGTACCTTCTTTCAGAATCATCCAGTGTTTTCAACCATTCGACAAAGCGTTGCAAGTATTTACGTTAATTTTGTAGAGTGCTTGGCTTTACCCTTTTGTTGGCTAGCTCAAACAGGCCTGGAGGGTTCATCAGCAGGATTATTTACTGACGGCACGTAAAATGCTTCCAGTCTCATGTTGCCAGCCAAGAGCAAAGCCGTGACTCTACGACAAATCCGGTTAAAACTGCACACACTGCTGCGTCCTTTCTTCAAGGCTCCAATAAGAGCCTGGTTGTCAATGAAGATTATCAGACGCTTGCCAAAATGTTTTCGTTGTCGAAGAGCCCATCGAAGCCCTTAAATGCACGCTTCCCTCTCGAGGATATGGATGGGTGATTATTTATGCCATTTGTGTCTAATAGCCAGCTTCCATGGTTGTGCGTTAATCCATTGTACTTTATCATCCGCGGACGCTTTCAACAGCCAGAGAGGGTCTTCTGTCGCCGTGTAAACGACGCCTCCTCCCCAGCAACTGGCATCAACGCAAAGTACCGTCTCCGCAAATTTTCTAGTTAAATCAACGCGTATTAAGGGTGAGAGAGCAACGAGCAAAGATAATTCTTGCTTGGCGGCTTTTGAGGCCACCACGGACTCGTGTTCTGCTCGGCTCAACTTGTATACCGCGGATGAAACTGAGAACAGGGGACGTTGGAGCAACAAAAACCACGCCCACTTGCCTAACAAACGCTGTAACATTTTCACATTCCATCTTCTCCTACTTATGACCGCTTCCGTTAACCCTATTAGTTTACGCAACTTTACTGCGTCGGGCATCAACAGGCCATTGAGGTGTACTTCAATGCCTAGAACTTCCGTAAACTCACTCTCTCCTGGCCACGATATTTTTTGTGGTTTGGAGGGCAGATTACTCTTCCTGGACTCTTCGACAACCACTCTCATATTCTGTACGCTTTTCTCCAAACTGGTACCCAAAGAAAAATAATCATCGACGTACGCCCCATAACGGAAAGGCGAGACCTCGATCACATCCGGTATCCAATCCTCTTGTCTCAACCCGGCTCCCTCAAGCAGAAACCTGTGCACGTTCTGAGCTATGTAGACAGAATGAGACAATCCCATCGACATCGAACAGACAACAGGAAACAACTGCGAGTCTCCAGAGCTGGTACTGGGCAGACCAAATAACGTCCGTGACCACTCAGGCATCTTCATTCTGTGATACTGGGTTTTCATATCAGTTTTCCCTACATAGAGCTTAGTGCCTGAAGGCAAATAAAGTCTAGCAAGGTCTGCTGGGTTGGGCAACTGTGTATCTGGGGCTGCGAAAAATGCGTTATTAGCATTTCTCGCATCGATAATTAGGCGTTGACTGCCCTTTTCTTTCTTTGGGACGGCAAAGACTCCATTCGTTACTTCTGCTTGTTCCCTTTGCAACGATATTATTCCCACTTTTTCCAGCTTTTCGATAAGCCTCCTGTATGCTCCTCCTTCGACCCCACAGAAGGGCTTCTGGAGGGCCTCCCTTTCCCGTTTCGGTTTCACTTGTGAGTCTCGCGACTCATAAGCGACCCGAATTTCTTCTGGCAGTAATGTCAAGACGTCTGCAGACGCCGCCAATCCTTCGACCGGCAGTGACACTAGATCAGGGTTGATAAGCTCCAAGGAGTGCTTTTCACAATAATAAAATATGACTTCATCCTCAACGACGGCAGCCGCCGCATCGAAATAATTTCGGCGGCATGCTGCCTCCCCGATGTCTCGCAAGAAGGTGGTCGCTACCCGTTGAACCGCGTTTCTCTCCTCACCTTGAAGTTCTAGAGAGAAGACATGCCCGGCATATAGGCCATTCAGCCCTGCTACAAGTCTTCGAGTAACCGTGTCCAGCATGTGCCGTTTTGCGTAACGCTGCCTTAGTCGACTACTCAAACTGGCTTGTTCTTGCACATGCCCAGATCCACCTGGGATCGCCCACTGTAGGGGAAGCAAGTCCCGCATGTCCATTACTACAAATTTCCTGAGTTGTTGTTGTTGTTGTTTTATTAAATGAACTTCGTAATTCGTCTCCCCCTCACCCGGGGCAGACTTATCTTTTCGGTAGCGTCCCGCGAGTTCACGACGTAATTTGCAGATTTATGCAGCCTTCGTCGATATTTCTCCGGGACTAACTCGTTGTCATCCTCCTCTAGCTCGCGAGCAGCATCCCAGTTGCCTGACTTCTCCGCCATAATGACGGCTGCCAAGCGTCGTAGAGCGATTTCAACTGCCAATTCACGCCGGGCTCTCATGATCCCAAACGATCCAATGATACAGTCTACTATTTTAGCAAGACTTGCTGCCTCTCGCTTGCTTCGGAGATTTGTCAAACGCCGAGCCTCCACCCACGCCGACACCGTCGGATAATTCGTGAGTGCTTTGCGGAGCATATTTTCCCCCAACAAGAGATCTACATGCAAAGACTGTTCCGGGAAAGGACGAGCTGCAAACTTCTCGAAGAACTTTTTGTTGCTCTTCTTATTCTTGCTTGTAGCCACATCTGTATCGGCGAATCTGGGAGTGGTTTTGTTACATATCGAGGCAAACTCAGACCTTGTAGAGGCTTAACTAGGTAAGGGTGTCTTCTCTGCGGTGGAGTCACTTCCTTATGAATCCATCGTCAGTAGCCTTACCCGCATCATCGCTAGATGTGGAATGCCTCGAAACCTATGTGACCGATTAATCAGTGAAACTATGGTACGCTTTGAACCCATTCTGTTCTATATTCTCCCGAAGATCCACAAGGCAGCACTCGGAAGCAGACCCATTACCGCTCAACACAGCTACGTACAAACTGGCTTGTCGAGTCGGCTCAGCTTCATCCCTAACGATGTTGTTAAAACGATACCTGCTATTACTGTCAACAGCAAGCAGGTAGTGTGGCAACTGGAACAACTTCGCTATCTCGCCAAGGACTGTGCTCTACTCACCTATGATGTAGAACGTTGTTACCCCTCCATGGACATACAAGACGCGTGTAGAACCTTGGTACAGAGGCCACCACACATCTTCACGTCCTATCAATACTTTCGGGTTAGGATACTACGGTACAATATGAAACACAACTATATTACCGTATGTTGTAAGGTTCACCTTCAAATGAATGGCCGAGCAACAGAAACAGTGGTGAATCCGGCCTTTGCCAACCTCTACCTGTTCTTCAAGTTCCGCTGGATCTTCAGAAGATTTACCAAATGGGTCGTATTCAATCGTCGATACATCGACGATTTTTTTTGATCCTAAGGTCTGGGGAGCAGATACCGACGCTCATGGAAGCACTTACTAATGCCACCAACGTCAATCTTACACATGAGGTGAGCAAAGTGTCTGCGATCTACTTGGACTTGGAGATATACAAGGGAAAGAATTCGAGATGGAAAACTAGTTGTGCCGTAAAGTCTACACCAAACCGATCTCTGAGTTCCTATAACTCCATTGTAAGTCTGACTATCCGGCTCATATCTTCACTGGAATTGTGAAGGGGGAAATGATCAGATTCCTCCGAAACACCAGCGACACAGCCACTTTGGGAAAAAAGTAGCCTTCCTATTCGGGAAGCTGGCTGAACGTGGGTACTCAGGAAAATGATTAAGATCAGCCACGCAGTATGTTGGCTACAAGGATCGGAAAAAGCACGTATATGGTCCGAGAAAGAAACGCAAGGACCTTGAAAGAGACTGGGTGATAACACAATTCTACTCTCAATTGCGGTCCTCACTGATGCTATTTAGAGATTATATCCATACTCGATATAGTTAGCCGAACATTTGTCGAAGACGGCGGACCCGTATCATCTTCAGAAGAGAAAGAACATTGGCTAAAGCTCACATTACGGGCAAAAAAGAAGAAGAAGAAAGTAATAAGTGGAGTCCACTTAGATTTATTCGGCTTCTAGACCACGTAATATAGCTTTGAAAAGGTAGCAGGAGAGTGAGGTGAGCTTAGATGAGGAGAAAAGCAATAGCATACACCGACGGGGCTAGCGCCGCTGGCAACAGAGGTCGCGAACGCGCCGTGGCACGGAGAAGCTGCGCATCTTGTTGAGGCCCGCCGGTGGGGCTCTAACCAATGGACGATGGAGTGGAGCGTAAAATACTTTGGATATGTAAACAACTCCATCATCAGAGGCACCTGGCGCTCAAAGCAGGGTGTATCACGCAGCTAAGCGTCCAAGGCCACCGTATTTTGTGAGACGTGTGGCGCAAATTTCATCAGCAAGGGCACCCAGAACCGAGACCGCCACGTGACGCACCAGTGGAAACGCGTGATGGGCGACCACGCACAATGCAATGAGATACGTATGTGAAGGCGCACAGCGGCTTTGCGCACGCGCACGATAGCTTTTCTAATCGAGAAGCCGAGCGTCTCTTAGTCGCATCATTCCGACGTTCAAAGAAATAACTGACATGCCACGGCCCTGCCGTTAACTGCATCACGGCACGCCACTACCATCACGCGCGCTTCGCTTCAATAAACCTGAAACTCTTGTGCTAACGTGAGATCAGACCTTCTTTTATCTGCAACAAATTTATCTCATTACCCCCCTCGTACACATGTGATACGTATACATGCGAAAAGTATAAACCATTAGTGAAGGACAAATTGTAAGTTGGAATTTTTCAACTATGCACAGCGTTTTTCGGTCTTACTAATAGAGGAGGGGTTTCGTGGAATTTTCGCCTTTCTGGGATTTTATATTTGCATAAAAGAATCCAAGTCTTCGATACAATACTTCTTAGATCTAATGTCTTATTTCGTAGAAAGGTAGGAAAAGGTCTTCAATATATGAACGAGAGCCTCCACGCGCGTTTCTTTGGGGCGGCCTTCAGACGTTAACACAAATAGACGTCTTGCGGCGGCTCTGCCGTTGACTGCGTCAGGGCACGCCACTGCGACCACACACGCCGCGCTCCGATAAGTCTGAAACTCATGTGCAAACGTGAGCTCAGGATTTCTTTTATCCGCACCAACACTATCTCCTTACACCCCTTCGGACACGTGTGCCACGAGTGCATGCGAAAAAGGTGAAGCATAGGTGAATGACAAATTTTAATTGTTTTTCTTCAACTATACACAGCGTACAGGGGTCTTACACATAGAAGAAGGGTTCAGGGAAGGTTTTACCCAAAGTGGATTCTATATTTTCATAAAAGCAACCAAGTCTTCCATGGTCACACAAAAAGCAGTTCTATAAGTTTCGATGGATCTTCCTGGACGCAGCAAGCAGTTTCATCATACCCCGCCGGGATATTGATGACGGCTTAGTGGTACTTCGATTCAAAGATGCTGCCGAGAAGCTCAGGGAAAGGCTGAACACCTGTTCGAACCTAAACCTATAATAGGGTATCAGTGACCGGAAAGCTATCTAGTTCAATCTGAAGATATACGAAGGACGGCTTTATGTCTTGGAAAGCATTGTGGTTCTGGAGTACACACCAAACCCATATCCAAATTCTTGTCTCTCCATGGAAAGTCCAACCACTGCACGCACACATTCACTGCTTTAGTCAAAGGAGAGATGATCCGATATCTCCGAAACACCAGTGATGAGCCTACGTGGAAACTAGAAGTGAGCCCTTTGCTGAGGATTTTGACGCAACGTGGATACAAACCAAAATATCTACCAGCAGCCCTGGACTTTGCGGACTTCTGCGACAGGAAAAGGATCCCAGGACAGTCCCAGAAAAAGTCTCCCAACTTGGAAGGAATCATGAAGTGCTACATTCATCCACGAATAAAGAAAGTGTAGGGCATACTGCAAGCTTGTTAGTCCCGACAAGGGTAGTTTTCCAACTAAGTTCGGGTAGAAGAATTCTAACCCTGCTTTGGCTTGGGCCGCTTGGCTCCACTGCAAGTTTGGGTTTACCCTGTGCCGCTCCACACAGTACCTCGTGAACAACCTGTCCACTTCCTGTGCCGTAGAGTACCTTCTTTCAGAATCATCCAGTGTTTTCAACCATTCGACAAAGCGTTGCAAGTATTTACGTTAATTTTGTAGAGTGCTTGGCTTTACCCTTTTGTTGGCTAGCTCAAACAGGCCTGGAGGGTTCATCAGCAGGATTATTTACTGACGGCACGTAAAATGCTTCCAGTCTCATGTTGCCAGCCAAGAGCAAAGCCGTGACTCTACGACAAATCCGGTTAAAACTGCACACACTGCTGCGTCCTTTCTTCAAGGCTCCAATAAGAGCCTGGTTGTCAATGAAGATTATCAGACGCTTGCCAAAATGTTTTCGTTGTCGAAGAGCCCATCGAAGCCCTTAAATGCACGCTTCCCTCTCGAGGATATGGATGGGTGATTATTTATGCCATTTGTGTCTAATAGCCAGCTTCCATGGTTGTGCGTTAATCCATTGTACTTTATCATCCGCGGACGCTTTCAACAGCCAGAGAGGGTCTTCTGTCGCCGTGTAAACGACGCCTCCTCCCCAGCAACTGGCATCAACGCAAAGTACCGTCTCCGCAAATTTTCTAGTTAAATCAACGCGTATTAAGGGTGAGAGAGCAACGAGCAAAGATAATTCTTGCTTGGCGGCTTTTGAGGCCACCACGGACTCGTGTTCTGCTCGGCTCAACTTGTATACCGCGGATGAAACTGAGAACAGGGGACGTTGGAGCAACAAAAACCACGCCCACTTGCCTAACAAACGCTGTAACATTTTCACATTCCATCTTCTCCTACTTATGACCGCTTCCGTTAACCCTATTAGTTTACGCAACTTTACTGCGTCGGGCATCAACAGGCCATTGAGGTGTACTTCAATGCCTAGAACTTCCGTAAACTCACTCTCTCCTGGCCACGATATTTTTTGTGGTTTGGAGGGCAGATTACTCTTCCTGGACTCTTCGACAACCACTCTCATATTCTGTACGCTTTTCTCCAAACTGGTACCCAAAGAAAAATAATCATCGACGTACGCCCCATAACGGAAAGGCGAGACCTCGATCACATCCGGTATCCAATCCTCTTGTCTCAACCCGGCTCCCTCAAGCAGAAACCTGTGCACGTTCTGAGCTATGTAGACAGAATGAGACAATCCCATCGACATCGAACAGACAACAGGAAACAACTGCGAGTCTCCAGAGCTGGTACTGGGCAGACCAAATAACGTCCGTGACCACTCAGGCATCTTCATTCTGTGATACTGGGTTTTCATATCAGTTTTCCCTACATAGAGCTTAGTGCCTGAAGGCAAATAAAGTCTAGCAAGGTCTGCTGGGTTGGGCAACTGTGTATCTGGGGCTGCGAAAAATGCGTTATTAGCATTTCTCGCATCGATAATTAGGCGTTGACTGCCCTTTTCTTTCTTTGGGACGGCAAAGACTCCATTCGTTACTTCTGCTTGTTCCCTTTGCAACGATATTATTCCCACTTTTTCCAGCTTTTCGATAAGCCTCCTGTATGCTCCTCCTTCGACCCCACAGAAGGGCTTCTGGAGGGCCTCCCTTTCCCGTTTCGGTTTCACTTGTGAGTCTCGCGACTCATAAGCGACCCGAATTTCTTCTGGCAGTAATGTCAAGACGTCTGCAGACGCCGCCAATCCTTCGACCGGCAGTGACACTAGATCAGGGTTGATAAGCTCCAAGGAGTGCTTTTCACAATAATAAAATATGACTTCATCCTCAACGACGGCAGCCGCCGCATCGAAATAATTTCGGCGGCATGCTGCCTCCCCGATGTCTCGCAAGAAGGTGGTCGCTACCCGTTGAACCGCGTTTCTCTCCTCACCTTGAAGTTCTAGAGAGAAGACATGCCCGGCATATAGGCCATTCAGCCCTGCTACAAGTCTTCGAGTAACCGTGTCCAGCATGTGCCGTTTTGCGTAACGCTGCCTTAGTCGACTACTCAAACTGGCTTGTTCTTGCACATGCCCAGATCCACCTGGGATCGCCCACTGTAGGGGAAGCAAGTCCCGCATGTCCATTACTACAAATTTCCTGAGTTGTTGTTGTTGTTGTTTTATTAAATGAACTTCGTAATTCGTCTCCCCCTCACCCGGGGCAGACTTATCTTTTCGGGAGCGTCCCGCGAGTTCACGACGTAATTTGCAGATTTATGCAGCCTTCGTCGATATTTCTCCGGGACTAACTCGTTGTCATCCTCCTCTAGCTCGCGAGCAGCATCCCAGTTGCCTGACTTCTCCGCCATAATGACGGCTGCCAAGCGTCGTAGAGCGATTTCAACTGCCAATTCACGCCGGGCTCTCATGATCCCAAACGATCCAATGATACAGTCTACTATTTTAGCAAGACTTGCTGCCTCTCGCTTGCTTCGGAGATTTGTCAAACGCCGAGCCTCCACCCACGCCGACACCGTCGGATAATTCGTGAGTGCTTTGCGGAGCATATTTTCCCCCAACAAGAGATCTACATGCAAAGACTGTTCCGGGAAAGGACGAGCTGCAAACTTCTCGAAGAACTTTTTGTTGCTCTTCTTATTCTTGCTTGTAGCCACATCTGTATCGGCGAATCTGGGAGTGGTTTTGTTACATATCGAGGCAAACTCAGACCTTGTAGAGGCTTAACTAGGTAAGGGTGTCTTCTCTGCGGTGGAGTCACTTCCTTATGAATCCATCGTCAGTAGCCTTACCCGCATCATCGCTAGATGTGGAATGCCTCGAAACCTATGTGACCGATTAATCAGTGAAACTATGGTACGCTTTGAACCCATTCTGTTCTATATTCTCCCGAAGATCCACAAGGCAGCACTCGGAAGCAGACCCATTACCGCTCAACACAGCTACGTACAAACTGGCTTGTCGAGTCGGCTCAGCTTCATCCCTAACGATGTTGTTAAAACGATACCTGCTATTACTGTCAACAGCAAGCAGGTAGTGTGGCAACTGGAACAACTTCGCTATCTCGCCAAGGACTGTGCTCTACTCACCTATGATGTAGAACGTTGTTACCCCTCCATGGACATACAAGACGCGTGTAGAACCTTGGTACAGAGGCCACCACACATCTTCACGTCCTATCAATACTTTCGGGTTAGGATACTACGGTACAATATGAAACACAACTATATTACCGTATGTTGTAAGGTTCACCTTCAAATGAATGGCCGAGCAACAGAAACAGTGGTGAATCCGGCCTTTGCCAACCTCTACCTGTTCTTCAAGTTCCGCTGGATCTTCAGAAGATTTACCAAATGGGTCGTATTCAATCGTCGATACATCGACGATTTTTTTTGATCCTAAGGTCTGGGGAGCAGATACCGACGCTCATGGAAGCACTTACTAATGCCACCAACGTCAATCTTACACATGAGGTGAGCAAAGTGTCTGCGATCTACTTGGACTTGGAGATATACAAGGGAAAGAATTCGAGATGGAAAACTAGTTGTGCCGTAAAGTCTACACCAAACCGATCTCTGAGTTCCTATAACTCCATTGTAAGTCTGACTATCCGGCTCATATCTTCACTGGAATTGTGAAGGGGGAAATGATCAGATTCCTCCGAAACACCAGCGACACAGCCACTTTGGGAAAAAAGTAGCCTTCCTATTCGGGAAGCTGGCTGAACGTGGGTACTCAGGAAAATGATTAAGATCAGCCACGCAGTATGTTGGCTACAAGGATCGGAAAAAGCACGTATATGGTCCGAGAAAGAAACGCAAGGACCTTGAAAGAGACTGGGTGATAACACAATTCTACTCTCAATTGCGGTCCTCACTGATGCTATTTAGAGATTATATCCATACTCGATATAGTTAGCCGAACATTTGTCGAAGACGGCGGACCCGTATCATCTTCAGAAGAGAAAGAACATTGGCTAAAGCTCACATTACGGGCAAAAAAGAAGAAGAAGAAAGTAATAAGTGGAGTCCACTTAGATTTATTCGGCTTCTAGACCACGTAATATAGCTTTGAAAAGGTAGCAGGAGAGTGAGGTGAGCTTAGATGAGGAGAAAAGCAATAGCATACACCGACGGGGCTAGCGCCGCTGGCAACAGAGGTCGCGAACGCGCCGTGGCACGGAGAAGCTGCGCCTCTTGTTGAGGCCCGCCGGTGGGGCTCTAACCAATGGACGATGGAGTGGAGCGTAAAATACTTTGGATATGTAAACAACTCCATCATCAGAGGCACCTGGCGCTCAAAGCAGGGTGTATCACGCAGCTAAGCGTCCAAGGCCACCGTATTTTGTGAGACGTGTGACGCAACTTTCATCAGCAAGGGCACCCAGAACCGAGACCGCCACGTGACGCACCAGTGGAAACGCGTGATGGGCGACCACGCACAATGCAATGAGATACGTATGTGAAGGCGCACAGCGGCTTTGCGCACGCGCACGATAGCTTTTCTAATCGAGAAGCCGAGCGTCTCTTAGTCGCAGCATTCCGACGTTCAAAGAAAAAACTGACATGCCACGGCCCTGCCGTTAACTGCATCACGGCACGCCACTACCATCACGCGCGCTTCGCTTCAATAAACCTGAAACTCTTGTGCTAACGTGAGATCAGACCTTCTTTTATCTGCAACAAATTTATCTCATTACCCCCCTCGTACACGTGTGATACGTATACATGCGAAAAGTATAAACCATTTGTGAAGGACAAATTGTAAGTTGGAATTTTCCAAACACGCACAGCGTTTTTCGGTCTGACCCATAGAGGAGGGGTTTCGTGGAATTTTCGCCTTTCTGGGATTTTATATTTTCGTAAAAGAATCCAAGTCTTCGATACAATACTTCTTAGATCTAATGTCTTATTTCGTAGAAAGGTAGGAAAAGGTCTTCAATATATGGACGAGAGCCTCTACGCGCGTTTCTTTGGGGCGGCCTTCAGACGTTAACACAAATAGACGACATGCGGCGAGCCTGCCGTTGACTGCGTCAGGGCACGCCACTGCGACCACACACGCCGCGCTCCGATAAGTCTGAAACTCATGTGCAAACGTGAGCTCAGGATTTCTTTTATCCGCACCAACATTATCTTCTTACACCCCTTCGGACACGTGTGCCACGAGTGCATGCGAAAAGTGTAAAGCATAGGTGAATGACAAATTTTAATTGTTTTTCTTCAACTATACACAGCGTACAGGGGTCTTACACATAGAAGAAGGGTTCAGGGAAGGTTTTACCCAAAGTGGATTCTATATTTTCATAAAAGCAACCAAGTCTTCCATGGTCACACAAAAAGCAGTTCTATAAGTTTCGATGGATCTTCCTGGACGCAGCAAGCAGTTTCATCATACCCCGCCGGGATATTGATGACGGCTTAGTGGTACTTCGATTCAAAGATGCTGCCGAGAAGCTCAGGGAAAGGCTGAACACCTGTTCGAACCTAAACCTATAATAGGTTATCAGTGACCGGAAAGCTATCTAGTTCAATCTGAAGATATACGAAGGACGGCTTTATCTCTTTGAAAGCATTGTGGTTCTGAGGGCACACACCAAACCCATATCCAAATTCTTGTCTCTCCATGGAAAGTCCAACCACTGCACGCACACATTCACTGCTTTAGTCAAAGGAGAGATGATCCGATATCTCCGAAACACCAGTGATGAGGCTACGTGGAAACTAGAAGTGAGCCATTTGCTGAAGATTTTGACGCAACGTGGATACAAACCAAAATATCTACCAGCAGCCCTGGACTTTGCGGACTTCTGCGACAGGAAAAGGATCCCAGGACAGTCCCAGAAAAAGCCACCCAACTTGGAAGAAATCATGAAGTGCTACTTTCATCCACGAATAAAGAAAGTGTGGCGCATACTGCAAGCTTGGTTTACCCGACGGATGCCACATCATGCATAACGAAGCAAGTGGCCCCGAACCGTTCTATTTTTACGAGGCACCGCCGAGGGCCATAACGTCATCAGTGCGGTACCCAAAATTTTAAAGTCCACAAACAACACTTGCAGTATCTGTCAGGAAAACGAGCCAGGTTGGGCAATTTGCCCTGGCCCCAGCGCACACAACGGATTCAAGTATGTGCGTCAGGATGATGCGATTTTGGACAAATCACTGTCAACCGTGCATGCCCCGTGGTAGTGTTACACTGTTTACAGCAGTGCTGTAACGACTCTTAGTCACGGCACTTGCCATACCGCTGTACCGTAACGACTCTGTTGTAAGCGCCTTGTTGTCAGAAACGTTACAAAGCGTCATACAAACAGTAACTTAGTGGTATCATAGTCGTGTAAAGGTTCCCCCTCCAAGGGAGTACGCTAGAAGTAGAGCAGTGCTAGGGTTGTGGAAGGGTATACCAGGCGCCTCGGACTTCCCTTCGACTCCTTCAACTCCTTCTCATCCCAACACAAAGCACTGAAGAGTTTACAACTAAAAGACGAAAGCGCTCTGCCAATCGTTATCTCTGAACCCTCTCTGTACCTCCCTTTCCCTTTGCCTTTCCCTTCTGAGGACTCTTTAGTTCTTTAGCCGTCTCTCTTCGCCCCTGTCCCTTTGACTCTGCGCGACGCAGCACACCCTCAACACAAAGCCACCGAAACCCCCAAACCACATTTCGTGGGGTAGTCGCCGTCGCCGATCAAACTCTCGAACTCACTATGCCGCGCCGCCCCGTTACTCGCCAAGCGCCGGGAGTCTTACCCGAAGAGATCGATGAAGTCATGCCGAATGACCCACTCGAAGAAGTCGAAGAAACTCCATTACAAGGCCAAGAGCCGGAGTATACCGACGATGATCTCTATGGAATTGTGAAACCACACCTGCACGAAGTTTGCGCCGCTTATTGCAAGAAAGTGCAAGAAGTGGACGAGAAGATCGCACGCAGAATCTGCTTATTGGACGAACTAGTACAGAACCGGCAAGAAAACACCATCCCAAAGGCAGTCGCTCTGCCACGGATGCCGCTGGTTCCTGGTTCACAAGCAGAAGAATTCAACACGAAGTTCAAAGCTCTATCCCAGAAGTTTGTCCAAGACACACTGGAAATTCTCATCGATGCACGAGGCAATGATCTTAAAGCCCTCAAGATGAAAAGAAAAGGGCATTTGGAGCAAGCCATGGAGAAACAACAGGAGGCCTTGTATGAGTCGTTTACCCTGTCAACAATTATAAAACAGCTATAAGTTCAAACCCTTCTACACCGCTATAAAGAAGATCTTTCGAAGACATTGAAGAACTCCCAGTTTCTGTCCGAACTATCGTGTTCCTTTGGTTACTACGTCAACACCGAGAAGAAAAATGCCCCACTTCTGAAGAAATCCGCAGAAGATGCTGATGAAGAGGTGTCCTCAACCGCTGGGGTCGATCAGTTGCGGAAGCAGTCGAAGGCCCTCCGAGAAGATGTGAAGTCGATGAAGATGAAGACGAAGCAGCAGAAGAAGAAAAACCCCCCCCAAAGCCCAGAAAACCCCTAAACCGCCTCAAGGGGGATCAAACGCGGGGGGAGGACGAAGAAGAAGACCAAAGGAAACCCGAAGCCTGGAAAAAATAGCAAGTGCGGCGCCGCAGAACGTGGCGCCAATCAAAATTAACCGGTTTCAGGCCTAGGAAACCCCGATCATTGGAGCATATGGAACTGAAGTACAACCCCCCAATCGACATTGATGATACAGGCGTACCTTTCGCAGTTAAGAAAGTACTGTCTGTTGGGGGAGGATTTGTGCTCAGGACGCCACTCAAAGTTTGTCTTCGAGACAAAGTGGATCAACTACTAAAGGCTCTAGGATCGGGATTCAGGAGGATCGAAAACACACTCTTGATGCGCACATAAAGAAAAATGGAGAGAGTCATCAAACGCATCAAGGTTAAACGACCTCCTACCTTGCATCTAACGCTGATGCGAGGAATATGGTACATCATGAACATGGGGTGGGTTGTCAAAGAATCAGACAAAAACCTCGGCCTCACGTTAATGAGCCGAAAGTTCTCTGACAATCTGGTTAGTAAGGAAATCCACGAGGATGTATTCTCTGAGGTCAGCTCCTTCCCCCTTGAAGGGCTCCTCAGTAACATCGATGGTATCTTGCAAAACAGCCGGAAACCCTGACAATACCAGAAGGATCATATGCAGCATGCCCTTAATGCCACAGATCCAGCCCCCTTCTACGTACTGCCGAAAATCCACGAGCCAACAGTCAAATCTAGACCTATAACTGCTTCCCACTCGTACATTACGGGGGCGTTGTCTAGAGAATTGAGTAAACCTTAACAAAGAAGTTCTCAAGATCCCAGCGATATTAGTGATTAGCTGGCAGACTGTTGGGCAATTGGAACGAATGCATATACCTTTTGATTGTGTGTTCCTGACATACGCCGTGGAAAGATGCTACCCTAACTTGGACCTCCAGGATGCGATTCAAGTGTTAACCAGTGAACTGCCACTCATCTTTACGGCTAACAACGCATTCTGGACACAAGTGTCACGACTCATCATGTACAATAACTTTGTTACTGATGGAAACGGGGTTCATAGACAGATGGAAGGAACAGAAACAGGGACAGCGGTTGCCTCTGCCTTTGCCAATCTCTATCTGTTCTACAAGTTCCGACGGATTTTCATTGACTCAGTCAGCAGTGTCATCATAAACCGCCGGTATATTGACGACGGTCTAGTGGTACTGCGATCCAAAAAGGCTGCTGAGAAGCTCATGGAAAGGCTGAACAACTGTTCAAACCTAAGTCTGACATGGGATATCAGCGACAGGAAAGCCATCTACCTGGATCTGGAGATATACAAAGGACGACGGTTTTTCTTTGAAAACATTGAGGATATCAAGGTGTACACCAAGCCTATATCCAAGTTCTTGTACCTCCATGGAAAGTCCAATTCTCCCACGCACACATTCCCTGGGGTCGTGAAAGGAGAAATGATTAGATATCTCCGGAACACCAGTGATGAGACTACGTGGAAACTTAAAGTGAGCCATCTGTTCAAGATGCTGGCAAATCGTGGATATACGGGAAAGTATCTACGGACAGCACTGGACTATGTGGGCTACCGCGACAGGAAACGGATCCGAAGACAGTCCCTGAGGAAGCCACCTAATTTGGGAGAATTCGTGAGGTGTAACTATCACCCACGGATTAAAAGAGTTTGGCGGATACTGGAGGATTGGTTCACCCTAAGGATGCCGAATCATGGAATCAGAAACAAGTGGCCAAGGATCCTGATATTTCTACGGGACAACACAGTTGGTCACCACATCATTAGTTCGGTACCCAAAGGTTTAAAGTCTGCAGACTTTAAACATCGCTCGCTGGACCACACAGGAAAAGGAACTTGCTAGGGCACAGTTACTTGGCCCCAGCGCACACGGCAAATTCAATTGGGCGCGTCAGGATGACACGATCTTGGAAAAATCACTGTCAACCGCGCATGGCCCATGGTAACGGTACACTTCTTCCAGCAGTGCTGTAACGACTCTATGGCACGGCATTTGCCATACAGCTGTACCGTAACGACTTTGTTGTAAGCGCCTTGTTGTCAGAAACGTTACAAAGCGTTACACAAACAGTAACTTAGTGGTATCATACTCGTGCATAGGTTCCCCTTCCAAGGGAGTAAGCTAGAAGTAGAGCAGTGCTAGGGTTGTGGAAGGGTATATAAGGAGCCTCGGACTTCCCTCCGACTCCTGAATATATTGGTGTTTTGGCATGCTGAAAAATCAATGAATTTTGTGCTTGAGTTGAAAAGAGGGCCGGCCAGACAAAAAATTGTAAAATTTATGCTGTGGCGCAGGTCAAGCAGCGAGACATGTATTTTGATTAAATCTACCGAATAGCAGGCCTCCGTACACCGCAAATGCAAGTCTGATTGAGACTAGGAAAACGCGATAGAAGGTGCCAAAAATGGAGGTTGCCCGAGACAAAACGGGTGTCTGAGACCGCACGGGTGTGTATGAACTTGAGACAGTTGCCATATCAAACTCATCTGTGGGCACTGGACTACACGTTGACCGTGCATGTAACGCAGCTGAACACGTATAAAGACGTGTGAGGGAAGATCTTAGAGAAATCCAAAGTGTATAGTTGAACATGGTGGCCGCTAGATGATCTGATCTAATTTTCGAAAAGCTTCAGATTTGGGTGTGTTTGGGAGGGGTTTTACAATCTGAGAAAAGGTCTTCGCCGTTTGTGCGGTAGACGGCAGATGACTAGCTCGTGATTCACCGAACTGCGGACACGCACAAGTAGGGCTGAGGAGAGTGTTGGATTGCATGACTGCCGATATGCTCAACATACCGCTTTGCCGTGTGAAGCACGAGAGGTTCCGTGAAGACAGTGGCGTCCGACACCTAGACCTTTGAAGTCATTGACAGAGGAACGTGTTGGCTGTTGACCGTGTGCTGTCACTGAAAACCAAAAGTGCAGGGGAGCATGGGCTGTTTTGGAGGGTGCCTCTGGAAAAGCGCCTATGCGTGTCAGTCGGATCTCGACGTGAACTCGGGCTGTGATTGGCTACTGCAAATGTGCACATGCAATGTGGTGTGTACAGATGGTATGGCACTATTGGGTGTGTCTGTATGACACGTGTGTACGTGTTCTACTTTTAATATTGTGCACGCTGTTCAGGATGTTCAGCTGGTGTACTATGTACAAATCTCACAAGGTGTAACGAATGTAATTGGAGAAGAGACGTGTCATGTGTATTACAGGAGACTTGGTGTACTGTGCTGGAACGTGAGTGTGTATGGAGGCGGTTTGCAAGTAGTGTGTGTTGGCATATTGAATTTTTGCAAACGTCAGTGTAATTATGGGCTGTGCACTGTTGCATTGCCTTGTTGTGCGCTGCAATGAACTTTGACTAGGGTTAATGTCGTGCTTGAGTATGATTGGTAGTATTGAGTGTCCCTGCTTTGTCTTCTAGGGTTTTTTTGGGTTGGAGTCTAGATAGCTGACATATTGGAGTAGTATATAAGTGAAAGTTTGAGCGCCTCCAAGTAAATCCGAGCTAGAGCTGGCGAACTTCCTTTTCATCCCCTCAACCTTTCCTTCAGCCTTTCCCTATCCAACAGGTTATGGGCCCAGCCCCGCTGACCTCTGCTGTCTAGTTCATCTATCGCCGCTCTTCCTCACCGCCGTTTACCCGTTTCGCTGCTTCGTTCTCTTCGTTCTCTCTGTTTTCTTCGTCGTTCTCATTGCGTCGGGTGTATTGACCGAGTCGTTGGTTGGTGTTGATCTTCTGCTTTCGGTTTTTTTGTGTTGCTCCCTGAGCTCGTGGTGGTGGTATTGCTTCAACGTTTGACTTTCTACTGTGATTGTGTTTGGGTGGTCGTTGGTACCCGTCTTTTTCGATCGCTATCCGTTTTGTTGGCCCCCCTCTGTTGTGTTGTTGTGTGGATCCCCGTGTCGTGTTTGCGGGTTCTGATCCAAAAGGTTGAGGACCGTGTTTGTTGAAGTCTGGGCCTGGAGTTTTTTTTTGGCTCAGCGTTTGCGTGTGCTTGTGTGTTTGGTCTGCATCTTTGCCTGTGCACCGAGCGGTTGATCTGGGGGTGCTTAGGGTGATTCCTAGTATTCCTCGGGGACGTTAGCCAGGCGGCTTGAACCAAAGCAGGTGTACTGTCAAGCGGGTTCTCCACTGGTCCTTTTAGGACGGATAAAAGTGACGGTCGAAAGATCAGGTTGAACTTTTGCGGGTGCATTTGTGGACGGGGTGCCGTAGCGTACTGCATTTGGCTGGTTGTTTGCCTTTGTGTGGGAGCCCGAGCTTTGTGGTTGGGCACTTGGACTGTTGTGAACAGCATCCATAAGGAGCTTTTGATCCGCTGTACGCGGGGAGGAGACGTTTCGAAAGCTGACTTTCTTTTCAGGATCAGGCCGCGTGCGATCTTCATTGATTGATCGTTAGAAGCGTATCTTGGTGTTGAAGTAGCTTCGGTTTCGAGGTCGCGCTAGTTCTTGAAAGAGGCCAGAGAGGGTCAACTTGGTAAAGGCATATCTTCGGTCATTAACTATCCTCTGGAAGCCTCGTAAGGAGCAACGCGCCTTCTCCTTTTCGACGTGGGAGGAGGTAGACTGCAGAAAACCGTTATCTACCCAGAGGAGCTCTGGGGGCCAGGGGTCCGACCTTTAGGGACGCGGGTATAGGATGCCCTGCCAGTGCACCCGCAGACTATTGTCTGCTCAATCTTGAAGAATTGTTTGTTGTTTTTGTTGTCTGTTGTTATTGTTTATTTGTCTATTGTTGTCAAGCTATCTGTTTGGGCCTCTTGTTAAACTTTGCGCAACATGGATTCATTCAGTGGGGTGGGAATCGAAAAGCTGGTTGAGGATAACTTGCACGTATGGAAGCAGAAGATTGAGCTGCTGCTTGCACTCAAGAACCTCGACAATCACTTCGACGATCACCTCGACTCTGTTAGACCCATTGACGAAGATGAGCTGTCGACTTGGGAAAAGAGAGATGCCAAGACCAGAGCTATTATTAGACTCACACTCAGTGATGAGCATTAAGATCATGTGCGGGACGCCGACAACGCTGCCGATATGTGGAACGCCATTTGCGATGTGTTCCAACGCAAGACTCAGCTCAACAAAATTAACGCCCGACGGTCCTTCTACTCTGCCAAGATGCGTGATGATGAGAAAATGCTACAGATCATCAACCGTGTACGTCATCTGGCATTGGACCTGAAGTATTTGAACGTTCTTGTTGAGGAGGAGGACATGGCTATGGCCATCCTATGCAAACTTACCGAAAGATTCGAGCATCTCATCGTGGCAATTGATACCACGATTGGCGATCGTCAACTCACTCTAGAGTTTGTGAAGAGTCGTCTGCTGCAAGAAGTGCAGCGAATGAACGATCGTGCCAAAGAGGAGCCTGGTGGAAGTGAGGCAGCTTTGGTTGGCAGGAAGTCGCGATGGAAGAACATCGAGTGTCATTATTGTCATAAGAAGGTTCATATCCAGAGGAACTGTTTCAAGAAGCAACGTGATGAGGCTAACAGGAATCAGGTCGATGCTGTTCCCCCAAGTGTCAATACTGAGCTCAGCGATGAGCGAGATACGGGTGGCAACGACTCTGACTTTGTATGTCTCATTGCTAATGGCTCTGATAAAGCCACGAACAGTGACTGGATTGTTGACTCTGGTGGTACTGCCCACATGACTTTTGACGAATCCATGTTCCAAACATATGATAGTAAGGTGTGTTCTGGCGTTAGCATCGGTAATGATTCCAAACTAGAGTCTGCTGGTCACGGTAGTGTGGAGCTTGATCTAATTGTAAAAGGGTCCAACCGAAAGTGCCAGCTGAAGCAAGTTGTTCATGTACCGAATTTGAGGTACCATTTGCTTTCTGTTTCGGCGATTTGTGATCTGGGGTGCAGAGTAGTGTTTGACAAAGAGAAGATATGTGTATACAAAGTATCCAAAGTGGTTGCCGTAGGGCGCCGCATCAAAGGCCTATATTACCTTTGCACTGCTGCACACCAGTTTACAGATGTATACAGCGCACTTGTGTCGGACTTGTCACTATTGCATGCTCGAATGGCTCATGTGAATGTGGATGGTATCAAGCATATAACTCGGAACAACGTTGTGTCAGGGCTCAATGTAGACGTTGCGCAGGATTCAAATGTGTGCGGCTCATGTGTAGTAGGAAAAGCAACCCGTGCTCCGACTCCCAAGCAAGGAGGGGAACGAGCAAAACACGTACTGGAACTTGTTCACTCCGATGTGTCAGGTCCAGTGAGTGGGAAAACCTGGGGAGACTCGCACTACTGGGTCACATTCATCGATGATCACAGTCGTTTCTGCTTCTTCTACATGCTCAAAACTAAGGATGAGGTGTTCCAGATGTTCCTAAGGGGGCCCAAATTTGTTCAAAACCAAACTGGCGGACAAGTGAAAACCATCACCGCACGTGACAGCGTGCTCAAAGCAGTGCGGACTGACAACGGTGGTGAATATCTGCCACTTCGTTTTACCAAAGAATTTGAACGTCAGGGTATTGAGAATCAGCGAACTGTGCCTTACAATCCTCAGCAGAATGGACTTGCCAAAAGGTTCAAACGCACACTCATGGAGTTGGTCAGATCCATGTTAAGTCACAAGAAATTGCCAAAGCACTTTTGGGCTGAGGCACTGAATGTTGCACTGTATATGCGCAACCGTGTGACTTGCAAAGCTCTACCAAGTAGTGTGACACCATATGAACTGTGGCATGGTCAGAAGCCTGATATGAGCAACCTGCGTGTGTTTGGGAGCCGATGCTGGTACAAGGTTGTGGATCATAAGCTGAAGAAGCTAGAGGAGCGTGGTGTGGAAGCTATCTTTATTGGGTACACCTCGGGGTCTCACGGATACAAGTTGTGGGACTCTGAAAAGAAAAAGGTGATTGTGTCAAGAGACGTACGGTTTAATGGGGTTTCGGGCTCAGACAACCAGTTTAGCTATGAGGAAGAGGACTACGCAGACATTGACTTTAGTAATATGTCTAGTGCACATGGTACCTCTACATCTGACACATCTAGGGCACCCAGTGATGATGACCCTTCTGCGCCTCTGCCTGACTCTGATGATGCTTCTGACAGCTCTGTTGATGATTCCGCAGCTGACACACCAGTTGAGCCTGTAGTGCATGAGACACAACCTGTTCATAGGTCCACGCGTGAACGTAGGAAGCAGAGCTCATGGTGGCGTGAAACTGCTCTACTGACTGCCAGTGATGACACCTCGTCGTCCTATGATGATGCTGTGTCACGTCCTGATTCCGAAACATGGAAGAAGGCCATGAAGAGTGAGTACCAGTCACTAATTGAGCATGACACATGGGACTTGGTGCCAAGGCCAGCAGACAGCAACGTGATTTCGTCCAAGTGGGTGTATGTGGAGAAGTATGAAGCAGCACCATCTGGTGAACCAACTATCAGGTACAAGGCTCGTATGGTTGCGAGAGGATTCCTGCAGATCGAGGGTGTTGACTTTTCTGAAACATATGCACCTGTTGTTAAGTTTACCTCGATCAGGATGATTCTGTCAGTGACTGCTGTACGAGACTTTCATTTGCACCAGATGGATGTGAAAACAGCTTTTCTGAACGGTGACCTTAAGGAGACAGTGTACATGGAGCAGCCACCAGGTTTTGTGCAGCAAGGTAACGAGGATCTGGTGTGTCGTTTGAAGAAAGCCATCTATGGGCTACGACAGGCACCCAGACAGTGGTATGCAAAGATATACTCGTTCCTTGTTGAGGAGATGCAGTTGACGCCAAATGACGCAGATGAGTGTGTGTACAGCGAAAGATACTCGGATTCGTTGTTCTGATTGCTCTATACGGTGATGACTTGCTTATTGCAAGTCCGAGCATGAAGATAATGGATCGTGTAAAGGCAGAGCTGTCGTCTCGGTTCCACATGAAAGACCTTAAACAAGCTCGCATGGTACTCGGATTCGGGATTCACCGTGACAGAGCTAAGCGAGAGTTGTAACTGACTCAGTCGGCGTACACATAAACCTCTTGGAACGTGTTGGCATGCCCCAGTCCAAACCAGTTGACACTCCAATGGAAGTTGGCATGGACCTGTCTGCAGTTGAGGATGACCTCAGGGAGGTGCCGTACCGTCAGGTGATTGGCTGTCTCATGTACTTGTCTGTAGGCACTCGTCCAGATATCTCATACCCGGTGTCCAACCTTGCCAAGTCTGTTGAGAAACCTGGAGAGATTCACTGGAAGGCAGTCAAACGTGTCCTTCTCTATCTCAACGGTACTTGTACATTTGGTCACACCTACGGCTTAAACACCGATTTGGCACTTCACGGCTACGTGGACTCTGACTCGGCAGGCGATGTTGCAAACCGCAAGTCTACCAGTAGATGCTTGTTCATGATGGCTGGAGGTCCTGTGTCATGGTGTTCAGGCCAACAAGAAGTGGTTGCACTGTCTAGTGCTGAAGCTGAGTATATGAGTCTGTGCAGTGGTACCAAAGAGGCAATCTGGCTTAGGCCTTTGTGGAATGGCATCGGCATAGTCATTGGAGTAGAAGTGGTCGATTCGGTAAAGTTCCTTGTTGAACCAGCGCCTTTATATGTTGACAACCAAGTGTGCATTGACCTTGCCCGAAATGGCGTTGTCAACAAGTGTACCAAGCATATTGACATTAGTTTTCACTTTACTCGAGGAGCTCTACGTGACAAGTCGATTGTGTTGTTCTACTACCCTACCGATTGCATGAATGCCGATATGCTCAACAAACCACTTTGCCGTGCGAAGCACGAGAGGTTCCGTGAAGACAGTGGCGTCCGACACCTAGACCTTTGACGTCAGTGACAGAGGGGGTGTGTTGGCCGTTGACCGTGTGCTGTCACTGAAAACCAAAAGTGCAGGGGAGCATGGGCTGTTTTGGAGGGTGCCTCTGGAAAAGCGCATATGCGTGTCAGTCGGATCTCGACGTGAACTCGGGCTGTGATTGGCTACTGCAAATGTGCACACGCAATGTGGTGTGTACAGGTGGTATGGCACTATTGGGTGTGTCTGTAGGACACGTGTGTACGTGTTCTACTTGTAATACTGTGCACGCTATTCAGGATGTTCAGTGGGTGTACTATGTACACATCTCACAAGGTGTAACGAATGTACTTGGAGAAGAGACGTGTCATGTGTATTACAGGAGACTTGGTGTACTGTGCTGGAACGTGAGTGTGTATGGAGGCGGTTTGCAAGTAGTGTGGGCTGACATATTGAAGTTTTGCAAACGTCAGTGTAATTATGGGCTGTGCACTGTTGCATTGCCTTGTTGTGCGCTGCAATGACCTATGACTAGGGTTAATGTCGTGCTTGAATATGATTGGTAGTATTGAGTGTCCCTGCTTTGTAGTCTAGAGTTTACCTTGGGTTGGAGTCTAGATGGCTGACATTTTGGAGTAGTGTATAAGTGAAAGTTGAAGCGCCTGCAAGTAAATCCGAGCTAGAGCTGGCGACCTTCCTTTTCCTCCCCTCAACCTTTCCTTCAGCATTTCCCTATCCAACACCAGCCTCTTGAAAAAAGCTGCCGCCTAGGCCGATGAAGATCCGAAGAACCACTTGGAGGAAGAGGTCCAAAAAATAAGAAGGGAAATATCCAGGAGCTCCCTCTAAATCTAATAAGAAAAGCAAAGAAAATAAATCCTCAAATGCTCTGAATTTCCCTAAAACCAAGAAAGGGAAACCCCCCTTAAACTCAAAGATGAAAGGCGAAAGAATCCCTTAAGAAACAGTCGAAAAACGGAAAAGGCGCTCTAGGACAGGGCGCCTGTGCACATTAAAACGTTTTAGACCCCCGAAGCCCCGTTCCGTGAAGTTTAGTGAACCCGAGTTCAACACCCCTATAGGAATAAACATATCATAGTTATCCCGTCCAGTTCGTCGGGTTCTCTCTGTGGGTGGTGGTTTTAATCTTTGGGGAAATAACAAGGAAAAACTGGTCACAGCATTTGACCAAGTTCTGGGAATACTTTACGGAAAGGGATAAAGGCTTGCTCTATCGCCTTCGGTAATCGTCGGTTCTGATTTCAGAAAGGGAATTTATTGATTGAAAAAAATCAAGCCCTCTTCCCTAAGCCCTACTTTGGCTAAGGGCATGTCCCAACTAAGGGAGAAGAAATGGATTCTTAAGCATTCTGATAAGAAGCTGCGATTGGTTTTGTTACATATCGAGGCAAACTCAGACCTTGTAGAGGCTTAACTAGGTAAGGGTGTCTTCTCTGCAGTGGAGTCACTTCCTTATGAATCCATCGTCAGTAGCCTTACCCGCATCATCGCTAGATGTGGAATGCCTCGAAACCTATGTGACCAATTAATCAGTGAAACTATGGTACGCTTTGAACCCATTCTGTTCTATATTCTCCTGAAGATCCACAAGGCAGCACTCGGAAGCAGACCCATTACCGCTCAACACAGCTACGTACAAACTGGCTTGTCGAGACGGCTCAGCTTCATCCCTAACGATGTTGTTAAAACGATACCTGCTATTACTGTCAACAGCAAGCAGGTAGTGTGGCAACTGGAACAACTTTGGTATCTCGCCAAGGACTGTGCTCTACTCACCTATGATGTAGAACGCTGCTACCCGTCCATGGACATACAAGACGCGTGTAGAACCTTGGTACAGAGGCCACCACACATCTTCACGCCCTATCAATACTTTCGGGTTAGGATACTACGGTACAATATGAAACACAACTATATTACCGTATGTTGTAAGGTTCACCTTCAAATGAATGGCCGAGCAACAGAAACAGTGGTGAATCCGGCCTTTGCCAACCTCTACCTGTTCTTCAAGTTCCGCTGGATCTTCAGAAGATTTACCAAATGGGTCGTATTCAATCGTCGATACATCGACGATTTTTTTTGATCCTAAGGTCTGGGGAGCAGATACCGACGCTCATGGAAGCACTTACTAATGCCACCAACGTCAATCTTACACATGAGGTGAGCAAAGTGTCTGCGATCTACTTGGACTTGGAGATATACAAGGGAAAGAAATTCGAGAGGGAAAACTAGTTGTGCCGTAAAGACTACACCAAACCGATCTCTGAGTTCCTATAACTCCATTGTAAGTCTGACTATCCGGCTCATATCTTCACTGGAATTGTGAAGGGGGAAATGATCAGATTCCTCCGAAACACCAGCGACACAGCCATTTTGGGAAAAAAGTAGCCTTCCTATTCGGGAAGCTGGCTGAACGTGGGTACTCAGGAAAATGATTAAGACCAGCCACGCAGTATGTTGGCTACAAGGATCGGAAAAAGTACGTATATGGTCCGAGAAAGAAACGCAAGGACTTTGAAAGAGACTGGGTGATAACACAATTCTACTCTCAATTGCGGTCCTCACTGATGCTATTTAGAGATTATATCCATACTCGATATAGTTGGCCGAACATTTGTCGAAGACGGCGGACCCGTATCATCTTCAGAAGAGAAAGAACATTGGCTAAAGCTCACATTACGGGCAAAAAAGAAGAAGAAGAAAGTAATAAGTGGAGTCCACTTAGATTTATTCGGCTTCTAGACCACGTAATATAGCTTTGAAAAGGTAGCAGGAGAGTGAGGTGAGCTTAGATGAGGAGAAAAGCAATAGCATACACCGACGGGGCTAGCGCCGCTGGCAACGGAGGTCGCGAACGTGCCGTGGCACGGAGAAGCTGCGCATCTTGTTGAGGCCCGCCGGTGGGGCTCTAACCAATGGACGATGGAGTGGAGCGTAAAATACTTTGGATATGTAAACAACTCCATCATCAGAGGCACCTGGCGCTCAAAGCAGGGTGTATCACGCAGCTAAGCGTCCAAGGCCACCGTATTTTGTGAGACGTGTGGCGCAAATTTCATCAGCAAGGGCACCCAGAACCGAGACCGCCGCGTGACGCACCAGTGGAAACGCGTGATGGGCGACCACGCACAATGCAATGAGATACGTATGTGAAGGCGCACAGCGGCTTTGCGCACGCGCACGATAGCTTTTCGAATCGAGAAGCCGAGCGTCTCTTAGTCGCAGCATTCCGACGTTCAAAGAAATAACTGACATGCCACGGCCCTGCCGTTAACTGCATCACGGCACGCCACTACCATCACGCGCGCTTCGCTTCAATAAACCTGAAACTCTTGTGCTAACGTGAGATCAGACCTTCTTTTATCTGCAACAAATTTATCTCATTACCCCCCTCGTACACGTGTGATACGTATACATGCGAAAAGTATAAACCATTTGTTAAGGACAAATTGTAAGTTGGAATTTTCCAAACACGCACAGCGTTTTTCGGTCTGACCCATAGAGGAGGGGTTTCGTGGAATTTTCGCCTTTCTGGGATTTTATATTTTCGTAAAAGAATCCAAGTCTTCGATACAATACTTCTTAGATGTAATGTCTTATTTCGCAGAAAGGTAGGAAAAGGTCTTCAATATATGGACGAGAGCCTCCACGCGCGTTTCTTTGGGGCGGCCTTCAGACGTTAACACAAATAGACGTCATGCGGCGGCCCTGCCGTTGACTGCGTCAGGGCACGCCACTGCGACCACACACGCCGCGCTCCGATAAGTCTGAAACTCATGTGCAAACGTGAGCTCAGGATTTCTTTTATCCGCACCAACATTATCTCCTTACACCCCTTCGGACACGTGTGCCACGAGTGCATGCGAAAAGTGTGAAGCATAGGTGAATGACAAATTTTAATTGTTTTTCTTTAACTATACACAGCGTACAGGGGTCTTACACATAGAGGAAGGGTTCAGGGAAGGTTTTACCCAAAGTGGATTCTATATTTTCATAAAAGCAACCAAGTCTTTCATGGTCACACAAAAAGCAGTTCTATAAGTTTCGATGGATCTTCCTGGACGCAGCAAGCAGTTTCATCATACCCCGCCGGGATATTGATGACGGCTTAGTGGTACTTCGATTCAAAGATGCTGCCGAGAAGCTCAGGGAAAGGCTGAACACCTGTTCGAACCTAAACCTATAATAGGTTATCAGTGACCGGAAAGCTATCTAGTTCAATCTGAAGATATACGAAGGACGGCTTTATCTCTTTGAAAGCATTGTGGTTCTGAGGGCACACACCAAACCCATATCCAAATTCTTGTCTCTCCATGGAAAGTCCAACCACTGCACGCATACATTCACTGCTTTAGTCAAAGGAGAGATGATCCGATATCTCCGAAACACCAGTGATGAGGCTACGTGGAAACTAGAAGTGAGCCATTTGCTGAAGATTTTGACGCAACGTGGATACAAACCAAAATATCTACCAGCAGCCCTGGACTTTGCGGACTTCTGCGACAGGAAAAGGATCCCAGGACAGTCCCAGAAAAAGCCACCCAACTTGGAAGAAATCATGAAGTGCTACTTTCATCCACGAATAAAGAAAGTGTGGGGCATACTGCAAGCTTGGTTTACCCTACAGATGCCACATCATGCATAACGAAGCAAGTGGCCCCGAACCGTTCTATTTTTACGAGGCACCGCCGAGGGCCATAACGTCATCAGTGCGGTACCCAAAATTTTAAAGTCCACAAACAACACTTGCAGTATCTGTCAGGAAAACGAGCCAGGTTGGGCAATTTGCCCTGGCCCCAGCGCACACAACGGATTCAAGTATGTGCGTCAGGATGATGCGATTTTGGACAAATCACTGTCAACCGTGCATGCCCCGTGGTAGTGTTACACTGTTTACAGCAGTGCTGTAACGACTCTTAGTCACGGCACTTGCCATACCGCTGTACCGTAACGACTCTGTTGTAAGCGCCTTGTTGTCAGAAACGTTACAAAGCGTCATACAAACAGTAACTTAGTGGTATCATAGTCGTGTAAAGGTTCCCCCTCCAAGGGAGTACGCTAGAAGTAGAGCAGTGCTAGGGTTGTGGAAGGGTATACCAGGCGCCTCGGACTTCCCTTCGACTCCTTCAACTCCTTCTCATCCCAACACAAAGCACTGAAGAGTTTACAACTAAAAGACGAAAGCGCTCTGCCAATCGTTATCTCTGAACCCTCTCTGTACCTCCCTTTCCCTTTGCCTTTCCCTTCTGAGGACTCTTTAGTTCTTTAGCCGTCTCTCTTCGCCCCTGTCCCTTTGACTCTGCGCGACGCAGCACACCCTCAACACAAAGCCACCGAAACCCCCAAACCACATTTCGTGGGGTAGTCGCCGTCGCCGATCAAACTCTCGAACTCACTATGCCGCGCCGCCCCGTTACTCGCCAAGCGCCGGGAGTCTTACCCGAAGAGATCGATGAAGTCATGCCGAATGACCCACTCGAAGAAGTCGAAGAAACTCCATTACAAGGCCAAGAGCCGGAGTATACCGACGATGATCTCTATGGAATTGTGAAACCACACCTGCACGAAGTTTGCGCCGCTTATTGCAAGAAAGTGCAAGAAGTGGACGAGAAGATCGCACGCAGAATCTGCTTATTGGACGAACTAGTACAGAACCGGCAAGAAAACACCATCCCAAAGGCAGTCGCTCTGCCACGGATGCCGCTGGTTCCTGGTTCACAAGCAGAAGAATTCAACACGAAGTTCAAAGCTCTATCCCAGAAGTTTGTCCAAGACACACTGGAAATTCTCATCGATGCACGAGGCAATGATCTTAAAGCCCTCAAGATGAAAAGAAAAGGGCATTTGGAGCAAGCCATGGAGAAACAACAGGAGGCCTTGTATGAGTCGTTTACCCTGTCAACAATTATAAAACAGCTATAAGTTCAAACCCTTCTACACCGCTATAAAGAAGATCTTTCGAAGACATTGAAGAACTCCCAGTTTCTGTCCGAACTATCGTGTTCCTTTGGTTACTACGTCAACACCGAGAAGAAAAATGCCCCACTTCTGAAGAAATCCGCAGAAGATGCTGATGAAGAGGTGTCCTCAACCGCTGGGGTCGATCAGTTGCGGAAGCAGTCGAAGGCCCTCCGAGAAGATGTGAAGTCGATGAAGATGAAGACGAAGCAGCAGAAGAAGAAAAACCCCCCCAAAGCCCAGAAAACCCCTAAACCGCCTCAAGGGGGATCAAACGCGGGGGGAGGACGAAGAAGAAGACCAAAGGAAACCCGAAGCCTGGAAAAAATAGCAAGTGCGGCGCCGCAGAACGTGGCGCCAATCAAAATTAACCGGTTTCAGGCCTAGGAAACCCCGATCATTGGAGCATATGGAACTGAAGTACAACCCCCCAATCGACATTGATGATACAGGCGTACCTTTCGCAGTTAAGAAAGTACTGTCTGTTGGGGGAGGATTTGTGCTCAGGACGCCACTCAAAGTTTGTCTTCGAGACAAAGTGGATCAACTACTAAAGGCTCTAGGATCGGGATTCAGGAGGATCGAAAACACACTCTTGATGCGCACATAAAGAAAAATGGAGAGAGTCATCAAACGCATCAAGGTTAAACGACCTCCTACCTTGCATCTAACGCTGATGCGAGGAATATGGTACATCATGAACATGGGGTGGGTTGTCAAAGAATCAGACAAAAACCTCGGCCTCACGTTAATGAGCCGAAAGTTCTCTGACAATCTGGTTAGTAAGGAAATCCACGAGGATGTATTCTCTGAGGTCAGCTCCTTCCCCCTTGAAGGGCTCCTCAGTAACATCGATGGTATCTTGCAAAACAGCCGGAAACCCTGACAATACCAGAAGGATCATATGCAGCATGCCCTTAATGCCACAGATCCAGCCCCCTTCTACGTACTGCCGAAAATCCACGAGCCAACAGTCAAATCTAGACCTATAACTGCTTCCCACTCGTACATTACGGGGGCGTTGTCTAGAGAATTGAGTAAACCTTAACAAAGAAGTTCTCAAGATCCCAGCGATATTAGTGATTAGCTGGCAGACTGTTGGGCAATTGGAACGAATGCATATACCTTTTGATTGTGTGTTCCTGACATACGCCGTGGAAAGATGCTACCCTAACTTGGACCTCCAGGATGCGATTCAAGTGTTAACCAGTGAACTGCCACTCATCTTTACGGCTAACAACGCATTCTGGACACAAGTGTCACGACTCATCATGTACAATAACTTTGTTACTGATGGAAACGGGGTTCATAGACAGATGGAAGGAACAGAAACAGGGACAGCGGTTGCCTCTGCCTTTGCCAATCTCTATCTGTTCTACAAGTTCCGACGGATTTTCATTGACTCAGTCAGCAGTGTCATCATAAACCGCCGGTATATTGACGACGGTCTAGTGGTACTGCGATCCAAAAAGGCTGCTGAGAAGCTCATGGAAAGGCTGAACAACTGTTCAAACCTAAGTCTGACATGGGATATCAGCGACAGGAAAGCCATCTACCTGGATCTGGAGATATACAAAGGACGACGGTTTTTCTTTGAAAACATTGAGGATATCAAGGTGTACACCAAGCCTATATCCAAGTTCTTGTACCTCCATGGAAAGTCCAATTCTCCCACGCACACATTCCCTGGGGTCGTGAAAGGAGAAATGATTAGATATCTCCGGAACACCAGTGATGAGACTACGTGGAAACTTAAAGTGAGCCATCTGTTCAAGATGCTGGCAAATCGTGGATATACGGGAAAGTATCTACGGACAGCACTGGACTATGTGGGCTACCGCGACAGGAAACGGATCCGAAGACAGTCCCTGAGGAAGCCACCTAATTTGGGAGAATTCGTGAGGTGTAACTATCACCCACGGATTAAAAGAGTTTGGCGGATACTGGAGGATTGGTTCACCCTAAGGATGCCGAATCATGGAATCAGAAACAAGTAGCCAAGGACCCTATATATATTAGAGGTTGTAAGTGTGGGCTGGCGCTTGGTAAAACGCAGTTGTCAGTAGCGCTTGGTAATTACATACACCAAGCGCCACGCGCTGCATTCGACGTATGTGCGATTTTGACCCCCTGGATGGAAAACGTTGTGCTGGAGAGCGCGTATGACACATTGGCACGCTCAAAAAATCGTGGCTCATTGCGCTCAGGCGCTTCGTTCGGGTAACGTAGCGCGCGACTTGCCAGATGTTGGGGCGCAGCACCCATTTTCGCAATATTTGCTTTTGAAAAAATCATAAATTTTAGGCGCGCTGGGCTTTCTGCCAAATCCTGCGTTTGCACATGCTTTATTGTAACATTTTTGCTACACAACGTGGAGGCGTGCGTCGAGTGTGGCACTCAAAGGCGCTTGGTTTCAGCCACATCTCCGCTGCACAGTCGAGCTGTGTTGTAAGCTGGATAATGTGCGAAATTTTTATGAAAAGAAAGGGTTAGGGTATGCGTTTGCGCTTGGTTCTGTGGCGATTTCGTGGAGGCAGTTGGCACATTGTCAGGCGTTTTGTATGTGCGTTTTTGGGGTCGTGGACGCGGCTAAAAAAGGTGCGTTTGCGCTTGGTTCTAGGATGGTTTTCATATCCGGCAACACTGGGGGCCGATATTCGTTGGTATTGTCAAGTTCAATGTAGGTTGAGTGTGGTGAGTAGTAGGTCAGGCGAGTGCTGGCGCCACACTCTCAGCTAAAGAAGACGCGTGCAGTGCGTTTAGTGAGGTAGGGATGACGTATGCTTAACGATGCCAGGTAGGGTCTTATGAAGTAAGGTTTGTCCAACAGTGCCATCGCCACAAAGTAGCTATTGGTCAGGGCCTACGAGAGTTTACGTTTTCGTACAGGAAACCATTGTGTACGGGCTTTTACAGGTTTCAGGGGTTTAGGAGTTTAGAGGTTTTAGGGGAAGCTTTACCTTTATGGGATTTTGAATTTACGGAGAGGAAAACATGAATATATTGGTGTTTTGGCATGCTGAAAAATCAATGAATTTTTTGATGTCTGTGTCTGAGTGGAAAACAGGGCCGGCCAGACAAAAAATTGTAAAATTTATGCTGTGGCGCAGGTCAAGCAGTCAGACATGTATTTTGATTAAATCTACCGAATTAGCAGGCCTCCGTACACCGCAAATGCAAGTTTGATTGAGACTAGGAAAACGAGATAGAAGGTGCCAAAAATGGAGGTTGCCCGAGACAAAACGGGTGTCTGAGAACGCACGGGTGTGTATGAACTTGAGACAGTTGCCATATCAAACTCATCTGTGGGCACTGGACTACACGTTGACCGGGCATGTAACGCAGCTAAACACGTATAAAGACGTGTGAGGGAAGATCTTAGAGAAATCCAAAGTGTACAGTTGAACATGGTGGCCGCTAGATGATCTGATCTAATTTTCGAAAAGCTTCAGATTTGGGTGTGTTTGGGAGGGGTTTTACAATCTGAGAAAAGGTCTTCGCCGTTTGTGCGGTAGACGGCAGATGACTAGCTCGTGATTCACCGAACTGTGGACACGCACAAGTAGGGCTGAGGAGAGTGTTGGATTGCATGACTGCCGATATGCTCAACATACCGCTTTGCCGTGTGAAGCACGAGAGGTTCCGTGAAGACAGTGGCGTCCGACACCTAGACCTTTGAAGTCATTGACAGAGGAACGTGTTGGCTGTTGACCGTGTGCTGTCACTGAAAACCAAAAGTGCAGGGGAGCATGGGCTGTTTTGGAGGGTGCCTCTGGAAAAGCGCCTATGCGTGTCAGTCGGATCTCGACTTGAACTCGGGCTGTGATTGGCTACTGCAAATGTGCACAGATGGTATGGCACTATTGGGTGTGTCTGTAGGAGACGTGTGTACGTGTTCTACTTGTAATATTGTGCACGCCGTTCAGGATGTTCAGCTGGTGTACTATGTACAAATCTCACAAGGTGTATAGAATGTACTTGGAGAAGAGACGTGTCATGTGTAATACAGGAGACTTGGTGTACTGTGCTGGAACGTGAGTGTGTATGGAGGCGGTTTGCAAGTAGTGTGTGTTGGCATATTGAATTTTTGCAAACGTCAGTGTAATTATGGGCTGTGCACTGTTGCATTGCCTTGTTGTGCGCTGCAATGAACTTTGACTAGGGTTAATGTCGTGCTTGAATATGATTGGTAGTATTGAGTGTCCCTGCTTTGTAGTCTGGGGTTTACTTTGGGTTGTATTCTAGATGGCTGACATTTTGGAGTAGTAAATAAGTGAAAGTTTGAGCGCCTGCAAGTAAATCCGAGCTAAAGCTGGCGACCTTCCTTTTCTTCCCCTCAACTTTTCCTTCAGCCTTTCCCTATCCAACACCGGCCTCTTGAAAAAAGCTGCCACCTAGGCCGATGATGATCCGAAGAACCACTTGGAGGAAGAGGTCCAAAAAATAAGAAGGAAAATATCCCGGAGCTCCCTCTAAAACTAATAAGAAAAGCAAAGAAAATAAATTCTCAAATGCTCTGAATTTCCCTAAAACCAAGAAAGCGACCCCCCCTATAACTCAAAGATGAAAGGCGAAAGAATCCCTTAAGAAATGTAGTATTCTACTATGGCGGGGAATCCGATAGGATGATTTTTCGCGAAGTCGCGGTTGGAACTCATAAGTGAGTGATGTCATCAAACTTGTGATATGAAACGGCACACCGCGTAGGATGCCAGAAGGCAAGGTACATTAGTGGAACACGTGGTATCACGAGTGGACTGGCTTGCAACGGCGCAGGTAGTGGCGTTCCACGTGGCAGGTTTTACTACCCTTTGTAGCTAGACGTCCATTAGGGACCATACCCATACAGTTGTTTGGCTAAGTGGCTGACCACTGGGTATTATTTTTTTTTTTTTGGGAACTCACCCTGGCACAGAGTATATAGTGCACCAGAGGTGAGCGCCGACTCCAAGTAAAGGAGACAACATGGGCATCATGACTATTCTGTTCCTCACTTAGGATTCCTTAACCGGAGATCCGGACGAGCTATAATAGATAGTCAGCCCCCAACCACTTCACGAGCCGTCTCGTACCTACATTCCCTCAACGCTTTATAGTTGCACTGTTCACCCTCGCTGGCGAGTAGTGGCCTTACACCCCACTTCCAGCTCGATGGTGTTGTAGCTCTACCACCTCTCTTACTTCGCTGCAAGCGACCCATCGGCAGTCCGAACGCTGTCGCAGGTGTCTGCTCTTTCCGTTAGAGCGGATACTACAAGTGGTCTCCCGACTAAGAACCACTGTGGTCAGCTGCACTGAACAATTCGTTCCTGGAACGTGGAATCGATATCGATTCTCGGAAGAAGTGGAATCACTAAAGTTATTGTTTATCAAACCACCTCCGGCAATTGCGGAATTCATAGTGGTTGAACACGTGGTCGAGAAGTCGAAGACACCATTTGGTTCGCACCTGGAATCAGGTATGGTCTAAGATGCCGAAGACCCGAAGCCAGTCGAGTATTGGTCGCCCCGGTCCTGCGGGACCACCCCCGAAACCGAGTCTCGCCTCATCTGTTGAAGCCGGAGTGCGATTGTATCGTCAAGCGATGTCGCGCTCACGCTCGGTGAATGATGAACGAGATCTCTCGGATGTACCGGCCCCTGTGGCAGCGGCAGTCACGCCCACCACAGAAGCCGTAGTTGACCCTGAGGTCGTTGGACCTCAAGAAGAGGATGATTTGCGCACGGAAGTGCGTCGTCTCAAGTCTGAGTCAAGCGTTCCGCGTGTGTGCATGGTTGCGTTGGAATCGCAGATCGCTGCTCTTCGCGCTGATGTCGAACAATTACGTAGTGCGCAGCAAGCACTCGTTCGTCAAGACGATGGGATGCAGGTCTCTGCATCAGTGAAAACACTACGTGAGGATTTGAACCATCTACTGGAGAGGTACGGGAATACGCCCGATGCGCTACCCGGCTTAACCGTGGATGTAGAGGAAGTTCTCACTCGAGTTAACCCTCGTTTAGAACGCCTGGAGGCGGCAGTTCATGCGCAGACTGCTGCTAAACCAGTCGTGCTGGAAGAGGAAGGAGCTCCTTTGGACGAAGCTCGTTCGAAGAAGTCGAAGTCACGACGTAAGAAGCGGAAATCCGCACGTCATTCGAGTGATGAATCGTCAAGTACAGAGCGCTTCAGTTCCAGTACTGATGATTCTAATGATTCAGATACGTCAGATGACGACGACAGTGATGATGGTCATCGAAGGTCCCGATCTCGGAAGAATAACACGTCTTCGTGGTTAATAAGAAAAAAAGGCTCACCTTACAGAGGATTGAAGGTGCTCCCGTGCACGAATCCGCTTTATCGGAAGGTCCTGAATTACAGGTACTACTGTCTGAAGGTGAAGAGCAAGAAGCGCTCAGGACGCGAAACCGCGAAGGTGAAGGATCACATCAAACGATTGAAGATCGGCCTTTATGATTTAATATTTGATAGGAAAACACCCATTCTCGTTATCGAGTTTCTCACTCGATTCGTTGCCGAAGCAGACACTCTAGAGATGACTGAACCACAGGCAATGGTGTCTTTACCACACTTTCTGAAGGGTTTTGCTTTACAGCAATATCGTTCCGTATGCGGATCATTGACAGTCGATGAAGGCGGCGTTACCTCATAGCCAGAGGCGGTGCAGTATTTGCTGCGCAGTTACGCGACTTCAAACGCGATACGTCAGGCGATCCTGGACCTAAGAGACGGGACCCAAAAGCCTGAGGAGGGCGAAGCTGAGTACAGCTCAAGGCTTAACAAAGCTTCAGTCTGCTGTGGAAACGTTCACTCGACAGAGGAAAGGATTACCTTGTACAACGACGGGCTGGACCCGAGCATCAAGTCGTTGGTAGCTCGATATCGAGAGAAGCATGGAAGAGTCTCCTTTTTTGAGTTAGTTCAGTTTGCGAAAGCTGAAGGAGACGCGGCCAGAGCGCGTGGTAGCCCCCGTCGTTCAGTGGCTTTTGAAACCTCAATGGGTAAGGAGAAGATCTCCGCCAGAGTTAATCAGCGCAGCAAACTGCTACATCTGGAATCTCCAGTGCACTCACGAGATTCGTCGTTGGCACCCAAAGGCATTGACTCGCATGAGGAGGCGGTCCATTGAATGGAATATACGGACGCTTCTGTACCTACAGAGTATATCCCACACTCGGAGTCTCAGTACGAGGAATCTCTAATGGCTGTGGAGGGCCGTCGCCGTATGTACCATCCCTACATGGTGCCACCACAAGGAAGTTTTAAGAACGAGAAACCCGGATGGATGGATACTCGCACGGCATACCGTTCAAAACCTATGTTGACCAACCGTCGTGACGGTTTGATATGTTATTCATGTTATGGATAACACCATTTGAGTGCAGAATGCACGCTTCCTTTAAAGGATCTGAGTCGTATCATGACGAATTACGAAGCACTCTCAGAAGAGGAAAGGAGCCGCGTACCGGCGGGCATGTATTGGAAAGCCAAAAGTTGGTTTTCTCAGACACCAATGCGCTGGAGAGACAAGCCCGTTGCTCAGAATGCTCAAGTGTTACAACCCGGAACCCCAGTAGGAAGAGGCGCCTTTGAGACGAATAAGCCGGTGCAACCGGATAACTAAGTGCGGGAGCCCCTAGGGAGTCGGCACTAGTCGATCCCGTAGTGCTGACCAGGGAGAGCTCGCTTCCCTGCTCCCGCGCTTGGAAGCCCAAGATTCTCTTGAGGCCTCAGAAATTTCCGCCATACGGAATCAATCCGCCTGACGGAAAGCGAGTACAGTTTGACTGTGATTTAAATCGTCGTTGGAGACGTTATACTTGCCCGTTAAAACTGGAAAGTTACCTCATGGTAGTGTCTAAAAGAAACAATAAGGTCGATGCCGACATCGGCACTGACAGGAATCTCTTATCTCGCCGATTGACTATCCTGGACACAGGTGCTGGTCTGAACTTTATACGGGATTCGGAGCTCGCTCCTGCTGACTGAGAACGTATTCGATACGGTCCTTTACCGGACATCCGGGATGCCAACAAAAATGCTATGAAGACACTGGGAACAGTTCGACTCGTGGTGCGTTTGGGACGCTTTGTAGTCCTAGTCGACTTCATCGTCTGTAAGACGTTAGCTGCACCAGTGGTACTGGGATGTGTTTATTGCGACAAGTTTGTTGAAGCCATTCGCCCGCGAAGAAAACTAGTGGAACTAGATGATGGATCAATGGTACCAATTGTTCGCAAGCCAATGCGTCGTTGCCCCGAAGCACCTCTACTTCCACCATCTATGGAATACGGGAAATCCCGAGGACGTGTCTCGCCAAGGATACGAGTAGCGAAGAGTGCCATGCTGAAGGCGCAAACCAAAACTTGGGTTCAAGTAAGAACAGAACGACACGGACTCGTGGTAATTCAACCGAATACTCGGATGTACGAATCCTGTGGATTGCTAGTCGCTAACGGCATTGCTCAGGTTGATCCTGGTACCCCCTTTTGGATACTAGTGAGTAACTTCACCGATATTGATTATCATATACCGAAGAATCTGGTCGTTGCAACAGCTTTGCCTCATCCCACAGTGGTGGTCCCTACTCACATTTCTACCGCAGAAGTATTGGGATCAACCCATGTCGGTGACACAGACGAAGAACTGCAAATTCCGTCTGGAGATCAATTGCAAACGACAAAGGGTCCAGAGATCCTGGTCGATGAGCTAGACTTAGCACATGTGTCGGAACACTACAGAACGGAGATCAGGTATATGCTGAAGAAGTATACAGCCATGTAAAGTGGAAAACTAGGAGAGATCTCCGCTACGGAACACCACATTGATTTGGTCCCAGGGTCACGACCCATCTCCCAACCACCCTACAGAGCGGGACCGCGAACTCGCCAAATCGAGGAGGAGAATGTCAGCAAAATTCTGGAAAAAGGAGTAATCGAAGCAGCTCAATCTGCTTGGGCCTCACTAGTGGTGCTGTTTCCAAAATCTGATGGTTCTTTACGATTCTGCATCGATTATCGAAAACTGAACGCAGTTACAGTTCGGGATACATACCCGTTGCCTCGAATGGACGAATGTATTGACAGCTTAGAAGAAGCGAACGTGTTCACCACATTGGACGCCAACTCTGGCTATTGGCAGGTGCCTGTAGCGGAAAAAGACCAAGACAAAACCGCATTTGCGTGTCACCCCGGTCTCTACCGTTTCAAAAGGATGCTTTTTGCCTTAACGAATGCACCGGCTACTTTTCAGCGTACTCTGGACATCATGCTCTCAAGATACAAGTGGAAGACTTGTTTAGTCTATTTGGACGATGTGATCATCTTTTCCCAGGATGCGGAAAGCCATTTATGGCATGTCGAGGAGATCCTCAAAGCACTATAGAACGCAGATATCACCTTGAAGATCAAGAAATGCGAATGGTTCGCTGGCACTGTCCGGTACTTAGGACACGTGATCAAACCGGGACAGATTGCCATCCAAGAGGCACAAACAGCGGCTCTTCGCGAAGTACAACCTCCGTCGACACAGAAGCAATTGCGTTCTTTACTCGGCTTGTGCAACGTCTACCGACGATTCGTGCCGCGATACTCGCATATAGTGGCACCGCTCAACGCAAAGCTGCGTAAAGGACAACCAGTACAGCTGGAAGAATTCAGACAAGCTGAAGCGGAAGCGTTCGACACGCTGAAGACAAAGATTTTTACAGCCCCAGTCTTGGCGCTGCCCATCCCCAACCTGCTATACTCAGTGGATACCGACTCTAGCGAGTACCAAGTAGGGTGGGCCCTTTTCAAACACACCCTGATGGTGAACGCAAACCAATTGGTTACTGGTCAAGATCGCTGAACGCAGCTGAGAAAAAGTATTCAGTTTCAGAAGAGGAATGCCTTGCAGTGGTTTGCGCTCTAACCACATTGCGACCGTATCTCCAAGGAGAACGTTTTACCGTCAACACGGATCATTCGTCTCTACGATGGTTACTGTCCATTACAGACCCGTTTCGTCGTCTCACACGATGGCGCTTACGCCTTTTTGAATTCGATTTCGAGGTGAAGTATAAGAAGGGATTGGTCTCTGTCCAAGCTGACGCGCTATCGCGACTCAAAACACTGGGTGAAACCCAAGGCGAAATCGATGAAGAGATACCTTGCTTGTACATGGAGACCCATTCACCATCTTTTGAAGAAGAAGAAGAAGAGACCCTTGATGATTATTCGGATGCCGAACCGTTCCTTTCATTAGCAGACACTGACCCTTCAGCTCAACTCGAGCGAATCTCCTGCACTGAGCTCCTCAATGAGCAACACGCCGATACGTTTTGTGCATCGATACGCTCTCGTCTTAACGGGGGGGAGGAGCTCCCCTTTCCACTCGATTCACGAGGAATACTGTTAAGACATGTCGAAAAGCATGATCAAATCGTGATTCCACACGTCTTGAAGAGTCGAGTACTGCATCTGGCACACTACAGCAGGCTGTCTGGTCATCCAGGAGGAACGAAGTTGTTCATGACTCTAAGAAGAGATTTTTACTGGCCTACTTTGGCAATGGACTGCCATGCTACAGTGAGGTTGTGTACAACATGTGCGAAGAATCGCGTGAAGCTTTACAGGAAGCGGAAACCGATGAAGTTATTCCAGGCGAAAGCGCCTTTACAATACGTCAGTATCGACATCCTAGGGGAATTGATTCGCTCAAGGCGAGGTTATCGCTACCTATTGGTAATCACCGACCGCTTCTCGAAGCTAATGCGGACTGTGCCGCTGAAGCGGATAATCGCAGCCGTAATCGCACAGGCGTTTATCAAACACTGGGTATTTATATACGGAGCACCAGAAGTTCTGTTATCAGATAATGGGAAGCAATTCGTTGCCAAGTTCTTCCAGAATGTTTGCCGCATTACGGGCATTCGAAACGTGTTTACCACGACCTATCATCCGCAATGCAATGGTCAGGTGGAGCGTTTCAACCGCACGCTGATAGCAGCACTACGACACTACATCGCGGACCACCCGAAATAATGGGACATGTTTACGGATACTCTCTGCTACGCGTACAATACGCAAGTGCATACCTCTACTAAGACGGCACCGTTCGACGTCGTGCTCTCACGTAACTCTCCGGCTTTACCGGTTGCGCTCGACGACGAGACAGAATTGGACGCGCCGACCCCGGCTAAGTACCATCTGAAATGGAGGAATGACCTGAAGGCCAGAGCGGAAGAAGCAGCTAAAGAGTTATCAAAGACGCAAGCTCGCTATAAGCGAAACTATGACGTCAGAAGGGGAAGAGGAAATCCGGCAATCCGAGTAGGAAGTAGCGTCTTCGAGCGAGTTGAAAGACCGGACAAACAGGAAGAATCTCGTCATAAGTTGTTGCCGATAGCAGCTGGACCCTTCAAAGTGGTGGACCTTGATGAAGACACAGTTGTCATCAAGAAAGGTGAGGACGTTGAAAGTTTAACGTGCGATCGCGTTAAAGTTGCGCCTGACCCACAAGTGGAAGTCCAGGTATCTGGTAGAACTAAGGAGTCAAGTGTGACGGAACGTCAAGGTAAAAGCCCAAGTGACTCTGGGGAGAGTGAACCGCCACAAACGGCTCGAGCGGAGGAGAAAGCTCCTGATCTCCCACCGCCGGCGGTTGCGTACGCCAATCACGGACAGCTTCCGAAATATTGGGATATGCCCCGTGGCACGCGCACACCCGTAAGTACAGAAATGGAACCTGAAAGCAGGAAAGATGTTTTGGAATTTGGCCCGAAGGACTTGGAAACGAGTGCACGTGAAATCGCGCCTTTGCTGCTTCAGGCTGAACCGTCAGGTGAAGAGCCACTCGCTGTTCCGCCGATATCGGCTTCCATCCCTCGTGGGCAGGAAAAAGAAGAGGTATCGCCTCTCTCGTGGTGCAAGCACCATCGTCCACCGAACAGCCGTCAGAATTGGATAAACCGAAGGAAGTTAATCCACGAATAAAATTGAGAAGTAGCAAGAAGTACGCTTCTATGGAACCTGGAAAACAGAATAGCTCTTTATCTGAGAAAGGTTCTCAAGGAATGAGTACACTGCCCCTGTGGGCAGAACGACAGTTAGTAGACGAGCGAACTCTTAGCGACGCTGAGACTGCTAACACAGAGACGCTTGGGTCAGCCCTAAAGCATTTCAAACCTCTTAACAGGAGTCTCGCGCCAACAGCGAAAGCATTGGGAAACGCCCAGGAATATGTTATGGATCGCATATGTGAACATGGCGAACATGAAGATACCAGAGAATTACTGTATCGAGTCCGTTGGTACGGTTTTCCTCCGGAAGCGAATACGTGGGAAGCGATAGCTCATATCCCCCGTTGGCAACTCGTGCGATATCATCGACGCATGCGATTGCCACTCCCCAGGGAGATCGACTCCTCGATAGTCGGGCTTATGGGCACATCCCACTCCTAAGTATGGGCTACCAAGGTAGTGAAAACTCGAAAGGCGAGAAGAAAACAAGAAAACATGAAGAGGAAACGTGAAGACACGCAAGCAAAGGACATTTACTGATTATCACCTATGACAAACTCGAGAAGCGAGAAGAAGGGAAGTATGAAACTCGAGGAGCGAGAAGAAGAAGTTAAGAACTCGAGAAGCGAGAAGAGATGAAGACTAGAAGATAAGAAAAGAACGTGAAGACACGAAGTCACCGGAGTTTTATTGGTATCAAGATATCACCGCAAGGGTGTTGACTAGTAGTCTTTTCTAGGATTCTCAAAGAGATGTGCGAGCACGCAGGTTCGCAAGAAGCTGTGCGCAATCACCCTCAAATTGGTCCACGGGAAAGCCCGCATCTAAGAGGAACTGCCTCAGCGGATCCAAGCCTGGATCTTTGACCGGCACTGCACTCGGTTGTTAGGTAAACCCATGACAGTACTCTTGAGCAACTCCCGCCGCTGCGGATTGATCGACGGAAGTCGCTACGCCTGCCAGCTCTGGCTCGTCCTCGTAACCGAGTTCAGCCTCAGCTCCCGGCGCTTCCTCATACGGTTCCTCTCCGTTCTCGGATGGAGTAGCATCGTACACGTATCCAGTAAGCTGGTTCGGTGGCATGTGACGCGGGTTCTTCCGAAGAAAGCGAGCCTGCTCGGAGGGGATCAACTGGCGCGTCCAGTGGTCGTGCAAAACGAAATCTCCAGCACTTGTTGTTCGCCCAGGAGAATGGTCGTAGTGTCTTGCACGGGTTCTGCGAGCGGATTGATCAGTTGGCACTCCAGACAAATCGACACTGTCGATCAAATCCACAAGATGGAGGAAGTCGGCATGGTTCGCACGGGATCCCAGGACAAGGGAAAGATCGAGTTCTCTCGCATACTTTCGCGCTGTGGGCGACATGTACCAAACTTTAAAGGTATCATAAGCATCTCACAGGAGGAAGACGGCCATCTTGGCGATAAACTCGGTATAAACCGCCGTCCAATATCCCGAGAACGGGTCGTTAACCAACGCGGACCAGATGTAGGAGATCGCCGGTGGGAGCTCCACAGGGAAAGCACGAGGACTCTCCATCGCCGCCTAATGCTCCGGAATACCGATGTAGCGCCCGAAGCGCGCGTTCCGCCAGATGCAGTCAATCTCGATCATTTGATGCCGCACCAAATAGCCCAAACGTGATCGAGTACAACGTTCCCAACGGGGATAATCCCAATAGGGAATGTCACGCTTTTGAAGGAAGCGGAACTCCGCACGGAGAAGAGGTTGCTTATGGCAGAGAGCTGCATCACGCACACCGCGCACACCGCTCCAGCCGCTAACATAGACTTCAACGAGTGTCTCGATATACGAGTAACCTCCACCGTCGGTACGGGCTTTCCAGGTATCTAGTTCCCAGTCCTGCGGGAGGAGAACCGTACTGATGAATCGGTGAAGACGCTGGTAAATCAGCTTGGTGAACCGCGTACGGGCTTCGGACAGGGTTTCCGTTGAATATCGCGCAATTGCGTTGTCTGGCAAACCAATATGGCTCGCCCAGTCGTCGCTATGAATCGCGTGTTCCGGAATACCGTCAGGGAAGTAGCCACCGTGTACATACTGTTGTATTCACGCCTCATCGCGGATAGCAACTGGATCAAACCAGGGCGGTTGCGCGAAAAGTTCAACGTTGTCGAGAGGATCTCGTCCATAGAAATCAGCAGGGTGCGGGTAGCTCTGCTGAACACGAGGAGAAGGAGCTCGAATCACACCCACAGAGGCCACGTAAGCCACGTTCGGCATCGGAGCCACGGTTGGCTGAGGGAACGGTACCGACCGGAATCCGGTGTATGGGGTGGGGAACGAACGGTATGGACCGAGTTGAGCAGTACGCTGCGACACAGAACCAGCAGGGTTTGACGGAGCCCAAGAAGGCCCATCCTCAGAGGAGGGCTGAAACGGGTTGGACTCGGCGTTCGGATCCATCGCGAGAGATCGAGCTGAAGAGCGGTGAGGAACAGAATGCTGTTGAGAACTGTAAGAGTTGGTCGTGCGGCGAGGAATTCGTGATGACGATAAGTACCCAGAACACCGGTCCGACTGCGTATGAACGCTTCTTGCGTCCCCCATGGTTCGCGCTTAACGAGGGGGGTATGTAGTATTCTACTATGTCGGGGAATCCGATAGGATGATTTTTCGCGAAGTCGCGGTTGGAACTCATAAGTGAGTGATGTCATCAAACTTGTGATATGAAACGGTACACCGCCTAGGATGCCAGGAGGCAGGGTACATTAGTGGAACACGTGGTATCACGAGTGGACTGGCTTGCAACGGCGCATGTAGTGGCGATCCACGTGGCAGGTTTTACTACCCTTTGTAGCTAGACGTCCATTAGGGACCATACCCATACAGTGGTTTGGTTAAGTGGCTGACCACTGGGTATTATTTATATATTTATTTGGGCACTCACCCTGGCACACAGTATATAGTGCACCAGAGGTGAGCGCCGACTCCAAGTAAAGGAGACAACATGGGCATCATGACTATTATGTTCCTCGCTTAGGATTCCACAACCGGAGATCCGGACGAGCTATAATAGATAATCAGCGCCCAACCACTCCACGAGCCATCTCGTACCTACGTTCCTTCAACGCTTTACAGTTGCACTGTTCACCCTCCCTGTCGAGTAGTGGCCTTACACCCCACTTCCAGCTCGCTGGTGTTGTAGCTCTACCACCTCTTTTACTTCGCCGCAAGCGACCCATCGGCAGACCGAACGCTGTCGCAGGTGTCTGCTCTCTCCGTTAGAGCGGATACTACAAGAAACAGTCGAAAAATGGCAAAGGCGCTCTAGGACAGGGCGCCGGTGCAAATTAAAATGTTTTTAGACCCCAGAAGCCCCGTTCCGTGAAGTTTAGTGAACCCAAGTTCAACAACTCTTTAGGAATAAACATAACATAGTTATCCCGTCCGGTTCGTCGGGTTCTCTCTGTGGGTGGTGATTTTACTCTTAGGGGAAATAACAAGGAAACACTGGTCACAGCAATTGACCAAGTTCTGGTAATACTTTACGGAAAGGGATCAAGGCTTGCTCTATCGCCTTTGGTAATCGTCGGTCCTGATTTCAGAAAGGGAATTGATTGATTGAAATAAAGCAAGCCATCTTCCCTAAGCCCTACTTTGGCTAAGGGCATGTCCCAAATAAAGAAGAAGAAATGGATTCTCAAGCATTCTGATAAGAATCTGGGATTGGTTTTGTTACATATCGAGGCAAAATCAGACCTTGTAGAGGCTTAACTAGGTAAGGGTGTCTTCTCTGCGGTGGAGTCACTTCCTTATGAATCCATCGTCAGTAGCCTTACCCGCATCATCGCTAGATGTGGAATGCCTCGCAACCTATGTGACCAATTAAATCAGTGAAACTATGGTACGCTTTGAAACCATTCTGTTCTATATTCTCCCGAAGATCCACAAGGCAGCACTCGGAAGCAGACCCATTACCGCTCAACACAGCTACGTACAAACTGGCTTGTCGAGACGGCTCAGCTTCATCCCTAACGATGTTGTTAAAACGATACCTGCTATTACTGTCAACAGCAAGCAGGTAGGGTGGCAACTGGAACAACTTTGCTATCTCCCCAAGGACTGTGCTCTACTCACCTATGATGTACAACGCTGCTACCCGTCTATTGACATACAAGACGCGTGTAGAACCTTGGTACAGAGGCCACCACACATCTTCACGCCCTATCAATACTTTCGGGTTAGGATACTACGGTACAATATGAAACACAACTATATTACCGTATGTTGTAAGGTTCACCTTCAAATGAATGGCCGAGCAACAGAAACAGTGGTGAATCCGGCCTTTGCCAACCTCTACCTGTTCTTCAAGTTCCGCTGGATCTTCAGAAGATTTACCAAATGGGTCGTATTCAATCGTCGATACATCGACGATTTTTTTTGATCCTAAGGTCTGGGGAGCAGATACCGACGCTCATGGAAGCACTTACTAATGCCACCAACGTCAATCTTACACATGAGGTGAGCAAAGTGTCTGCGATCTACTTGGACTTGGAGATATACAAGGGAAAGAATTCGAGATGGAAAACTAGTTGTGCCGTAAAGTCTACACCAAACCGATCTCTGAGTTCCTATAACTCCATTGTAAGTCTGACTATCCGGCTCATATCTTCACTGGAATTGTGAAGGGGGAAATGATCAGATTCCTCCGAAACACCAGCGACACAGCCACTTTGGGAAAAAAGTAGCCTTCCTATTCGGGAAGCTGGCTGAACGTGGGTACTCAGGAAAATGATTAAGATCAGCCACGCAGTATGTTGGCTACAAGGATCGGAAAAAGTACGTATATGGTCCGAGAAAGAAACGCAAGGACCTTGAAAGCGACTGGGTGATAACACAATTCTACTCTCAATTGCGGTCCTCACTGATGCTATTTAGAGATTATATCCATACTCGATATAGTTGGCCGAACATTTGTCGAAGACGGCGGACCCGTATCATCTTCAGAAGAGAAAGAACATTGGCTAAAGCTCACATTACGGGCTAAAAAAAAGAAGAAGAAAGTAATAAGTGGAGTCCACTTACATTTATTCGGCTTCTAGACCACGTAATATAGCTTTGAAAAGGTAGCAGGAGAGTGAGGTGAGCTTAGATGAGGAGAAAAGCAATAGCATACACCGACGGGGCTAGCGCCGCTGGCAACGGAGGTCGCGAACGCGCCGTGGCACGGAGAAGCTGCGCATCTTGTTGAGGCCCGCCGGTGGGGCTCGAACCAATGGACGATGGAGTGGAGCGTAAAATACTTTGGATATGTAAACAACTCCATCATCAGAGGCACCTGGCGCTCAAAGCAGGGTGTATCACGCAGCTAAGCGTCCAAGGCCACCGTATTTTGTGAGACGTGTGGCGCAAATTTCATCAGCAAGGGCACCCAGAACCGAGACCGCCGCGTGACGCACCAGTGGAAACGCGTGATGGGCGACCACGCACAATGCAATGAGATACGTATGTGAAGGCGCACAGCGGCTTTGCGCACGCGCACGATAGCTTTTCTAATCGAGAAGCCGAGCGTCTCTTAGTCGCAGCATTCCGACGTTCAAAGAAAAAACTGACATGCCACGGCCCTGCCGTTAACTGCATCACGGCACGCCACTACCATCACGTGCGCTTCGCTTCAATAAACCTGAAACTCTTGTGCTAACGTGAGATCAGACCTTCTTTTATCTGCAACAAATTTATCTCATTACCCCCCTCGTACACGTGTGATACGTATACATGCGAAAAGTATAAACCATTTGTTAAGGACAAATTGTAAGTTGGAATTTTTCAACTACGCACAGCGTTTTTCGGTCTTACTCATAGAGGAGGGGTTTCGTGGAATTTTCGCCTTTCTGGGATTTTATATTTTCGTAAAAGAATCCAAGTCTTCGATACAATACTTCTTAGATCTAATGTCTTATTTCGTAGAAAGGTAGGAAAAGGTCTTCAATATATGGACGAGAGCCTCCACGCGCGTTTCTTTGGGGCGGCCTTCAGACGTTAACACAAATAGACGTCATGCGGCGGCTCTGCCGTTGACTGCGTCAGGGCACGCCACTGCGACCACACACGCCGCGCTCCGATAAGTCTGAAACTCATGTGCAAACGTGAGCTCAGGATTTCTTTTATCCGCACCAACATTATCTCCTTACACCCTTTCGGACACGTGTGCCACGAGTGCATGCGAAAAGTGTGAAGCATAGGTGAATGACAAATTTTAATTGTTTTTCTTCAACTATACACAGCGTACAGGGGTCTTACACATAGAGGAAGGGTTCAGGGAAGGTTTTACCCAAAGTGGATTCTATATTTTCATAAAAGCAACCAAGTCTTTCATGGTCACATAAAAAGCAGTTCTATAAGTTTCGATGGATCTTCCTGGACGCAGCAAGCAGTTTCATCATACCCCGCCGGGATATTGATGACGGCTTAGTGGTACTTCGATTCAAAGATGCTGCCGAGAAGCTCAGGGAAAGGCTGAACACCTGTTCGAACCTAAACCTATAATAGGTTATCCGTGACCGGAAAGCTATCTAGTTCAATCTGAAGATATACGAAGGACGGCTTTATCTCTTTGAAAGCATTCTGGTTCTGAGGGCACACACCAAACCCATATCCAAATTCTTGTCTCTCCATGGAAAGTCCAACCACTGCACGCACACATTCACTGCTTTAGTCAAAGGAGAGATGATCCGATATCTCCGAAACACCAGTGATGAGCCTACGTTGAAACTAGAAGTGAGCCCTTTGCTGAGGATTTTGACGCAACGTGGATACAAACCAAAATATCTACCAGCAGCCCTGGACTTTGCGGACTTCTGCGACAGGAAAAGGATCCCAGGACAGTCCCAGAAAAAGTCTCCCAACTTGGAAGGAATCATGAAGTGCTACATTCATCCACGAATAAAGAAAGTGTAGGGCATACTGCAAGCTTGTTAGTCCCGACAAGGGTAGTTTTCCAACTAAGTTCGGGTAGAAGAATTCTAACCCTGCCTTGGCTTGGGCCGCTTGGCTCCACTGCAAGTTTGGGTTTGCCCTGTGCCGCTCCACACAATACCTCGTGAACAACCTGTCCACTTCCTGTGCCGTAGAGTACCTTCTTTCAGAATCATTCAGTGTTTTCAACCATTCGACAAAGCGTTGCAAGTATTTACGGTACTTTTGTAGAGTGCTTGGCTTTACCCTTTTGTTGGCTAGCTCAAACAGGCCTGGAGGGTTCATCAGCAGGATTATTTACTGACGGCACGTAAAATGCTTCCAGTCTCATGTTGCCAGCCAAGAGCAAAGCCGTGACTCTACGACAAATCCGGTTAAAACTGCACACACTGCTGCGTCCTTTCTTCAAGGCTCCAATAAGAGCCTGGTTGTCAATGAAGATTATCAGACGCTTGCCAAAATGTTTTCGTTGTCGAAGTGCCCATCGAAGCCCTTAAATGCACGCTTCCCCCTCGAGGATATGGATGGGTGATTATTTATGCCATTTGTGTCTAATAGCCAGCTTCCATGGTTGTGCGTTAATCCATTGTACTTTATCATCCGCGGACGCTTTCAGCAGCCAGAAAGGGTCTTCTGTCGCCGTGTAAACGACGCCTCCTCCCCAGCAAGTGGCATCAACGCAAAGTACCGTCTCCGCAAATTCTCTAGTTAAATCAACGCGTATTAAGGGTGAGAGAGCAACGAGCAAAGATAATTCTTGCTTGGCGGCTTTTGAGGCCACCACGGACTCGTGTTCTGCTCGGCTCAACTTGTATACCGCGGATAAAACTGAGAACAGGGGACGTTGGAGCAACAAAAACCACGCCCACTTGCCTAACAGACGCTGTAACATTTTCACATTCCATCTTCTCCTACTTATGACCGCTTCCGTTAACCCTATTAGTTTACGCAACTTTACTGCGTCGGGCATCAGCAGGCCATTGAGGTGTACTTCAATGCCTAGAACTTCCGTAAACTCACTCTCTCCTGGCCACGATATTTTTTGTGGTTTGGAGGGCAGATTACTCTTCCTGGACTCTTCGACAACCACTCTCAGATTCTGTACGCTTTTCTCCAAACTGGTACCCAAAGAAAAATAGTCATCGACGTACGCCCCATAACGGAAAGGCGAGACCTCGATCACATCCGGTATCCAATCCTCTTGTCTCAATTCGGCTCCCTCAAGCAGAAACCTGTGCACGTTCTGAGCTATGTAGACGGAATGAGACAATCCCATCGACATCGAACAGACAACAGGAAACAACTGCGAGTCTCCAGAGCTGGTACTGGGCAGACCAAATAACGTCCGTGACCACTCAGGCATCTTCATTCTGTGATACTGGGTTTTCATATCAGTTTTCCCTACATAGCGCTTAGTGCCCGAAGGCAAATAAAGTCTAGCAAGGTCTGCTGGGTTGGGCAACTGTGTATCTGGGGCTGCGAAATGCGTTATTAGCATTTCTCGCATCGATAATTAGGCGTTGACTGCCCTTTTCTTTCTTTGGGACGGCAAAGACTCCATTCGTTACTTCTGCTTGTTCCCTTTGCAACGATATTATTCCCACTTTTTCCAGCTTTTCGATAAGCCTCCTGTATGCTCCTCCTTCGACCCCACAGAAGAACTTCTGGAGGGCCTCCCTTTCCCGTTTCGGTTTCACTTGTGAGTCTCGCGACTCATAAGCGACCCGAATTTCTTCTGGCAGTAATGTCAAGACGTCTGCAGACGCCGCCAATCCTTCGACCGGCAGTGACACTAGATCAGGGTTGATAAGCTCCCAGGAGTGCTTTTCACCATAATAAAATATGCCTTCATCCTCAACAACGGCAGTCGCCGCATCGAAATAATTTCGGCGGCATGCTGCCTCCCCGATGTCTCGCAAGAAGGTGATCGCTACCCGTTGAACCGCGTTTCTCTCCTCACCTTGAAGTTCTAGAGAGAAGACATGCCCGGCATATAGGCCATTCAGCCCTGCTACAAGTCTTCGAGTAACCGTGTCCAGCATGCGCCGTTTTGCGTAACGCTGCCTTAGTCGACTACTCAAACTGGCTTGTTCTTGCACATGCCCAGATCCACCTGGGATCGCCCACTGTAGGGGAAGCAAGTCCGGCATCTCCATTACTACAAATTTCCCGAGTTGTTGTTGTTGTTGTTTTATTAAATGAACTTCGTAATTCGTCTCCCCCTCACCCGGGGCAGACTTATCTTTTCGGGAGCGTCCCGCGAGTTCACGACGTAATTTGCAGATTTATGCAGCCTTCGTCGATATTTCTCCGGGACTAACTCGTTGTCATCCTCCTTTAGCTCGCGAGCAGCATCCCAGTTGCCTGACTTCTCCGCCATAATGACGGCTGCCAAGGGCCGTAGAGCGACTTCAACTACCAATTCACGCCGGGCTCTCATGATCCCAAACGATCCAATGATACAGTCTACTATTCTATCAAGACTTGCTGCCTCTCGCTTGCTTCGGAGATTTGTCAAACGCCGAGCCTCCACCCACGCCGACACCGTCGGATAATTCGTGAGTGCTTTGCGGAGCATATTTTCCCCCAACAAGAGATCTACATGCAAAGACTGTTCCGGGAAAGGACGAGCTGCAAACTTCTCGAAGAACTTTTTGTTGCTCTTCTTATTCTTGCTTGTAGCCACATCTGTATCGGCCTCCGGCTCCGAATCAGAAGAGCTCTCACCCAGGTCCAGGCCGTCAAACCCTCCCTCAGCTAAAGCTCTATCCAAATTCTTCGCTAGATCACGGCCACCAGAACGCCGCTTCCCCGTCAACCGCTTGATCTTTCCTTCCAGCGCTCCTTGCTTTTCGAGCATCTTGGCCTGCCCTTTCTGCATAGCAGAAATGGCCGACAATATAGCACCAAGCGATTCAGTTTCCTTGAGCGTTTTCGGAGCCTCCTCAGCCTCAGAGCTATCAGAATACTCGTCGCCACTCTCATCTTCCTCGTCAGTGTCGTTTTGCCTCTTTGAACATCTCGATCCACCAGAAGCCTGTCCGGTTCCGTCGTCTTTGCCGGCAACACTCATTGGGTATGTCCCATCTTGGATTTCCCATAAGAGATCATTGACATCTCCCTCTTTTGGGATCCCCATCAATTCCTTTCTGAAAGCCTCAAGCAGGGCACGCCTACTAGTCGGTCTCTCTCCCAAATATTCGGACGCATTCGCCCCGAATCTCTCCCTGAACATTTTCAGGGCACCGCCGCCCTTGCCCTTGATGGTTTTCGCCAGGACAGAGCACAAAGTTTTATCTTTGTTTGTAGCAGGTCTATACTGCTCTGGAAGGCTGACCCAAGCCAACCAGCAGGCTACTTTAACCCATAGCAGAGGCTTGCGCATTAAGGAGGGCTGCTCCCGACTGAGCGCGTGACCTAAAAAGGTCCAGCCGCCACCTGACCCCCATACTAGTGGAACTAGGTCTAGGCCTCGTATCCGCCAGACCCCTAGGAATCACCCTAGTTGTACATGGTCGGACCTTGTGATTGCCAAAATCACCAAGTCTTTTCTTACAACTGTCCGTCGTGTCCATTTGTCCACGTGTAGTATCTATGTAGATTGAAGGAGAAAAACAGTCCTGAGAGAGTTCTCCAATCAATCTGCAACAACACACACAAACAGCAAAACACCAACAAACAGCACCAACGACTTCTTTTACTTCTCTCAGGACTCACTAACACAGAGAAGATAAAATTCTTCTCCGCAGCCCAGCCAGAATATTCAGAAAATTCCAAAATCCTGACAAGAACTGCAAAATTTGAATTCTTTCGCTTACTAGCGTCAGAAATCGTAACTGAAAACATCTGCTTAGTAGCATCTGATTTCACACCCACCAAGGATCACTCCTTGACTTTCTCCGTTAGCCAGTTAATACTGCCCGGCCGGCACCGCGAGGAGGTGGAGATAAGATTCAAACCGACCATGTAGAGGCGTCTTGGATTGTTTCACTCGGAAATAAAATTACCTACGCATTCGCTCGGTAATAAAACATTTCCTACTTGCAACAATCTAGCCAGCTCTCTACGTTAGTATGCTAATAGAACTACACTCGCTCGCCACTCGCGCTTAAACAAGAAGAATACTATTTGAAACAACAACATTTCTAAGGATTTATTGTAAAGCATTCATTAATTGTCATTCCACGCGATGCCCATGCGAGCGCCTAAGTCTAGCTAGCTCTAGCCTGTTTAACCCATCCTCCGTCAAACCCATCTCCACGCCATACTACCCCAGGACCCAAGAAGTCCCGATGAGGTCCGAAAATCAGAGTTTTTCAGAAATTATTGATTTTAAACAGAGCTTTTTGATTCTGATCAATTTTCCGTCCAAAACTGAAATTGACCCACCGAGAAATCATTAAGTTCTGGAGCCTCCCTTAATTTCTACTCCTAGCTTCCTCTAGTGCTTGCACGTTCTCCCGACCCCCAACCCAAGCGGGTGGCGTAACGTTGAATGACGTTGCTGCTCTGGCAATAACCGCCTCGAACTGAAGTCGCTGGGCGTCTGTCAAAGTTTTCATGAACCCATATAACTTGTGGGGCTGTATGTAGAGTTTAAAATTCTTGTCTGACGCACAACGACCTCTCTTCTTTATTTCATGGTCGGTGACGCGACCATAAAGCTTATCGGTTGTGGCACCGCCAAAACGAAGCATGTGAGAGGTAACACTTTGTGTTATTGAAAGTCGCACAGCTGCACGCCGAAGATGCTCCCTAAATCGTGCTGGAGGCATTTTAAAAAGCTTATGTTCCCTTAATACCCTTTTCTGTTCTATCAATCGAGACAACAATACTGCCATAAAATATGGGCGTATTGTTACTTCCTCGTTTCGGCCGCGCTTTGAAATAGAAATGTTCATGCTTCCATAGTGCGGCCTTTTCCTTGATAGATCCAGTATCACAATATCGTCAATTCCAAGTACCAACAGATCCCCCAGACCGAGATATCCATCGAACAGCAGTAGTACTCCCACGCCTATGTCCGGTTGTCCATGCCGAACCAGGTCGAGTGCTATTGCATAAGCCACCGGTTCAGGGCAAACCCCATGATGGTGTACCGGCCTAGCTTTTACCCACCCTTGGATACTTAGTCCCGACAAGGGTAGTTTTCCAACTAAGTTCGGGTAGAGGAATTCTAACCCTGCCTTGGCTTGGGCCGCTTGGCTCCACTGCAAGTTTGGGTTTGCCCTGTGCCGCTCCACACAGTACCTCGTGAACAACCTGTCCACTTCCTGTGCCGTAGAGTACCTTCTTTCAGAATCATCCAGTGTTTTCAACCATTCGACAAAGCGTTGCAAGTATTTACGTTAATTTTGTAGAGTGCTTGGCTTTACCCTTTTGTTGGCTAGCTCAAACAGGCCTGGAGGGTTCATCAGCAGGATTATTTACTGACGGCACGTAAAATGCTTCCAGTCTCATGTTGCCAGCCAAGAGCAAAGCCGTGACTCTACGACAAATCCGGTTAAAACTGCACACACTGCTGCGTCCTTTCTTCAAGGCTCCAATAAGAGCCTGGTTGTCAATGAAGATTATCAGACGCTTGCCAAAATGTTTTCGTTGTCGAAGTGCCCATCGAAGCCCTTAAATGCACGCTTCCCCCTCGAGGATATGGATGGGTGATTATTTATGCCATTTGTGTCTAATAGCCAGCTTCCATGGTTGTGCGTTAATCCATTGTACTTTATCATCCGCGGACGCTTTCAGCAGCCAGAAAGGGTCTTCTGTCGCCGTGTAAACGACGCCTCCTCCCCAGCAAGTGGCATCAACGCAAAGTACCGTCTCCGCAAATTCTCTAGTTAAATCAACGCGTATTAAGGGTGAGAGAGCAACGAGCAAAGATAATTCTTGCTTGGCGGCTTTTGAGGCCACCACGGACTCGTGTTCTGCTCGGCTCAACTTGTATACCGCGGATAAAACTGAGAACAGGGGACGTTGGAGCAACAAAAACCACGCCCACTTGCCTAACAGACGCTGTAACATTTTCACATTCCATCTTCTCCTACTTATGACCGCTTCCGTTAACCCTATTAGTTTACGCAACTTTACTGCGTCGGGCATCAGCAGGCCATTGAGGTGTACTTCAATGCCTACAACTTCCGTAAACTCACTCTCTCCTGGCCACGATATTTTTTGTGGTTTGGAGGGCAGATTACTCTTCCTGGACTCTTCGACAACCACTCTCAGATTCTGTACGCTTTTCTCCAAACTGGTACCCAAAGAAAAATAATCATCGACGTACGCCCCATAACGGAAAGGCGAGACCTCGATCACATCCGGTATCCAATCCTCTTGTCTCAACCCGGCTCTCTCAAGCAGAAACCTGTGCACGTTCTGAGCTATGTAGACGGAATGGGACCATCCCATCGACATCGAACAGACAACAGGAAACAACTGCGAGTCTCCAGAGCTGATACTGGGCAGACCAAATGACGTCCGTGACCACTCAGGCATCTTCATTCTGTGATACTGGTTGTCCATATCAGTTTTCCCTACATAGCGCTTAGTGCCGGAAGGCAAATAAAGTCTAGCAAGGTCTGCTGGGTTGGGCAACTGTGTATCTGGGGCTGCGAAAAATGCGTTATTAGCATTTCTCGCATCGATAATTAGGCGTTGACTGCCCTTTTCTTTCTTTGGGACGGCAAAGACTCCATTCGTTACTTCTGTTTGTTCCCTTTGCAACGATATTATTCCCACTTTTTCCAGCTTTTCGATAAGCCTCCTGTATGCTCCTCCTTCGACCCCACAGAAGGGCTTCTGGAGGGCCTCCCTTTCCCGTTTCGGTTTCACTTGTGAGTCTCGCGACTCATAAGCGACCCGAATTTCTTCTGGCAGTAATGTCAAGACGTCCGAAGACGCCGCCAATCCTTCGACCGGCAGTGACACCAGATCAGGGTTGATAAGCTCCCAGGAGTGCTTTTCACCATAATAAAATATGCCTTCATCCTCAACAACGGCAGTCGCCGCATCGAAATAATTTCGGCGGCATGCTGCCTCCCCGATGTCTCGCAAGAAGGTGATCGCTACCCGTTGAACCGCGTTCCTCTCCTCACCTTGAAGTTCTAGAGAGAAGACATGCCCGGCATATAGGCCATTCAGCCCTGCTACAAGTCTTCGAGCAACCGTGTCCAGCATGCGCCGTTTTGCGTAACGCTGCCTTAGTCGACTACTCATACTAGCTTGTTCTTGCACATGCCCAGATCCACCTGGGATCGCCCACTGTAGGGGAAGCAAGTCCCGCATGTCCATTACTATAAATTTCCCGAGTTGTTGTTGTTTTATTAAATGAACTCCATAGTTCGTCTCCCCGTCACTCGGGGCAGACTTATCTTTTCGGGAGCGTCCCGCGAGTTCACGACGTAATTTTGCAGATTTATGCAGCCTTCGTCGATATTTCTCCGGGACTAACTCGTTGTCATCCTCCTTTAGCTCGCGAGCAGCATCCCAGTTGCCTGACTTCTTCGCCATAATGACGGCTGCCAAGCGTCGTAGAGCGATTTCAACTGCCAATTCACGCCGGGCTCTCATGATCCCAAACGATCCAATGATACAGTCTACTATTTTAGCAAGACTTGCTGCCTCTCGCTTGCTTCGGAGATTTGTCAAACGCCGAGCCTCCACCCACGCCGACACCGTCGGATAATTCGTGAGTGCTTTGCGGAGCATATTTTCCCCCAACAAGAGATCTACATGCAAAGACTGTTCCGGGAAAGGACGAGCTGCAAACTTCTCGAAGAACTTTTTGTTGCTCTTCTTATTCTTGCTTGTAGCCACATCTGTATCGGCGAATCTGGGAGTGGTTTTGTTACATATCGAGGCAAACTCAGACCTTGTAGAGGCTTAACTAGGTAAGGGTGTCTTCTCTGCGGTGGAGTCACTTCCTTATGAATCCATCGTCAGTAGCCTTACCCGCATCATCGCTAGATGTGGAATGCCTCGCAAGCTATGTGACCGATTAATCAGTGAAACTATGGTACGCTTTGAACCCATTCTGTTCTATATTCTCCTGAAGATCCACAAGGCAGCACTCGGAAGCAGACCCATTACCGCTCAACACAGCTACGTACAAACTGGCTTGTCGAGACGGCTCAGCTTCATCCCTAACGATGTTGTTAAAACGATACCTGCTATTACTGTCAACAGCAAGCAGGTAGTGTGGCAACTGGAACAACTTTGGTATCTCGCCAAGGACTGTGCTCTACTCACCTATGATGTAGAACGCTGCTACCCGTCCATGGACATACAAGACGCGTGTAGAACCTTGGTACAGAGGCCACCACACATCTTCACGCCCTATCAATACTTTCGGGTTAGGATACTACGGTACAATATGAAACACAACTATATTACCGTATGTTGTAAGGTTCACCTTCAAATGAATGGCCGAGCAACAGAAACAGTGGTGAATCCGGCCTTTGCCAACCTCTACCTGTTCTTCAAGTTCCGCTGGATCTTCAGAAGATTTACCAAATGGGTCGTATTCAATCGTCGATACATCGACGATTTTTTTTGATCCTAAGGTCTGGGGAGCAGATACCGACGATCATGGAAGCACTTACTAATGCCACCAACGTCAATCTTACACATGAGGTGAGCAAAGTGTCTGCGATCTACTTGGACTTGGAGATATACAAGGGAAAGAAATTCGAGATGGAAAACTAGTTGTGCCGTAAAGTCTACACCAAACCGATCTCTGAGTTCCTATAACTCCATTGTAAGTCTGACTATCCGGCTCATATCTTCACTGGAATTGTGAAGGGGGAAATGATCAGATTCCTCCGAAACACCAGCGACACAGCCACTTTGGGAAAAAAGTAGCCTTCCTATTCGGGAAGCTGGCTGAACGTGGGTACTCAGGAAAATGATTAAGATCAGCCACGCAGTATGTTGGCTACAAGGATCGGAAAAAGCACGTATATGGTCCGAGAAAGAAACGCAAGGACCTTGAAAGAGACTGGGTGATAACACAATTCTACTCTCAATTGCGGTCCTCACTGATGCTATTTAGAGATTATATCCATACTCGATATAGTTAGCCGAACATTTGTCGAAGACGGCGGACCCGTATCATCTTCAGAAGAGAAAGAACATTGGCTAAAGCTCACATTACGGGCAAAAAAGAAGAAGAAGAAAGTAATAAGTGGAGTCCACTTAGATTTATTCGGCTTCTAGACCACGTAATATAGCTTTGAAAAGGTAGCAGGAGAGTGAGGTGAGCTTAGATGAGGAGAAAAGCAATAGCATACACCGACGGGGCTAGCGCCGCTGGCAACGGAGGTCGCGAACGTGCCGTGGCACGGAGAAGCTGCGCATCTTGTTGAGGCCCGCCGGTGGGGCTCTAACCAATGGACGATGGAGTGGAGCGTAAAATACTTTGGATATGTAAACAACTCCATCATCAGAGGCACCTGGCGCTCAAAGCAGGGTGTATCACGCAGCTAAGCGTCCAAGGCCACCGTATTTTGTGAGACGTGTGGCGCAAATTTCATCAGCAAGGGCACCCAGAACCGAGACCGCCGCGTGACGCACCAGTGGAAACGCGTGATGGGCGACCACGCACAATGCAATGAGATACGTATGTGAAGGCGCACAGCGGCTTTGCGCACGCGCACGATAGCTTTTCTAATCGAGAAGCCGAGCGTCTCTTAGTCGCATCATTCCGACGTTCAAAGAAATAACTGACATGCCACGGCCCTGCCGTTAACTGCATTACGGCACGCCACTACCATCACGCGCGCTTCGCTTCAATAAACCTGAAACTCTTGTGCTAACGTGAGATCAGACCTTCTTTTATCTGCAACAAATTTATCTCATTACCCCCCTCGTACACGTGTGATACGTATACATGCGAAAAGTATAAACCATTTGTTAAGGACAAATTGTAAGTTGGAATTTTTCAACTACGCACAGCGTTTTTCGGTCTTACTCATAGAGGAGGGGTTTCGTGGAATTTTCGCCTTTCTGGGATTTTATATTCTCGTAAAAGAATCCAAGTCTTCGATACAATACTTCTTAGATCTAATGTCTTATTTCGTAGAAAGGTAGGAAAAGGTCTTCAATATATGGACGAGAGCCTCCACGCGCGTTTCTTTGGGGCGGCCTTCAGACGTTAACACAAATAGACGACATGCGGCGGCCCTGCCGTTGACTGCGTCAGGGCACGCCACTGCGACCACACACGCCGCGCTCCGATAAGTCGGAAACTCATGTGCAAACGTGAGCTCAGGATTTCTTTTATCCGCACCAATATTATCTTCTTACACCCCTTCGGACACGTGTGCCACGAGTGCATGCGAAAAGTGTAAAGCATAGGTGAATGACAAATTTTAATTGTTTTTCTTCAACTATACACAGCGTACAGGGGTCTTACACATAGAGGAAGGGTTCAGGGAAGGTTTTACCCAAAGTGGATTCTATATTTTCATAAAAGCAACCAAGTCTTCCATGGTCACACAAAAAGCAGTTCTATAAGTTTCGATGGATCTTCCTGGACGCAGCAAGCAGTTTCATCATACCCCGCCGGGATATTGATGACGGCTTAGTGGTACTTCGATTCAAAGATGCTGCCGAGAAGCTCAGGGAAAGGCTGAACACCTGTTCGAACCTAAACCTATAATAGGTTATCAGTGACCGGAAAGCTATCTAGTTCAATCTGAAGATATACGAAGGACGGCTTTATCTCTTTGAAAGCATTGTGGTTCTGAGGGCACACACCAAACCCATATCCAAATTCTTGTCTCTCCATGGAAAGTCCAACCACTGCACGCACACATTCACTGCTTTAGTCAAAGGAGAGATGATCCGATATCTCCGAAACACCAGTGATGAGGCTACGTGGAAACTAGAAGTGAGCCATTTGCTGAAGATTTTGACGCAACGTGGATACAAACCAAAATATCTACCAGCAGCCCTGGACTTTGCGGACTACTGCGACAGGAAAAGGATCCCAGGACAGTCCCAGAAAAAGCCACCCAACTTGGAAGAAATCATGAAGTGCTACTTTCATCCACGAATAAAGAAAGTGTGGGGCATACTGCAAGCTTGGTTTACCCTACGGATGCCACATCATGCATAACGATGCAAGTGGCCCCGAACCGTTCTATTTTTACGAGGCACCGCCGAGGGCCATAACGTCATCAGTGCGGTACCCAAAATTTTAAAGTCCACAAACAACACTTGCAGTATCTGTCAGGAAAAGGAGCCAGGTTGGGCAATTTGCCCTGGCCCCAGCGCACACAACGGATTCAATTATGTGCGTCAGGATGATGCGATTTTGGACAAATCACTGTCAACCGTGCACCCCGTGGTAGTGTTACACTGTTTACAGCAGTGCTGTAACGACTCTTAGTCACGGCACTTGCCATACCGCTGTACCGTAACGACTCTGTTGTAAGCGCCTTGTTGTCAGAAACGTTACAAAGCGTCATACAAACAGTAACTTAGTGGTATCATAGTCGTGTAAAGGTTCCCCCTCCAAGGGAGTACGCTAGAAGTAGAGCAGTGCTAGGGTTGTGGAAGGGTATACCAGGCGCCTCGGACTTCCCTTCGACTCCTTCAACTCCTTCTCATCCCAACACAAAGCACTGAAGAGTTTACAACTAAAAGACGAAAGCGCTCTGCCAATCGTTATCTCTGAACCCTCTCTGTACCTCCCTTTCCCTTTCCCTTTCCCTTCTGAGGACTCTTTAGTTCTTTAGCCGTCTCTCTTCGCCCCTGTCCCTTTGACTCTGCGCGACGCAGCACACCCTCAACACAAAGCCACCGAAACCCCCAAACCACATTTCGTGGGGTAGTCGCCGTCGCCGATCAAACTCTCGAACTCACTATGCCGCGCCGCCCCGTTACTCGCCAAGCGCCGGGAGTCTTACCCGAAGAGATCGATGAAGTCATGCCGAATGACCCACTCGAAGAAGTCGAAGAAACTCCATTACAAGGCCAAGAGCCGGAGTATACCGACGATGATCTCTATGGAATTGTGAAACCACACCTGCACGAAGTTTGCGCCCCTTATTGCAAGAAAGTGCAAGAAGTGGACGAGAAGATCGCACGCAGAATCTGCTTATTGGACGAACTACTACAGAACCGGCAAGAAAACACCATCCCAAAGGCAGTCGCTCTGCCACGGATGCCGCTGGTTCCTGGTTCACAAGCAGAAAAATTCAACACGAAGTTCAAAGCTCTATCCCAGAAGTTTGTCCAAGACACACTGGAAATTCTCATCGATGCACGAGGTAATGATCTTAAAGCCCCCAAGATGAAAAGAAAAGAGCATTTGGAGCAAGCCATGGAGAAACAACAGGAGGCCTTGTATGAGTCGTTTACCGTGTCAACAATTATAAAACGGCCATAAGTTCAAACCCTTCTACACCGCTATAAAGAAGATCTTTCGAAGACATTGAAGAACTCCCAGTTTCTGTCCGAACTATCGTGTTCCTTTGGTTACTACGTCAACACCGAGAAGAAAAATGCCCCACTTCTGAAGAAATCCGCAGAAGATGCTGATGAAGAGGTGTCCTCAACCGCTGGGGTCGATCAGTTGCGGAAGCAGTCGAAGGCCCTCCGAGAAGATGTGAAGTCGATGAAGATGAAGACGAAGCAGCAGAAGAAGAAAAACCCCCCCAAAGCCCAGAAAACCCCTAAACCGCCTCAAGGGGGATCAAACGCGGGGGGAGGACGAAGAAGAAGACCAAAGGAAACCCGAAGCCTGGAAAAAATGGCAAGTGCGGCGCCGCAGAACGTGGCGCCAATCAAAATTAACTGGTTTCAGGCCTAGGAAACCCCGATCATTGGAGCATATGGAACTGAAGTACAACCCCCAATCGACATTGATGATACAGGCGTACCTTTCGCAGTTAAGAAAGTACTGTCTGTTGGGGGAGGATTTGTGCTCAGGACGCCACTCAAAGTTTGTCTTCGAGACAAAGTGGACCAACTACTAAAGGCTCTAGGATCGGGATTCAGGAGGATCGAAAACACACTCTTGATGCGCACATAAAGAAAAATGGAGAGAGTCATCAAACGCATCAAGGTTAAACGACCTCCTACCTTGCATCTAACGCTGATGCGAGGAATATGGTACATCATGAACATGGGGTGGGTTGTCAAAGAATCAGACAAAAACCTCGGCCTCACGTTAATGAGCCGAAAGTTCTCTGACAATCTGGTTAGTAAGGAAATCCACGAGGATGTATTCTCTGAGGTCAGCTCCTTCCCCCTTGAAGGGCTCCTCAGTAACATCGATGGTATCTTGCAAAACAGCCGGAAACCCTGACAATACCAGAAGGATCATATGCAGCATGCCCTTAATGCCACAGATCCAGCCCCCTTCTACGTACTGCCGAAAATCCACGAGCCAACAGTCAAATCTAGACCTATAACTGCTTCCCACTCGTACATTACGGGGGCGTTGTCCAGAGAATTGAGTAAACCTTAACAAAGAAGTTCTCAAGATCCCAGCGATATTAGTGATTAGCTGGCAGACTGTTGGGCAATTGGAACGAATGCATATACCTTTTGATTGTGTGTTCTTGACATACGCCGTGGAAAGATGCTACCCTAACTTGGACCTCCAGGATGCGATTCAAGTGTTAACCAGTGAACTGCCACTCATCTTTACGGCTAACAACGCATTCTGGACACAAGTGTCACGACTCATCATGTACAATAACTTTGTTACTGATGGAAACGGGGTTCATAGACAGATGGAAGGAACAGAAACAGGGACAGCGGTTGCCTCTGCCTTTGCCAATCTCTATCTGTTCTACAAGTTCCGACGGATTTTCATTGACTCAGTCAGCAGTGTCATCATAAACCGCCGGTATATTGACGACGGTCTAGTGGTACTGCGATCCAAAAAGGCTGCTGAGAAGCTCATGGAAAGGCTGAACAACTGTTCAAACCTAAGCCTGACATGGGATATCAGCGACAGGAAAGCCATCTACCTAGATCTGGAGATATACAAAGGACGACGGTTTTTCTTTGAAAACATTGTGGATATCAAGGTGTTCACCAAGCCTATATCCAAGTTCTTGTACCTCCATGGAAAGTCCAATTCTCCCACGCACACATTCCCTGGGGTCTTGAAAGGAGAAATGATTAGATATCTCCGGAACACCAGTGATGAGACTACGTGGAAACTTAAAGTGAGCCATCTGTTCAAGATGCTGGCAAATCGTGGATATACGGGAAAGTATCTACGGACAGCACTGGACTATGTGGGCTACCGCGACAGGAAACGGATCCTAGGACAGTCCCAGAAGAAGCCACCTAATTTGGGAGAATTCGTGAGGTGTAACTATCACCCACGGATTAAAAGAGTGTGGCGGATACTGGAGGATTGGTTCACCCTAAGGATGCCGAATCATGGAATCAGAAACAAGTAGCCAAGGACCCTATATATATTAGAGGTTGTAAGTGTGGGCTGGCGCTTGGTAAAACGCAGTTGTCAGTAGCGCTTGGTAATTACATACACCAAGCGCCAGGCGCTGCATTCGACGTATGTGCGATTTTGACCCCCTGGATGGAAAACGTTGTGCTGGAGAGCGCGTATGACACATTGGCACGCTCAAAAAATCGTGGCTCATTGCGCTCAGGCGCTTCGTTCGGGTAACGTAGCGCGCGACTTGCCAGATGTTGGGGCGCAGCACCCATTTTCGCAATATTTGCTTTTGAAAAAATCATAAATTTTAGGCGCGCTGGGCTTTCTGCCAAATCCTGCGTTTGCACATGCTTTATTGTAACATTTTTGCTACACAACGTGGAGGCGTGCGTCGAGTGTGGCACTCAAAGGCGCTTGGTTTCAGCCACATCTCCGCTGCACAGTCGAGCTGTGTTGTAAGCTCGATAATGTGCGAAATTTTTATCAAAAGAAAGGGTTAGGGTATGCGTTTGCGCTTGGTTCTGTGGCGATTTCGTGGAGGCAGTTGGCACATTGTCAGGCATTTTGTATGTGCGTTTTTGGGGTCGTGGACGCGGCTAAAAAAGGTGCGTTTGCGCTTGGTTCTAGGATGGTTTTCATATCCGGCAACACTGGGGGTCGATATTCGTTGGTATTGTCAAGTTCAATGTAGGTTGAGTGTGGTGAGTAGTAGGTCAGGCGAGTGCTGGCGCCACACTCTCAAATTATGAGCCGTAATTCGCAGTTGACCAAAAGTGCCCGCAGGCAATTTCACTCAATGTGAGCAAACTTTTTTCCCTCCTACCAGGTGCCATACCAAGGCCATAGCTACTCTATAGAGGCGATTCCCATGCCTGTGTCTCTCTTTAATGGCTTTATTCCGGCGTTAACGAAGGTTATCGAAACGGTTGGGGCTGAACGTCTTTTCTAGCGGCGGCCAACCATAGATTACCACAGGCGAATACTGTCGAATGTGAAAGGTGAACGAGCTCGCGTAAACGGTGTCGACAGACATGTTTGTGGAAAGACATGTTTTGGTGCACTTCCGAGAATTAGTAGCATCTGTATAAAGAGGAGAGTGGTGAAAAGGTTTGGTGTTTTAGAGTACTTGGTTGAAATTGAAAAGTGGAATGTATATTAGTTGTGACACTGTGCAGTGGAGAAGAAGCGCTGTGCGGAGTGAAGGGGTTTAGTGAAACATCATTAGGCTTTCGGTTTTGCAATGGCGCTTGAATTGGGTCTACAGAGGCGTATGCGAGATATGAGGGGTGTGGTGAGAGTTTAGGAATGTGGCCCAAATGTAGGGAGAGGCGTGTGGGCGAAGGCCAAAAACGGGGTGTGGGGGGCCCAGCGGGGTGTTTTAGGATGTGGGCAGACGTAGTCAAAAAGGGCGATTGGGATTGCCTGCAGGCAATAAATTTCAACTGCGAATTACGGCTCATAATTTGCACCCCGATTGTTGATTTGCATTATTATTTCACATTTTCGGGGTGCAAATTATGAGCCGTAATTCGCAAGTGACCAAAAGTGCCCGCAGGCAATTTCACTCAATGTGAGCAAACTCGTTTCCCTCCTACCAGGCGCCGTACCAAGGCCATACTCACTGTATAGAGCCGATTCCCATGCCTGTGTCTCCCTCTAACGGCTTTATTCCGGCGTTAACAACGGTTATCGAACCGCTTGGGGCTGAATGTTTATTGTAAGAGTTGGCCATCCCAACACTACAACATTCAAAGACTGTCAGGTAGGAAGGGTTACCTAGTGCGTCCTAAAGCTACCGACAGAGGTTGTTGTACAAAAGTGTTTGTCGGTGCGTTGGCGAGAAGTTGTAGCAGCAGAGCGAGTGGTGAGGAGTTGAGGTAGCAATTGACCTGCTGGGTTGAATGGTGAATCTTTGATCATCGTTTTTATTACGTGATACAATGGGTTGAGGTAGTTGTGCGCGCTCCAAGAGAAGCAGAAGAACAAAAGTAAGTTTAAACGTTTGAACTGACTATTGAGATTAGTCTACGGTGGTTCATGCCAGATTTTCCGCATTTGTTCGGGGTTCATAGTGTTGCACAAAAGTAAAGAGAGCCGGGTTTCAAACCTGATTTGCGGCATTTTACGCATTTAGAAGCGTTTAAAATATGTCCAGGAGCGGGGTGGAAAACCCTGCCGTAGAACTTGTTCTGGGGTGCGTTTCTAGGACTTTAGGCTGTGGAGGGTTGTTTTGGGGTGTTGGCGTGTTTAGTTGAGAGTGTGCAAGAATTGCCTGCTGGCAGAGTTTTTCAACTGCAAATTACGGCTCATTATTTGCTACGTGATTGTTGATTTGCATTATTTTTTCGCACTTTCGGGGTGCAAATTATGAGCCGTAATTCGCAGTTGACCAAAAGTGCCCGCAGGCAATCCCAAACATTAAAAAATAAAAATATTAAATTATCATAGAGGGAAACCGAAAGTGGCAAAACGCGACACGAGGCCACGAGGCCACGAGTCCACGACGCCACGACGCCACGACGACTCCGCGCCACGACTCGAGGCATTTGTACAGCAAGGCCCGGTGGGTGATGGCGATTGTTGTGCAATTGGTGTGCACTGTTTACAGTGTCGCTGTTGTATAGTTGGGACACGAGAGGCACGTACGAGATGTTATGGGCATTGTACATTTTCGGACAAGCGCTGCCAAACAGCGCATGTTTATCGGTGGCAGCGTGACTCCCATTCAGAATTTTTCAGCGTCGTGCGTTTGAGTGTATGTGTGTGTTACTGCTTCCGCGTCGTGCCCGAATGGTATGGGGGCGTGGACGTGACAAAAAAGCGCCTTTGCGACGCACGTTTTACATTATCTGAGAAGCACGCGTGTGCGCGTGGTGGAGCGAGCGACGGTGATGTGATTGCTGTTTGCAATATACAAACTGAACATTCTATCAGAATGTCGCTGTCGAATTCTGCAGTGCATTAAAACTGTGCAGCCGGCTTTGTGCGCAGCGGTGCGTGGCACTAGGCCCACCCCCACCGGAGTAGAAGGGAGGGTTGGGCACAGAGGGATTTAGCCTCGCAAATTGTATTGGGGGTATCGAGAGAGCCGGGGATTTTAGGCGGGAGGAGTAATGAATAGGGCTTGCAAACATGCCATAGTTCGGAACAGCGACAAGCAGACATAATGTGCCAGTGCTTTAAGTTGCGACAAGGAAGCGAGCCGTTTTGTCGCGCAATTTGGCCGAGCTGGCGCGCACGTCACACAAACAAACAAACAGCATATACATGGTAGACACACGCGCGAGAGCGCCATGGACGCGCGGCGGTGACTGTAATAAAGGGCAACGGCTCCAGCGCCCGCTGTGAATGACGTTGTCGGTGAGCGCTCTCTTTGGCCTGCATACAACACGCGTTGGCACACGCGGCTCACTCGGACGCGCACGCGACGCATCCATGTCACGCTGTGTGCAACACGGGCTTGTCTTGTAGGGGCGTTGTGAGCTATAAGAAGTGAGGCGACGGCGATCTGTGACAAGAAAACAACCGGCACAGGTTGCAGTTTAGTATAGCAGCTTCACAGACAAGAACCCATCCACATCCTTGGATTGCATGCTGTGGGTGGTTTTCGAGGGGTTGGGACTATGATCATGCAGCCCACGCAGAGAATCACGCCACTTGGGACACACGCATCGCCCCAGCCAAGGCCGGCCGCGCAGGCGACGACGGGGTTGGCGCCGCCGGTGACGGCAGGCGCAAAAGAGCCGTGGCACGGAGACGCTGCACATCTCATTGAGGCACAGCGGTGGGGCTTGAACCCATGGACGAGGAAGTGGAGCGTAAAATACTTTGGATATGTAATCGACGCGATCATCATAGGCCCCTGTCACTCAAAGCAGCGTGTCTCTCACAGTCAAGCGTTCAAGGCCACCGTACTTTGTGAGTTGTGTGGGGCAACTTTCATCAGCAAGGGCAATCGGAACCGGCACCGCCGGGTGGTGCACCAGGGGAAACGCGTGAGGTGCAACCGCGCACAGTGCAACGAGGTACGTACGTGAAGGCACGCAGCGGTAGAATTTGAGCGCGCGCACGATATATGTTCTAACGGAGACACCGCCTGTCCTTTCGTCGCTCCGATCAGACCTTTACACAAATAGCTGACATGCGGCGGCACTGCCGCCGATGGCATCACGGCACGCCGCCACGACCATGCGCGCCGCGTTCTGAGTAAACTGAAACTCCCGTGCGAAGGTGAGATCAGACCTTCTTCTATTTGCACTACATCTATCTCCGTACCCCTCTCGGACACGTGCGCCACGACTGCCTGCGAGAAGTATAAAGCATTTGGGGAAGAAAACTTGTAATTGGTGTTTAGGGCATTTAGAAAAGCGTTAGGGGGTCTATATGTATTACAGGTTGTAAGTGTGGGCTGGCGCTTGGTAAAACGCAGTTGTCAGTAGCGCTTGGTAATTACATACACCAAGCGCCAGGCGCTGCATTCGACGTATGTGTGTTTTTGACCCCCTGGATGGAAAACGTTGTGCTGGAGAGCGCGTATGACACATTGGCACGCTCAAAAAATCGTGGCTCATTGCGCTCAGGCGCTTCGTTCGGGTAACGTAGCGCGCGACTTGCCAGATGTTGGGGCGCAGCACCCATTTTCGCAATATTTGCTTTTGAAAAAATCATAAATTTTAGGCGCGCTGGGCTTTCTGCCAAATCCTGCGTTTGCACATGCTTTATTGTAACATTTTTGCTACACAACGTGGAGGCGTGCGTCGAGTGTGGCACTCAAAGGCGCTTGGTTTCAGCCACATCTCCGCTGCACAGTCGAGCTGTGTTGTAAGCTGGATAATGTGCGAAATTTTTATCAAAAGAAAGGGTTAGGGTATGCGTTTGCGCTTGGTTCTGTGGCGATTTCGTGGAGGCAGTTGGCACATTGTCAGGCGTTTTGTATGTGCGTTTTTGGGGTCGTGGACGCGGCTAAAAAAGGTGCGTTTGCGCTTGGTTCTAGGATGGTTTTCATATCCGGCAACACTGGGGGCCGATATTCGTTGGTATTGTCAAGTTCAATGTAGGTTGAGTGTGGTGAGTAGTAGGTCAGGCGAGTGCTGGCGCCACACTCTCAGCTAAAGAAGACGCGTGCAGTGCGTTTAGTGAGGTAGGGATGACGTATGCATAACGATGCCAGGTAGGGTCTTATGACGTTAAGGTTTGTCCAACAGTGGCATCGCCACAAAGTAGCTATTGGTCAGGGCCTGAATATATTGGTGTTTTGCCATGCTGAAAAATCAATGTATTTTTTGATGTCTGTGTCTGAGTTGAAAACAGGGCCGGCCAGACAAAAAATTGTTAAAATTATGCTGTGGCGCAGGTCAAGCAGCCACACATGTATTTTGATTAAATCTACCGAATAGCAGGCCTCAGTACACTGCAAATGCAAGTCTGATCGAGACTAGAAAAGTGCGATAGAAGGTGCCAAAAATGGAGGTTGTCCGAGACAAAACGGGTGTCTGAGACACCACGGGTGTGTATGAACTTGTGACAGTTGCCATACCAAACTCATCCCTGGGCACTGGACTACACGTTGCACGGGCATGTAACGCGGCTAAACACGTAGTAAGACGTGTGAGGGAGGATCTTAGAGAAATCCAAAGTGTACAGTTGAACATGGTGGCCGCTAGATGATCTGATCTAATTTTCGAAAAGCTTGGGATTTGGGTGTGTTTGGGAGGGGTTTTACAATCTGAGAAAAGGTCTTTGCCGTGTGTGCGGTAGAAGGCAGATGACTAGCTCGTGATTCACCGAACTGTGGACACGCACAAGTAGGGCTGAGGAGAGCGTGTTGGATGTGAATGATGTGTAAGAGTGCTGAAGAGGGACCGAGTTGGACACAAAAACCGTGTGATGATTGGCGTTTTAGCGTGCCGAAAAATGTTTGAATGACTTGCAATCCCTTGAGAAAAGAGGTGGGTTTAGGGGAAGATGCACCATTACGGGGTTTTATATTTGCAGTAAGGAAAACAATCTTCAATATAATGGTGTTTTAGTAAGCTGAAAAGGCATTGAATTCTAAACCCCTGAATATATTGGTGTTTTGGCATGCTGAAAAATCAATGAATTTTTTGATGTCTGTGTCTGAGTTGAAAACAGGGCCGGCCAGACAAAAAATTGTAAAAATTATGCTGTGGCGCAGGTCAAGCAGCCAGACATGTATTTTGATTAAATCTACCGAATAGCAGGCCTCAGTACACCGCAAATGCAAGTCTGATCGAGACTAGAAAAGCGCGATAGAAGGTGCCAAAAATGGAGGTTGTCCGAGACAAAACGGGTGTCTGAGACAAAACGGGTGTCTGAGACACCACGGGTGTGTATGAACTTGTGACAGTTGCCATACCAAACTCATCCCTGGGCACTGGACTACACGTTGCACGGGCATGTAACGCGGCTAAACACGTAGTCAGACGTGTGAGGGAGGATCTTAGAGAAATCCAAAGTGTACAGTTGAACATGGTGGCCGCTAGATGATCTGATCTAATTTTCGAAAAGCTTCCGATTTGGGTGTGTTTGGGAGGGGTTTTACAATCTGAGAAAAGGTCTTTGCCGTGTATGCGGTAGAAGGCAGATGACTAGCTCGTGATTCACCGAACTGTGGACACGCACAAGTAGGGCTGAGGAGAGTGTGTTGGATGTGAATGATGTGTAAGAGTGCTGAAGAGGGACCGAGTTGGACACAAAAACCGTGTGATGATTGGCGTTTTAGCATGCCGAAAAATGTTTGAATGACTTGCAGTCCCTTGAGAAAAGAGGTGGGTTTAGGGGAAGATGCACCATTACGGGGTTTTATATTTGCAGTAAGGAAAACAATCTTCAATATAATGGTGTTTTAGTAAGCTGAAAATTCATTGAATTCTAAACCCCTGAATATATTGGTGTTTTGGCATGCTGAAAAATCAATGAATTTTTTGATGTCTGTGTCTGAGTTGAAAACAGGGCCGGCCAGACAAAAAATTGTAAAAATTATGCTGTGGCGCAGGTCAAGCAGCCAGACATGTATTTTGATTAAATCTACCGAATAGCAGGCCTCAGTACACCGCAAATGCAAGTCTGATCGAGACTAGAAAAGCGCGATAGAAGGTGCCAAAAATGGAGGTTGTCCGAGACAAAACAGGTGTCTGAGACAAAACGGGTGTCTGAGACACCACGGGTGTGTATGAACTTGTGACAGTTGCCATACCAAACTCATCCCTGGGCACTGGACTACACGTTGCACGGGCATGTAACGCGGCTAAACACGTAGTAAGACGTGTGAGGGAGGATCTTAGAGAAATCCAAAGTGTACAGTTGAACATGGTGGCCGCTAGATGATCTGATCTAATTTTCGAAAAGCTTCGGATTTGGGTGTGTTTGGGAGGGGTTTTACAATCTGAGAAAAGGTCTTTGCCGTGTGTGCGGTAGAAGGCAGATGACTAGCTCGTGATTCACCGAACTGTGGACACGCACAAGTAGGGCTGAGGAGAGTGTGTTGGATGTGAATGATGTGTAAGAGTGCTGAAGAGGGACCGAGTTGGACACAAAAACCGTGTGATGATTGGCGTTTTAGCGTGCCGAAAAATGTTTGAATGACTTACAGTCCCTGAATATATTGGTGTTTTTGGAAGCTGAAAAATCATTGAATTTTTCGATGTCTGTGTCTGAGGTGAGAACAAGGCCGTTTAAAAAAAAAATTGTAAATTTTATGCTGAGGTCCAGATTGAGCGGAAAGACATGTTATTTTAATGAATTTAGCGAAGAACACGCCTCACGACGTTGTAAACGCATGTCTGTCCGGGATTGAAAAAACACCATGAATGGTGCTGAAAATCAAGGTTGTCTGAGAAAGCACGGCTTTGTCTGAAGCCCGTTCCAGAAAGTTAGGACAGCTGCCAGATTCAACGCAGCCTATGTGCATCATGTTGAGCCCTTTTGGCGTCGCCCGAAACACGTTAAGGTTCTCTCTCGTATCGCTGAACCCGAACATTGTTAAACGACTTTAACCCCAAAATAACTTCACGGTAAAATCCTTACTGTCATACTATCACGAGTCTCAGAACTATATGATAGTTCTATCAGTTGTCCCAAACACTGTGCTCTGGTTGCTTCATGGATGCGGCATGGAGAAGCGAAAGTGTTGTATACAGCGGCACGATGCCGGCGAAGTGAAGGCGGCAACGAGCGAAACCTGCGTATTCAAAGGCGCACGGGCGACAGGACGGCTGCAAGTCACTGCTGGCTAGTGCCGGCGGCATTGCGTCGGAATCGACCAAAAACGACGTACATGTTTCCGATTGTGCCAGTAGGGGCAGCAAAGAGCGTAAGCGCCATGATCAGAAGGCCGCCAGTAGCAGACCGGACGGCGACCGCTTTTAAGACTGTAGGTTGTACGACGGCGAGGACGAGAACCAGCGAGGAGCTTTCTAGCAGACATGCGCACGAAGGTCTCAAATAACGACTGCGATGATAATAACAGCGCACCGGCAGCGAGAAAGCGTTGGCGAAAACGATCGCAGCGAAACGTGAACGGCGCCAACAAATACGGCGCGACAACGGCGGCGACAACCAATGTAATCCGACTCTAGCGGCGACGAAAAGCTCCACTGAAAGACAGCAGCAACGTCGACAACAAGTTTGGCTTATGGAGCGCGGCGCAATGGCGGCAGTTATAAAGAGCTCCGCTGGATGGCAGTGGCAACAACGATTGCGATGTTGCTGCAGAGACTTCGACAAGCACTAAGCTACTGCCGGGGCTGCACCCAACGCAACCCGACGGCCGCTTCGACAGCGAGCATGGTGTGGCGGAGGAGGCTCCAATAATTGGGAGGCCTATGTGATGAAAGTCAACTGGCGTGGCCCTTTGGCAGTCGAATCAACATGCGAAGTCTAACGGCCGCAACAGCACGACCGAGTGAACGGCGGGAGCCACAGCCGGAGCCGTGCGTGGTTTCAACCCTAACCGAAAAAGGGCGGTGGCTGAATCCACAATTCTAGGGGTGATGTTGCGGAGCAGGCGGCAGCAATACGAATGGTGCGGGTGCAGCAAGTTTAAAGCGTGCATGAGCGGCATAAATTCGTCACAACGAGAAAGTATTGTAGCGCTTCAGCGGCAGCGTATCGATCAGCAACGAACGGCGACGATCGGCAGCGGGATTCGCATGCGGTGTGTTTCGGCGGCGGCGACGGCAGAGATGGTAACCTGGCGAGCGGCGCAGCAGCGGAAAGCACATTGACTGTGGGACAGCCTTACCAGTCGTTAAGCGAGCGAACCGCGGCAACTTCAACATCGCCAGCAGTGTCGCAACTCGATCAAGAGCGGTAGCGAGGCTGCTGCCACGGGACGCCACTATTGTTGCTACGGCGTCGACTAGCGCATTGGCAGCAGAAGCGGCGTAATTAATAGCCTGAAGCGAATACCGCTCGACTGATAGGAAACTGCAGGTACAGTAAGGTTCTTACACGATTTTGTACAGTTCTGAAGGACTGTAATTCACGCATGGAAGAAGTCATGATACGGGATGTTTCTGTACACAAAACTCTTGGCAAGTATATGGAGCTAAATTCTCTTCTGAAATTCTTAAAAATTGGGATCATTCTTGAAGTAATGCGTCCTGAGCGCTGACAAGGCCCCCATCTCGCCACTTCGACACGCTCTCCGGTGTAATATACCAAAGGCCGCTTTTGTAGCGAAACAGTCTACTGTCTCTGTAGTTCAGAGCCTCTCCCCTCTTGATACCCTACTACTAGGATCAGGTTGGGTTCTATGATTTTACATGCGTTTGGGCTGCTTACATGTTGTCATTGCTCTGACGCCAACCATGGAACGCAGCGCAGAATAAGTGTATGTGCGTTTTTGACAGCGCCTGATGGATGCAATGGAACGCGATTAAATTTTTAATTTTTTGGAGAACCAGTTGTATGCCAAGGCGCTCCGGTAAATTGAGCCCCGTTCCATTGTTGATCATTTTACGATACCAAAACCATAGAACGCGGCGAAATGGAGCATGGTCTTTACTTCAAGCATCACACGGTTCATATAACTCGCATTTCATATCTCTGATCGGTAATGGTGCAGTACTGCCCTAAAACATGTACGTGTGAAACGAATGTGAAAGTTTATACTTACGTACAGCTGCATTTACTTTCATATCTGACTAAGCTCGTTTTACTCCTTCCTCATATTTGAAAACCAAACGCAAATCCTTAGAACATTGGGAGTTTCGTCGTCCGACGACGGTAACCATTTCGCAAACACCCGGTCTTGTTCGTGAAACATAGTAGAGTCAGAACGTAAGCTTGCCACTTGTGATTCGTTGAAGAGACTGCAGTCTCTGTCGCAGAAAAGATCCTGTACCAAACGCGCCCTTTTCATCGGCGATGATCTCCACAGAAACCAGCCAAGCTCCCTGAGAAGAACCAGTCTACAAGTAGGACCGAAACCCAGCCCATCCCTGTGTACTTTGAATCCTTTCGCGTAAGACAGACCACACTTGAAACAACCTCCAGATGGTATTGCAAGATCTTTGTCACACAAGTGGTACCTGTGATCCTTTGAGTAGCATCTGAAGCATCGGTTCCTTTTCCACCCGCAACTTTGATTACCGTGTTTCACAACTGCTTTGTGTGAAACATAGCAAGCAATGCAATCATGTTCAAATTCTCGAATGAGGGACTCACAAGTCCCTACAACATGACTCATTGAGTCTTCTTCATGAGAAGATGTAAATTGTAGTGCCCGACTAGAAGGTTCATATGCTTGAGAGAAGGCGTTAGCAGGACCTTCCGCTTCCAGGGCGTGGGGTTTCGGTCTCCATTTCGGCCCAGCAGGGCTGCAATTCTCCCAACTCTGTCGCTTATCACCGTCATCAAATTTTGGTGCACCATTGCTTTGAGTGTCGCAAATGTCACAATTTTCCGACTCGCTATCTAGCAGGCACATGCCACTTTGTTCCCCGTCCATGACACCATACATCCAGTTCTTTCGGCACAACAAAGTGTTTTCGAGCCATTTCTGTTCTTCCCTCCACTGCTCTAGTTTAATATAGTCTTCTTCATTTTGGATCTGCAATGCCTTTCGCTCTAGTTCAGCCTCAAAGGAACGTGCAAGACTACTGGAGTAGACGGTGATACAAAAAGCGAGCCTTCCATCCCTCCCTGCTCTTCCAGACTCCTGAGCATGGTCTGAAAGTGACGTAGATCCACCTACATGCAAGACTATTCTCACATTAGGGGCGTCTATTCCAGCTCCAAACGCACACGTGCACACCATGAGGACCACTGTGCACTGAGATGAATCCGTCGTATCTTTTTCACCTTGACTATTTTGCTGTCTCCAAGCTTTGTATATCTGGATCCGTTGAATCTTGTCCATGCCGGCGTAATAGCAAAGAAAAGAGACCTTTTTCGATAGTGGTTTCCTGGGGCTTCCGTTGTCTAAACCTTGTTCCTCCTCGTATAAGGCTGATAGAATATCACTGAGCTGCTCGGCGTCCTTCCTTCGAGTGACGTAAAGGAGAACTCGGAAAGCAGGCGAGTCCTGATGAGCATTGGCGTTAAGCCTAACTTGTTGACCTATCTCTTCTAACTTTTCTTCAAGAACGGAGAGAGTCTTCTCGAGGATCTTCTGCTTCGCACTTTGAAACCTTCCGCCCTCTGAACGATCTTGCGAACATAATGAATCGCTTTCGACGTTGATCACGGCGAAACAAAGGTTCTTGCGGACTGTGGGCATGCTGAGAACAGAAGCTTTACGCATTCCATGCTTTGCGACAAGGGCAGAGCGATCTCGTGGTGGAATTGTCCGAGTTAGTAAGATGCGTGGGATGTTTTTCGGTACTTCAAGTAGTCCGTATCTCAAATCACGCAGGCTTTGTCGAAAAGAAGACCAAGATGCAGTGAGATGGGCTTCGTCGATTACAACGCGGGCCAGTCTTCTCTCCGCCACAAGTTTTTGAACCAACTGCTTAAATCGTTGGTCCCGAACCTGCTCGGGAACGAGCATGTAAACGTCGGCTGGCTCTCCGATGTTTCCAGGTATAGTTGCACTGGCATGAAGCCCACATTTTTCGGCACGGAGCCTAAGTTCCTCTACCAGTGCCACCAGCGGAACAATCATGATTGTAGTAAAGGATGAGCGTTCCATAAACGCTGGAAGTAGAATGCACAAAGTCTTTCCCGATCCGGTGGGCATGACCACTAGAATGTTTTCACGGCGTTCTGCTACTGCAACAGTAACATTAAATTGCATGGTGGACTTAAACACCGAGTGATTACAGCTGTTCATTGTGCGAAGGTGCTCTAGAAAAGTAGGGAGATGATGTTCATATGTACGAGTCCCTACATCGACGAGTTTGACACCGAAGGGAGACATGGGCTGATATGGGCCAATTTCAAAGATTGTATTTCCTCTGTATTCCAAAGAAATATCGCTTTCCAGAACAGCGGCTCCAGAATAGCTTCGGCGCCCAAGACTCTGAGAACTTGGTTTCGATACATCGAAAGGAATCGTATCAAGATTTGGGTGATGCCCTGACTTGTCTTGCATCTGGACTTTGTTCTCTGATGTAGGCAAGTTTAAAGGCTTCAGCCTTTTTCTGGGACGACCAGACTCATCTGTGTCGTTTTGAAGCTCAGAAGCGTTCCTTTCTTTCCCGTGAAAGCCCAGGTATTTGTGCCATTGCATAGACCATCTACGATACTTGTCCAAACTAGGTTTCTGCAAATGGATTAATTCCTCTTTAGTTCTGGCGTAAGCCCTTTCAGCAGTTTCCACACTGTGAGCTGCCTGATTGTGCCCGACTGCACGGAACTCGTCACGAATCTGATCCATTAGATCATGAGCTTTTCCTTCACTAACGGCAGGGACCATGCCAACTGAATAATTTCTGTAGTCGTTGAAGGTTAGTTGGATGCCTTTTAGTTCAAGATGTTTCGATACCAAACCGCGTATGTAATCATCAGTGAAAGGTTTACCCTTGTTGCAGAAGAGGATGTTCCAGTGTTCTTTTCCCAAAGAGGGCCCATATAAAGCTGAGACCATTGCAGTTTCCAATGGCCTTATTAGAACAAGATACATGAGAAAATACTCGCTTGTTTTGGAATCTGGAAAACGTGGTATGGGCTTCGAGAATCCTTTCATTCCTCGGGTTTTGACCCACCTTGTAACGATCATTGCCTGACCTTGTGAGACGAAAAGACTTCGCATCCCATATATATCGTTTGTGAGACGAAGAGTAGCTATTTCTGTAGCCCTAGCAGGAGATCCTGATGATATATGTACACAGAACAATAAAAGTTCCTGAATCTGACGGCAGTAGTTCAACCAGTCAAGAACCTTTGACTTGAGCATAAGGACACCGTGCAAATCTACAACTTCTTTATCTCCTGGAAGACATACTCCGGAAGCGTTGGGATGACTAAGAGAAATCCAACCAGCACGCGTTTTCAACGATTCGAGTACAAAGCAAGTGTTCTTTTGCAACCAATTCTTTTTCTTTTCCAAAACTGACATGAAGTTGTAACCTGGGGCCTTAACAGTAAAATTGTCTGTCAACGACTGAATCATGTTCATAAACCCATCAGGAAGTGCAGTATTGTTCAGAAGGTTACTGAACAGGAGCGAGTCGATTCTGATATGAGCGTCCCTCACCCAAGTCCCGACATCTTGTAATCGAATATGAGTGTTATTGACCACTCCACAGAGATCATTGCTCCGACAGCAATCGAAAGTAACAGCAATTTCTTCCTGGTCAATGACACCCATTGCCAAACTCAAAGCAGATCGCACATATGATGTAGTGTTGTTCTTTTGGAGGTCCAGAGCGTCCTTGATCAAATTCATCGTGTGGTCAGTGCTGTCTAAGAGAAATCCATTTCTGTTGTCTTCATTTTGTTTTTGAGAAATGGATACCTCATGCACTGCGCAGGCAGATATGCAATACTGGAGAGCTGCAAGTGTTCTTGTGACCTCCCATGCTTCTGCATATCGAAAGTTGTTGGGTTGAGCTGTCTGCAAACGAGCGTCTTCCTCAGATCGCACGCAGCGACAACTAAAGAAATTTTTCACTGCAAGTGATTCGCAAGAAGAAGACATTGGGCGAACCTCTAGCAGAACGCTTTTCATGAAGAAATGAAGACCAAGGTATCTTTTTTTGAAGCACATTGGTTTCGTGGATTTGAAAGGGTCTGGAACGTCAAGTTTTTGATGTAAAACATTCTCATTAAGCTCCTCCAGATATAAAGCGATTAATCCGGCAACTTCTTTATTGCATAGGTGTTCATGGCGGTGCTGACATTTGATGCAGAACGATAGAAAGTGACTTATCTCAACCGCATAGGCTTTGACGCACTTAGAAGAAACGGTTCTGAATGTAAAGCGATTATCACCCCGGCTTCTTACGTTGATAGATTCAAGCACACAGTTCGGCATGTCAATGGTTAAATCCCGAACCATCCTGAGGTACTGAACGACGTCTTGCTGCACGACGTCCCATAAAATACTTTTCTCAGTAATTGACCCAGAGAGTTTCACCGCGTCCTGAAGTGATATCTTCCTGTGATCTAGGACCTCATCTACCCTTGACAAGGCAACAAAAGTATTTTTCATCTTGTCATGCATAGGTTCCTGTTCTTGTAGGTCATCAGTAAACCCTACAATAGACGAAATGATTTTTGAGGCAGCCGAGTTCATACCAACACCAGAGATTTCTTCGTGAACGATCCTAAGACCCTCCTCTGATCCGTTCAGTGAGTTCTGCCCAAGAAGGTTAGGATTCGAAATTTTCTGCCGAGGGGAGCTACATTTGGAAGTGAAGACGATCGTCACTTCTCCCACCTGGACAGCTTCTGATACAGGAAACAGTTTTCGACAACGTCCTCCGAAAATGGTTTGCAGGCGTATCAATCCATGTTTTTTTACGTCAGTGATGACATTGGCCGTATCTTCAACGCCATGCGCGGTCGAGAGATGCGTAGATAAACTTCTCATGTCCGTGTAGCACGTGATGCAATTCGGGCATTTGTACCCGTACAAGACTTTAAGGCCGGTTAGGGGGGCTAGTGGCCTTGCTGACATAAAAACGGCAGTCGGCTCCATGCCCGAAACACCACTTCTGCAGTTTTCCTCTTCACTATGAGCGATGTAGCGATTCCAGAGAGGTACGTACGGAAGCTTCGACTCCAATTCTTGCTTTCTCTCCGAAACTGTCGCAGCCATATCTTTTCCCTCATCAGTTGAGGCACCGTGCCGAACAGATAGATGGCGTGCTACCCCTTTCGAAGATCGTATTCCCAATTTACATGTAAGGCACAACACGAAGAATCCCACTGAATGAACTCCAATTTCTATATCCCCGTTCATAATGGTTTGATTGATGAAAAAAAGAGTGTGAACACAGTATGCACGCAAGAAAAGGCAAATACCAAGCTCCAACGAAAGCTCCAGGCTGAAGAAGAAGACGAAGAATGCACTCGAAAGACACAACATGCAAAGCCATATTGATGTAGTGTGGTGATGTGTGATAAGGTGTATCCTAAAGGGATATTGGACCCACTTGCTCCATGTTGATTTCTGGAGAAGGGCAGAATCGCAAATGAAATTATGATTGCGATCCGTGTAACGTTTGCAATGGGGGATTGTAGCATCATGGAATGATGCAAGCTGCTTACTTGGCAACGAAAACATGCATGATTTTTCACCGTGTTCCATGTGCTCTTCATTATGAATGCGCTGCGGGAAGCATTCACAAATGGGGGGACCACAATCTCAAGGAATGATGCGAACTGCTTACTTTGTGATGGACACCTGAATATTTGCGGTGTTCCACATATTCGGATCCCGACAGAAAAACTGATACGACTCGATGGTGATGGTGGATATTGTGAAATAGCGTTCCGGTGAGCGAAGTTTTGCTTCGTGCATAAATCTTGGATGAACTTCTACCATTTTTTTCGTGAACATTCTCCGTTCCATTTGTGTCAGGTGGTCGTTCAACGGCGTATTTTGAGTGTAGTGATAGTAAGTTGGAAAAGAGTAATTGGTAATCCATTTTCCTAGAACTTTGTGTATTTCTCAATCCTAGCTGAAAGGTCCGTTGGTCAAGTGAACAAATTCGTGAGTCTGATAAACCAGAATAACATGTTTATCGAAGTATTCGAATAATTCCAGAATTTTTCTGATCTGAAAAGAAGAGTGTGTCTCAATCTGTATTCATTGCACACACCATGAAACGTTAGGGTAGTCAGTTGTCGCTACCGAAAAATGAGAGTCCGATTTCTATTAAGATTGACCTCGAAGAGACTCTTGATTGGTTCAAGTTGTGAAAAATGAAAGGTCCATGTAAATTGGCTCTGCATTAGTGTCGAACCAAATTGTTAAAAATTGGCGGAGCGTCACATACCGGAAAACACGACGATGCCATCAATTTTGAATATTTCAGAAAACGTTCTAAATTATTTGATTGAAGACTGCATTTTTCACGTTTTAAGACTCACAATAAGTTTTGAATAAAACTTTCGAAGTTTCCCTGAGCGCCACATTGTGAATAGGAGGATTATGCCCTCCATTTCGAAAAGATTTGAAACAATATCGAAATTAATTGTCTTGACATTCGAAGGTGTGATTTCCAAATTCTATACACCCAATTCGTAAAGAATGTAGTTGAAAAACGAATGTAAAAATAATTTTGAGATTTGTTGAGAGTCCTATTTTGAAGAAGAGGGCTTTGCCGTTGGTTTGGAAAAAAAATAGCATGCGGTTCGAGAATTCATTATGTTGTGGGGCACAAAATCTAGTTGAGCCTACGTTTCTTCTTCACATGATCAATGAGCTCCTTCGCTTTCTGCATACATTCCTGCCATTCTTTCTGAATACTCTTGTCCGCGCTGTGTTTCATCAATTTTGCACCTTCCAGTAATATTGATTCTGCATCAGTGCCAGTCCGCTCCTCGAAATGATGATCTGGGTTGGAGGCACCGAGCTGAGAGGTTGGTAACATCAAACTCGGGCCTTTGTCTCCGTTGAAACTCTCTTTTGTAGGAGGGGTTCTCGTCCTTTGCAAAGCCTCTTCAATACGAGGCGCCAGAACGGAAGTGACCTTTCCTATAGCCTGCAGCACATCGTTGCTCCGGTACACTTCTTGCATCACCCGTTCCACATTCGGGTCGCTCAAAATGTGAATGAAACCACCTTCCTCGACTTTAGTTTCCGGGGCGGTATTAAGACTGAACTGCAGTAGAGCACGAGCAATTCCTTTGTTGGTTTCAAGGTTGGGTGACGAAGTTGTTGGTGGCCTTGTAGTTGATTTGTCTTCTCGGGTTGGGTCGTTGGACGATGGGGCTTCATCGCTGATATCGATGGTCTTCTGCGACGTTCTGGACGTTCCAGCTTTTAGCCTTGTCCTGTTCGACACAGGCTCATGTTTGGAGAGCTTTGATTCCGGTAACTTCTTTGAATCCTCGCTCTGATGAGGCTCATGAGCACTTTCATAGTCGTTCCAAAGAAAGACGTTGCTGCCTACACATTTTCTCCCGTTTTGGCCAAATTTGAATTGCATGATATGCATTCTCGTTTGAAGAGAATGAGCATATTCACTGAACGAGTAACTCCTCCGCACGTCACTGAGGTAGGTGCGTACATCCTCCAAATTACCTTCACGGAACACTTGAATGTTTCGAGTTGTGACTGCAGCATGGTAAGTGGCGAAAAAGCCACATTCACACGCTTTCTGCAGGTTTGTTCTGTACTCGAAAATGGGAAGTGATCTTCGCAGAGTCTCAGTCTGTAGCGTCGGGTTCGGATACGCACAGGTAAGGTAATGCAGTACATTTTGCGCAAGGTTCTGATGTGGCGATGTCTTGGCATTCATGCTATCCATTATAATACATCGAGCGACTTGGTGGGACGGATACTGCTCATCCTTAAGATTTGAGTTGAACTCCATTGAATCAAGAAGTTGGGGGAGGTTTATAAGCACAGCTAGGCTCCAGTGCTTGTTTCCACACATTAGCAAGAACGACACCTGAGACCTCCAAACTAGTTCGTGGGGGTTGATTTTCGCCTTTGTGGTCGATCGAACGTTTTGCTGCAACTGTCTGAGAGCAGCGGAGTCCTCGTTAAATTTGTTATCCCACCACCCGTGCGTTAGTAAAGGGTCCAATACGTATATTTCTTTCATAGTGCGATCTGTCCAGTTGTTCAAAAACGAGATTGTATACAAAAGCACTTGATCAGTAGCCCAGCTTAGGTTCTGTATAGAAAGTATATCGTTTGGAGATAGACTGAGTTTGGTCCTTAGTAACCCTCCTGCCACAACTAGTTCAGCACTACGGTCTCTGGCCGTTTCGAAAGAAACAGATTCTTCCTGTACAAGGGCTGCTAAGTCAACAACATGCCCAGCTTTCGTTTGGGCAGATAACATCCTCAATCTCACTTTTTCAACAATATCCAGTTTGTCTGAGTTGTCATCAATCACCGTAGCCGAACATCCCGCCTGCTTCCTCACCCTTTCGTCTTCTTCTTCGAGCGCCCACTTCAGTTGATCAAGTAGGGAAAGCGTCCCCTGCACTGTCCAATTAATGTAAGATTCCCATCCAGCAGGAGGCTTTGTATGCTGAATCGGCGGACCGGGGATGGTTGAATTGTTCTTACAGGACTGCTTATCGGTAGAATTATTGTCCTTCTTCTTTCCCGTTTTTCTCTCCTTGACAAACTTTAGCAGCGTATCTGGTTCCTTCTCAATGATATGGAACCAGTGGTCAAGGTAGCTTTAATCTTTGAGATCTTCCAGGTACGTACAGTTTCAAGCGATCTAATGTTGAAGCTTGTGTTTGCAAAGCCTTCCAAGAAACAGAGATCTCCAACCACGTTTGCTTTCAGTAATCTATCCGCCCCCGATAAGTAACCGTGCAATGTCTTCATAGTTAAAGATGGATCCATGAAAGCAATGGCATGAGTACTTCTGTTTCGCGATGGTTTGTAGAGTACCTTGTAGAGATCGATAATTTTGGGATGTGTTGGGGATAGGGGTGTAGCGCTGGGGTGGTTGAGCTTGCGGACGCGCTCATTTTCTTTCATCTTCCAGTAGTTTCGAAGCTTTTCATATTCGGCTACTTGTGCCATGATCCCGTAAACCGCAGGCCGCGGCTCAGAAGATTCTATGTGATGAATGAGAAGGAAATCGTGGCGCAAAAAGTCTACAGGACTTCCATCATCATTAAGATTAGATAGATCCACAACTTGGTACGGTATCAAGAGCATATGCTTCTGTCGGGCTCCCACCAGGAAACGGTGTCCACCACCGACAACAACCAGTTTACCATACAGCACGCTACCCGTTCCGTTCAGTATCAGCAGAGGCTCTGACAAATGGTATTCCAGACTTGAACCAATCTCCTGGGCTAACGTAGTTAACTTCTTCATAGATGTGCGACGGCCAAAAACGGGTCCAACGAAGAGATCTACACAAGCCACACGCACAGAAGACGTTCTGGCTTCCTGAATTCGTCGATAAACATTTGACGAGAAGATGGAAAGGGATTCCATACTTCTGTCATAGGCGGTATTGACCTTAACAGCATCGCGCTTGGGCATGAGAGAAAGGCGGAAGAAGTCAAAACGAGGTAGTGGAAATGAAAAGTGGTTGATCCGAACGGAGATAAACCTCAAATGGAGTACCTGGTGAGAACGAAAAAGAGGGGGGGGGGTTTGGGGGGCGCAGCCCCCCAATTCGGGGGGGGTCCCGGGGAGGGCGCACTATATCTGTAGCTACGGCCCTGCACTTTACAATGGTGCAAAAAGTAGAGGCTGAAACGGACGGGAAGTGGTCTATATATATATTACAGGTTGTAAGTGTGGGCTGGCGCTTGGTAAAACGCAGTTGTCAGTAGCGCTTGGTAATTACATACACCAAGCGCCACGCGCTGCATTCGACGTATGTGCGATTTTGACCCCCTGGATGGAAAACGTTGTGCTGGAGAGCGCGTATGACACATTGGCACGCTCAAAAAATCGTGGCTAATTGCGCTCAGGCGCTTCGTTCGGGTAACGTAGCGCGCGACTTGCCAGATGTTGGGGCGCAGCACCCATTTTCGCAATTTTTGCATTTGAAAAAATCATAAATTTTACGCGCGCTGGGCTTTCTGCCCAATCCTGCGTTTGCACATGCTTTATTGTAACATTTTTGCTACACAACGTGGAGGCGTGCGTCGAGTGTGGCACTCAAAGGCGCTTGGTTTCAGCCACATCTCCGCTGCACAGTCGAGCTGTGTTGTAAGCTGGATAATGTGCGAAATTTTTATCAAAAGAAAGGGTTAGGGTATGCGTTTGCGCTTGGTTCTGTGGCGATTTCGTGGAGGCAGTTGGCACATTGTCAGGCGTTTTGTATGTGCGTTTTTGGGGTCGTGGACGCGGCTAGAAAAGGTGCGTTTGCGCTTGGTTCTAGGATGGTTTTCATATCCGGCAACACTGGGGGCCGATATTCGTTGGTATTGTCAAGTTCAATGGAGGTTGAGTGTGGTGAGTAGTAGGTCAGGCGAGTGCTGGCGCCACACTCTCAGCTAAAGAAGACGCGTGCAGTGCGTTTAGTGAGGTAGGGATGACGTATGCTTAACGATGCCAGGTAGGGTCTTATGACGTTAAGGTTTGTCCAACAGTGCCATCGCCACAAAGTAGCTATTGGTCAGGGCCTGAATATATTGGTGTTTTGCCATGCTGAAAAATCAATGTATTTTTTGATGTCTGTGTCTGAGTTGAAAACAGGGCCGGCCAGACAAAAAATTGTTAAAATTATGCTGTGGCGCAGGTCAAGCAGCCACACATGTATTTTGATTAAATCTACCGAATAGCAGGCCTCAGTACACTGCAAATGCAAGTCTGATCGAGACTAGAAAAGTGCGATAGAAGGTGCCAAAAATGGAGGTTGTCCGAGACAAAACGGGTGTCTGAGACACCACGGGTGTGTATGAACTTGTGACAGTTGCCATACCAAACTCATCCCTGGGCACTGGACTACACGTTGCACGGGCATGTAACGCGGCTAAACACGTAGTAAGACGTGTGAGGGAGGATCTTAGAGAAATCCAAAGTGTACAGTTGAACATGGTGGCCGCTAGATGATCTGATCTAATTTTCGAAAAGCTTCGGATTTGGGTGTGTTTGGGAGGGGTTTTACAATCTGAGAAAAGGTCTTTGCCGTGTGTGCGGTAGAAGGCAGATGACTAGCTCGTGATTCACCGAACTGTGGACACGCACAAGTAGGGCTGAGGAGAGCGTGTTGGATGTGAATGATGTGTAAGAGTGCTGAAGAGGGACCGAGTTGGACACAAAAACCGTGTGATGATTGGCGTTTTAGCGTGCCGAAAAATGTTTGAATGACTTGCAATCCCTTGAGAAAAGAGGTGGGTTTAGGGGAAGATGCACCATTACGGGGTTTTATATTTGCAGTAAGGAAAACAATCTTCAATATAATGGTGTTTTAGTAAGCTGAAAAGGCATTGAATTCTAAACCCCTGAATATATTGGTGTTTTGGCATGCTGAAAAATCAATGAATTTTTTGATGTCTGTGTCTGAGTTGAAAACAGGGCCGGCCAGACAAAAAATTGTAAAAATTATGCTGTGGCGCAGGTCAAGCAGCCAGACATGTATTTTGATTAAATCTACCGAATAGCAGGCCTCAGTACACCGCAAATGCAAGTCTGATCGAGACTAGAAAAGCGCGATAGAAGGTGCCAAAAATGGAGGTTGTCCGAGACAAAACGGGTGTCTGAGACAAAACGGGTGTCTGAGACACCACGGGTGTGTATGAACTTGTGACAGTTGCCATACCAAACTCATCCCTGGGCACTGGACTACACGTTGCACGGGCATGTAACGCGGCTAAACACGTAGTCAGACGTGTGAGGGAGGATCTTAGAGAAATCCAAAGTGTACAGTTGAACATGGTGGCCGCTAGATGATCTGATCTAATTTTCGAAAAGCTTCCGATTTGGGTGTGTTTGGGAGGGGTTTTACAATCTGAGAAAAGGTCTTTGCCGTGTATGCGGTAGAAGGCAGATGACTAGCTCGTGATTCACCGAACTGTGGACACGCACAAGTAGGGCTGAGGAGAGTGTGTTGGATGTGAATGATGTGTAAGAGTGCTGAAGAGGGACCGAGTTGGACACAAAAACCGTGTGATGATTGGCGTTTTAGCATGCCGAAAAATGTTTGAATGACTTGCAGTCCCTTGAGAAAAGAGGTGGGTTTAGGGGAAGATGCACCATTACGGGGTTTTATATTTGCAGTAAGGAAAACAATCTTCAATATAATGGTGTTTTAGTAAGCTGAAAATTCATTGAATTCTAAACCCCTGAATATATTGGTGTTTTGGCATGCTGAAAAATCAATGAATTTTTTGATGTCTGTGTCTGAGTTGAAAACAGGGCCGGCCAGACAAAAAATTGTAAAAATTATGCTGTGGCGCAGGTCAAGCAGCCAGACATGTATTTTGATTAAATCTACCGAATAGCAGGCCTCAGTACACCGCAAATGCAAGTCTGATCGAGACTAGAAAAGCGCGATAGAAGGTGCCAAAAATGGAGGTTGTCCGAGACAAAACGGGTGTCTGAGACAAAACGGGTGTCTGAGACACCACGGGTGTGTATGAACTTGTGACAGTTGCCATACCAAACTCATCCCTGGGCACTGGACTACACGTTGCACGGGCATGTAACGCGGCTAAACACGTAGTAAGACGTGTGAGGGAGGATCTTAGAGAAATCCAAAGTGTACAGTTGAACATGGTGGCCGCTAGATGATCTGATCTAATTTTCGAAAAGCTTCGGATTTGGGTGTGTTTGGGAGGGGTTTTACAATCTGAGAAAAGGTCTTTGCCGTGTGTGCGGTAGAAGGCAGATGACTAGCTCGTGATTCACCGAACTGTGGACACGCACAAGTAGGGCTGAGGAGAGTGTGTTGGATGTGAATGATGTGTAAGAGTGCTGAAGAGGGACCGAGTTGGACACAAAAACCGTGTGATGATTGGCGTTTTAGCGTGCCGAAAAATGTTTGAATGACTTACAGTCCCTGAATATATTGGTGTTTTTGGAAGCTGAAAAATCATTGAATTTTTCGATGTCTGTGTCTGAGGTGAGAACAAGGCCGTTTAAAAAAAAAATTGTAAATTTTATGCTGAGGTCCAGATTGAGCGGAAAGACATGTTATTTTAATGAATTTAGCGAAGAACACGCCTCACGACGTTGTAAACGCATGTCTGTCCGGGATTGAAAAAACACCATGAATGGTGCTGAAAATCAAGGTTGTCTGAGAAAGCACGGCTTTGTCTGAAGCCCGTTCCAGAAAGTTAGGACAGCTGCCAGATTCAACGCAGCCTATGTGCATCATGTTGAGCCCTTTTGGCGTCGCCCGAAACACGTTAAGGTTCTCTCTCGTATCGCTGAACCCGAACATTGTTAAACGACTTTAACCCCAAAATAACTTCACGGTAAAATCCTTACTGTCATACTATCACGAGTCTCAGAACTATATGATAGTTCTATCAGTTGTCCCAAACACTGTGCTCTGGTTGCTTCATGGATGCGGCATGGAGAAGCGAAAGTGTTGTATACAGCGGCACGATGCCGGCGAAGTGAAGGCGGCAACGAGCGAAACCTGCGTATTCAAAGGCGCACGGGCGACAGGACGGCTGCAAGTCACTGCTGGCTAGTGCCGGCGGCATTGCGTCGGAATCGACCAAAAACGACGTACATGTTTCCGATTGTGCCAGTAGGGGCAGCAAAGAGCGTAAGCGCCATGATCAGAAGGCCGCCAGTAGCAGACCGGACGGCGACCGCTTTTAAGACTGTAGGTTGTACGACGGCGAGGACGAGAACCAGCGAGGAGCTTTCTAGCAGACATGCGCACGAAGGTCTCAAATAACGACTGCGATGATAATAACAGCGCACCGGCAGCGAGAAAGCGTTGGCGAAAACGATCGCAGCGAAACGTGAACGGCGCCAACAAGTACGGCGCGACAACGGCGGCGACAACCAATGTAATCCGACTCTAGCGGCGACGAAAAGCTCCACTGAAAGACAGCAGCAACGTCGACAACAAGTTTGGCTTATGGAGCGCGGCGCAATGGCGGCAGTTATAAAGAGCTCCGCTGGATGGCAGTGGCAACAACGATTGCGATGTTGCTGCAGAGACTTCGACAAGCACTAAGCTACTGCCGGGGCTGCACCCAACGCAACCCGACGGCCGCTTCGACAGCGAGCATGGTGTGGCGGAGGAGGCTCCAATAATTGGGAGGCCTATGTGATGAAAGTCAACTGGCGTGGCCCTTTGGCAGTCGAATCAACATGCGAAGTCTAACGGCCGCAACAGCACGACCGAGTGAACGGCGGGAGCCACAGCCGGAGCCGTGCGTGGTTTCAACCCTAACCGAAAAAGGGCGGTGGCTGAATCCACAATTCTAGGGGTGATGTTGCGGAGCAGGCGGCAGCAATACGAATGGTGCGGGTGCAGCAAGTTTAAAGCGTGCATGAGCGGCATAAATTCGTCACAACGAGAAAGTATTGTAGCGCTTCAGCGGCAGCGTATCGATCAGCAACGAACGGCGACGATCGGCAGCGGGATTCGCATGCGGTGTGTTTCGGCGGCGGCGACGGCAGAGATGGTAACCTGGCGAGCGGCGCAGCAGCGGAAAGCACATTGACTGTGGGACAGCCTTACCAGTCGTTAAGCGAGCGAACCGCGGCAACTTCAACATCGCCAGCAGTGTCGCAACTCGATCAAGAGCGGTAGCGAGGCTGCTGCCACGGGACGCCACTATTGTTGCTACGGCGTCGACTAGCGCATTGGCAGCAGAAGCGGCGTAATTAATAGCCTGAAGCGAATACCGCTCGACTGATAGGAAACTGCAGGTACAGTAAGGTTCTTACACGATTTTGTACAGTTCTGAAGGACTGTAATTCACGCATGGAAGAAGTCATGATACGGGATGTTTCTGTACACAAAACTCTTGGCAAGTATATGGAGCTAAATTCTCTTCTGAAATTCTTAAAAATTGGGATCATTCTTGAAGTAATGCGTCCTGAGCGCTGACAAGGCCCCCATCTCGCCACTTCGACACGCTCTCCGGTGTAATATACCAAAGGCCGCTTTTGTAGCGAAACAGTCTACTGTCTCTGTAGTTCAGAGCCTCTCCCCTCTTGATACCCTACTACTAGGATCAGGTTGGGTTCTATGATTTTACATGCGTTTGGGCTGCTTACATGTTGTCATTGCTCTGACGCCAACCATGGAACGCAGCGCAGAATAAGTGTATGTGCGTTTTTGACAGCGCCTGATGGATGCAATGGAACGCGATTAAATTTTTAATTTTTTGGAGAACCAGTTGTATGCCAAGGCGCTCCGGTAAATTGAGCCCCGTTCCATTGTTGATCATTTTACGATACCAAAACCATAGAACGCGGCGAAATGGAGCATGGTCTTTACTTCAAGCATCACACGGTTCATATAACTCGCATTTCATATCTCTGATCGGTAATGGTGCAGTACTGCCCTAAAACATGTACGTGTGAAACGAATGTGAAAGTTTATACTTACGTACAGCTGCATTTACTTTCATATCTGACTAAGCTCGTTTTACTCCTTCCTCATATTTGAAAACCAAACGCAAATCCTTAGAACATTGGGAGTTTCGTCGTCCGACGACGGTAACCATTTCGCAAACACCCGGTCTTGTTCGTGAAACATAGTAGAGTCAGAACGTAAGCTTGCCACTTGTGATTCGTTGAAGAGACTGCAGTCTCTGTCGCAGAAAAGATCCTGTACCAAACGCGCCCTTTTCATCGGCGATGATCTCCACAGAAACCAGCCAAGCTCCCTGAGAAGAACCAGTCTACAAGTAGGACCGAAACCCAGCCCATCCCTGTGTACTTTGAATCCTTTCGCGTAAGACAGACCACACTTGAAACAACCTCCAGATGGTATTGCAAGATCTTTGTCACACAAGTGGTACCTGTGATCCTTTGAGTAGCATCTGAAGCATCGGTTCCTTTTCCACCCGCAACTTTGATTACCGTGTTTCACAACTGCTTTGTGTGAAACATAGCAAGCAATGCAATCATGTTCAAATTCTCGAATGAGGGACTCACAAGTCCCTACAACATGACTCATTGAGTCTTCTTCATGAGAAGATGTAAATTGTAGTGCCCGACTAGAAGGTTCATATGCTTGAGAGAAGGCGTTAGCAGGACCTTCCGCTTCCAGGGCGTGGGGTTTCGGTCTCCATTTCGGCCCAGCAGGGCTGCAATTCTCCCAACTCTGTCGCTTATCACCGTCATCAAATTTTGGTGCACCATTGCTTTGAGTGTCGCAAATGTCACAATTTTCCGACTCGCTATCTAGCAGGCACATGCCACTTTGTTCCCCGTCCATGACACCATACATCCAGTTCTTTCGGCACAACAAAGTGTTTTCGAGCCATTTCTGTTCTTCCCTCCACTGCTCTAGTTTAATATAGTCTTCTTCATTTTGGATCTGCAATGCCTTTCGCTCTAGTTCAGCCTCAAAGGAACGTGCAAGACTACTGGAGTAGACGGTGATACAAAAAGCGAGCCTTCCATCCCTCCCTGCTCTTCCAGACTCCTGAGCATGGTCTGAAAGTGACGTAGATCCACCTACATGCAAGACTATTCTCACATTAGGGGCGTCTATTCCAGCTCCAAACGCACACGTGCACACCATGAGGACCACTGTGCACTGAGATGAATCCGTCGTATCTTTTTCACCTTGACTATTTTGCTGTCTCCAAGCTTTGTATATCTGGATCCGTTGAATCTTGTCCATGCCGGCGTAATAGCAAAGAAAAGAGACCTTTTTCGATAGTGGTTTCCTGGGGCTTCCGTTGTCTAAACCTTGTTCCTCCTCGTATAAGGCTGATAGAATATCACTGAGCTGCTCGGCGTCCTTCCTTCGAGTGACGTAAAGGAGAACTCGGAAAGCAGGCGAGTCCTGATGAGCATTGGCGTTAAGCCTAACTTGTTGACCTATCTCTTCTAACTTTTCTTCAAGAACGGAGAGAGTCTTCTCGAGGATCTTCTGCTTCGCACTTTGAAACCTTCCGCCCTCTGAACGATCTTGCGAACATAATGAATCGCTTTCGACGTTGATCACGGCGAAACAAAGGTTCTTGCGGACTGTGGGCATGCTGAGAACAGAAGCTTTACGCATTCCATGCTTTGCGACAAGGGCAGAGCGATCTCGTGGTGGAATTGTCCGAGTTAGTAAGATGCGTGGGATGTTTTTCGGTACTTCAAGTAGTCCGTATCTCAAATCACGCAGGCTTTGTCGAAAAGAAGACCAAGATGCAGTGAGATGGGCTTCGTCGATTACAACGCGGGCCAGTCTTCTCTCCGCCACAAGTTTTTGAACCAACTGCTTAAATCGTTGGTCCCGAACCTGCTCGGGAACGAGCATGTAAACGTCGGCTGGCTCTCCGATGTTTCCAGGTATAGTTGCACTGGCATGAAGCCCACATTTTTCGGCACGGAGCCTAAGTTCCTCTACCAGTGCCACCAGCGGAACAATCATGATTGTAGTAAAGGATGAGCGTTCCATAAACGCTGGAAGTAGAATGCACAAAGTCTTTCCCGATCCGGTGGGCATGACCACTAGAATGTTTTCACGGCGTTCTGCTACTGCAACAGTAACATTAAATTGCATGGTGGACTTAAACACCGAGTGATTACAGCTGTTCATTGTGCGAAGGTGCTCTAGAAAAGTAGGGAGATGATGTTCATATGTACGAGTCCCTACATCGACGAGTTTGACACCGAAGGGAGACATGGGCTGATATGGGCCAATTTCAAAGATTGTATTTCCTCTGTATTCCAAAGAAATATCGCTTTCCAGAACAGCGGCTCCAGAATAGCTTCGGCGCCCAAGACTCTGAGAACTTGGTTTCGATACATCGAAAGGAATCGTATCAAGATTTGGGTGATGCCCTGACTTGTCTTGCATCTGGACTTTGTTCTCTGATGTAGGCAAGTTTAAAGGCTTCAGCCTTTTTCTGGGACGACCAGACTCATCTGTGTCGTTTTGAAGCTCAGAAGCGTTCCTTTCTTTCCCGTGAAAGCCCAGGTATTTGTGCCATTGCATAGACCATCTACGATACTTGTCCAAACTAGGTTTCTGCAAATGGATTAATTCCTCTTTAGTTCTGGCGTAAGCCCTTTCAGCAGTTTCCACACTGTGAGCTGCCTGATTGTGCCCGACTGCACGGAACTCGTCACGAATCTGATCCATTAGATCATGAGCTTTTCCTTCACTAACGGCAGGGACCATGCCAACTGAATAATTTCTGTAGTCGTTGAAGGTTAGTTGGATGCCTTTTAGTTCAAGATGTTTCGATACCAAACCGCGTATGTAATCATCAGTGAAAGGTTTACCCTTGTTGCAGAAGAGGATGTTCCAGTGTTCTTTTCCCAAAGAGGGCCCATATAAAGCTGAGACCATTGCAGTTTCCAATGGCCTTATTAGAACAAGATACATGAGAAAATACTCGCTTGTTTTGGAATCTGGAAAACGTGGTATGGGCTTCGAGAATCCTTTCATTCCTCGGGTTTTGACCCACCTTGTAACGATCATTGCCTGACCTTGTGAGACGAAAAGACTTCGCATCCCATATATATCGTTTGTGAGACGAAGAGTAGCTATTTCTGTAGCCCTAGCAGGAGATCCTGATGATATATGTACACAGAACAATAAAAGTTCCTGAATCTGACGGCAGTAGTTCAACCAGTCAAGAACCTTTGACTTGAGCATAAGGACACCGTGCAAATCTACAACTTCTTTATCTCCTGGAAGACATACTCCGGAAGCGTTGGGATGACTAAGAGAAATCCAACCAGCACGCGTTTTCAACGATTCGAGTACAAAGCAAGTGTTCTTTTGCAACCAATTCTTTTTCTTTTCCAAAACTGACATGAAGTTGTAACCTGGGGCCTTAACAGTAAAATTGTCTGTCAACGACTGAATCATGTTCATAAACCCATCAGGAAGTGCAGTATTGTTCAGAAGGTTACTGAACAGGAGCGAGTCGATTCTGATATGAGCGTCCCTCACCCAAGTCCCGACATCTTGTAATCGAATATGAGTGTTATTGACCACTCCACAGAGATCATTGCTCCGACAGCAATCGAAAGTAACAGCAATTTCTTCCTGGTCAATGACACCCATTGCCAAACTCAAAGCAGATCGCACATATGATGTAGTGTTGTTCTTTTGGAGGTCCAGAGCGTCCTTGATCAAATTCATCGTGTGGTCAGTGCTGTCTAAGAGAAATCCATTTCTGTTGTCTTCATTTTGTTTTTGAGAAATGGATACCTCATGCACTGCGCAGGCAGATATGCAATACTGGAGAGCTGCAAGTGTTCTTGTGACCTCCCATGCTTCTGCATATCGAAAGTTGTTGGGTTGAGCTGTCTGCAAACGAGCGTCTTCCTCAGATCGCACGCAGCGACAACTAAAGAAATTTTTCACTGCAAGTGATTCGCAAGAAGAAGACATTGGGCGAACCTCTAGCAGAACGCTTTTCATGAAGAAATGAAGACCAAGGTATCTTTTTTTGAAGCACATTGGTTTCGTGGATTTGAAAGGGTCTGGAACGTCAAGTTTTTGATGTAAAACATTCTCATTAAGCTCCTCCAGATATAAAGCGATTAATCCGGCAACTTCTTTATTGCATAGGTGTTCATGGCGGTGCTGACATTTGATGCAGAACGATAGAAAGTGACTTATCTCAACCGCATAGGCTTTGACGCACTTAGAAGAAACGGTTCTGAATGTAAAGCGATTATCACCCCGGCTTCTTACGTTGATAGATTCAAGCACACAGTTCGGCATGTCAATGGTTAAATCCCGAACCATCCTGAGGTACTGAACGACGTCTTGCTGCACGACGTCCCATAAAATACTTTTCTCAGTAATTGACCCAGAGAGTTTCACCGCGTCCTGAAGTGATATCTTCCTGTGATCTAGGACCTCATCTACCCTTGACAAGGCAACAAAAGTATTTTTCATCTTGTCATGCATAGGTTCCTGTTCTTGTAGGTCATCAGTAAACCCTACAATAGACGAAATGATTTTTGAGGCAGCCGAGTTCATACCAACACCAGAGATTTCTTCGTGAACGATCCTAAGACCCTCCTCTGATCCGTTCAGTGAGTTCTGCCCAAGAAGGTTAGGATTCGAAATTTTCTGCCGAGGGGAGCTACATTTGGAAGTGAAGACGATCGTCACTTCTCCCACCTGGACAGCTTCTGATACAGGAAACAGTTTTCGACAACGTCCTCCGAAAATGGTTTGCAGGCGTATCAATCCATGTTTTTTTACGTCAGTGATGACATTGGCCGTATCTTCAACGCCATGCGCGGTCGAGAGATGCGTAGATAAACTTCTCATGTCCGTGTAGCACGTGATGCAATTCGGGCATTTGTACCCGTACAAGACTTTAAGGCCGGTTAGGGGGGCTAGTGGCCTTGCTGACATAAAAACGGCAGTCGGCTCCATGCCCGAAACACCACTTCTGCAGTTTTCCTCTTCACTATGAGCGATGTAGCGATTCCAGAGAGGTACGTACGGAAGCTTCGACTCCAATTCTTGCTTTCTCTCCGAAACTGTCGCAGCCATATCTTTTCCCTCATCAGTTGAGGCACCGTGCCGAACAGATAGATGGCGTGCTACCCCTTTCGAAGATCGTATTCCCAATTTACATGTAAGGCACAACACGAAGAATCCCACTGAATGAACTCCAATTTCTATATCCCCGTTCATAATGGTTTGATTGATGAAAAAAAGAGTGTGAACACAGTATGCACGCAAGAAAAGGCAAATACCAAGCTCCAACGAAAGCTCCAGGCTGAAGAAGAAGACGAAGAATGCACTCGAAAGACACAACATGCAAAGCCATATTGATGTAGTGTGGTGATGTGTGATAAGGTGTATCCTAAAGGGATATTGGACCCACTTGCTCCATGTTGATTTCTGGAGAAGGGCAGAATCGCAAATGAAATTATGATTGCGATCCGTGTAACGTTTGCAATGGGGGATTGTAGCATCATGGAATGATGCAAGCTGCTTACTTGGCAACGAAAACATGCATGATTTTTCACCGTGTTCCATGTGCTCTTCATTATGAATGCGCTGCGGGAAGCATTCACAAATGGGGGGACCACAATCTCAAGGAATGATGCGAACTGCTTACTTTGTGATGGACACCTGAATATTTGCGGTGTTCCACATATTCGGATCCCGACAGAAAAACTGATACGACTCGATGGTGATGGTGGATATTGTGAAATAGCGTTCCGGTGAGCGAAGTTTTGCTTCGTGCATAAATCTTGGATGAACTTCTACCATTTTTTTCGTGAACATTCTCCGTTCCATTTGTGTCAGGTGGTCGTTCAACGGCGTATTTTGAGTGTAGTGATAGTAAGTTGGAAAAGAGTAATTGGTAATCCATTTTCCTAGAACTTTGTGTATTTCTCAATCCTAGCTGAAAGGTCCGTTGGTCAAGTGAACAAATTCGTGAGTCTGATAAACCAGAATAACATGTTTATCGAAGTATTCGAATAATTCCAGAATTTTTCTGATCTGAAAAGAAGAGTGTGTCTCAATCTGTATTCATTGCACACACCATGAAACGTTAGGGTAGTCAGTTGTCGCTACCGAAAAATGAGAGTCCGATTTCTATTAAGATTGACCTCGAAGAGACTCTTGATTGGTTCAAGTTGTGAAAAATGAAAGGTCCATGTAAATTGGCTCTGCATTAGTGTCGAACCAAATTGTTAAAAATTGGCGGAGCGTCACATACCGGAAAACACGACGATGCCATCAATTTTGAATATTTCAGAAAACGTTCTAAATTATTTGATTGAAGACTGCATTTTTCACGTTTTAAGACTCACAATAAGTTTTGAATAAAACTTTCGAAGTTTCCCTGAGCGCCACATTGTGAATAGGAGGATTATGCCCTCCATTTCGAAAAGATTTGAAACAATATCGAAATTAATTGTCTTGACATTCGAAGGTGTGATTTCCAAATTCTATACACCCAATTCGTAAAGAATGTAGTTGAAAAACGAATGTAAAAATAATTTTGAGATTTGTTGAGAGTCCTATTTTGAAGAAGAGGGCTTTGCCGTTGGTTTGGAAAAAAAATAGCATGCGGTTCGAGAATTCATTATGTTGTGGGGCACAAAATCTAGTTGAGCCTACGTTTCTTCTTCACATGATCAATGAGCTCCTTCGCTTTCTGCATACATTCCTGCCATTCTTTCTGAATACTCTTGTCCGCGCTGTGTTTCATCAATTTTGCACCTTCCAGTAATATTGATTCTGCATCAGTGCCAGTCCGCTCCTCGAAATGATGATCTGGGTTGGAGGCACCGAGCTGAGAGGTTGGTAACATCAAACTCGGGCCTTTGTCTCCGTTGAAACTCTCTTTTGTAGGAGGGGTTCTCGTCCTTTGCAAAGCCTCTTCAATACGAGGCGCCAGAACGGAAGTGACCTTTCCTATAGCCTGCAGCACATCGTTGCTCCGGTACACTTCTTGCATCACCCGTTCCACATTCGGGTCGCTCAAAATGTGAATGAAACCACCTTCCTCGACTTTAGTTTCCGGGGCGGTATTAAGACTGAACTGCAGTAGAGCACGAGCAATTCCTTTGTTGGTTTCAAGGTTGGGTGACGAAGTTGTTGGTGGCCTTGTAGTTGATTTGTCTTCTCGGGTTGGGTCGTTGGACGATGGGGCTTCATCGCTGATATCGATGGTCTTCTGCGACGTTCTGGACGTTCCAGCTTTTAGCCTTGTCCTGTTCGACACAGGCTCATGTTTGGAGAGCTTTGATTCCGGTAACTTCTTTGAATCCTCGCGCTGATGAGGCTCATGAGCACTTTCATAGTCGTTCCAAAGAAAGACGTTGCTGCCTACACATTTTCTCCCGTTTTGGCCAAATTTGAATTGCATGATATGCATTCTCGTTTGAAGAGAATGAGCATATTCACTGAACGAGTAACTCCTCCGCACGTCACTGAGGTAGGTGCGTACATCCTCCAAATTACCTTCACGGAACACTTGAATGTTTCGAGTTGTGACTGCAGCATGGTAAGTGGCGAAAAAGCCACATTCACACGCTTTCTGCAGGTTTGTTCTGTACTCGAAAATGGGAAGTGATCTTCGCAGAGTCTCAGTCTGTAGCGTCGGGTTCGGATACGCACAGGTAAGGTAATGCAGTACATTTTGCGCAAGGTTCTGATGTGGCGATGTCTTGGCATTCATGCTATCCATTATAATACATCGAGCGACTTGGTGGGACGGATACTGCTCATCCTTAAGATTTGAGTTGAACTCCATTGAATCAAGAAGTTGGGGGAGGTTTATAAGCACAGCTAGGCTCCAGTGCTTGTTTCCACACATTAGCAAGAACGACACCTGAGACCTCCAAACTAGTTCGTGGGGGTTGATTTTCGCCTTTGTGGTCGATCGAACGTTTTGCTGCAACTGTCTGAGAGCAGCGGAGTCCTCGTTAAATTTGTTATCCCACCACCCGTGCGTTAGTAAAGGGTCCAATACGTATATTTCTTTCATAGTGCGATCTGTCCAGTTGTTCAAAAACGAGATTGTATACAAAAGCACTTGATCAGTAGCCCAGCTTAGGTTCTGTATAGAAAGTATATCGTTTGGAGATAGACTGAGTTTGGTCCTTAGTAACCCTCCTGCCACAACTAGTTCAGCACTACGGTCTCTGGCCGTTTCGAAAGAAACAGATTCTTCCTGTACAAGGGCTGCTAAGTCAACAACATGCCCAGCTTTCGTTTGGGCAGATAACATCCTCAATCTCACTTTTTCAACAATATCCAGTTTGTCTGAGTTGTCATCAATCACCGTAGCCGAACATCCCGCCTGCTTCCTCACCCTTTCGTCTTCTTCTTCGAGCGCCCACTTCAGTTGATCAAGTAGGGAAAGCGTCCCCTGCACTGTCCAATTAATGTAAGATTCCCATCCAGCAGGAGGCTTTGTATGCTGAATCGGCGGACCGGGGATGGTTGAATTGTTCTTACAGGACTGCTTATCGGTAGAATTATTGTCCTTCTTCTTTCCCGTTTTTCTCTCCTTGACAAACTTTAGCAGCGTATCTGGTTCCTTCTCAATGATATGGAACCAGTGGTCAAGGTAGCTTTAATCTTTGAGATCTTCCAGGTACGTACAGTTTCAAGCGATCTAATGTTGAAGCTTGTGTTTGCAAAGCCTTCCAAGAAACAGAGATCTCCAACCACGTTTGCTTTCAGTAATCTATCCGCCCCCGATAAGTAACCGTGCAATGTCTTCATAGTTAAAGATGGATCCATGAAAGCAATGGCATGAGTACTTCTGTTTCGCGATGGTTTGTAGAGTACCTTGTAGAGATCGATAATTTTGGGATGTGTTGGGGATAGGGGTGTAGCGCTGGGGTGGTTGAGCTTGCGGACGCGCTCATTTTCTTTCATCTTCCAGTAGTTTCGAAGCTTTTCATATTCGGCTACTTGTGCCATGATCCCGTAAACCGCAGGCCGCGGCTCAGAAGATTCTATGTGATGAATGAGAAGGAAATCGTGGCGCAAAAAGTCTACAGGACTTCCATCATCATTAAGATTAGATAGATCCACAACTTGGTACGGTATCAAGAGCATATGCTTCTGTCGGGCTCCCACCAGGAAACGGTGTCCACCACCGACAACAACCAGTTTACCATACAGCACGCTACCCGTTCCGTTCAGTATCAGCAGAGGCTCTGACAAATGGTATTCCAGACTTGAACCAATCTCCTGGGCTAACGTAGTTAACTTCTTCATAGATGTGCGACGGCCAAAAACGGGTCCAACGAAGAGATCTACACAAGCCACACGCACAGAAGACGTTCTGGCTTCCTGAATTCGTCGATAAACATTTGACGAGAAGATGGAAAGGGATTCCATACTTCTGTCATAGGCGGTATTGACCTTAACAGCATCGCGCTTGGGCATGAGAGAAAGGCGGAAGAAGTCAAAACGAGGTAGTGGAAATGAAAAGTGGTTGATCCGAACGGAGATAAACCTCAAATGGAGTACCTGGTGAGAACGAAAAAGAGGGGGGGGGGTTTGGGGGGCGCAGCCCCCCAATTCGGGGGGGGTCCCGGGGAGGGCGCACTATATCTGTAGCTACGGCCCTGCACTTTACAATGGTGCAAAAAGTAGAGGCTGAAACGGACGGGAAGTGGTCTATATATATATTACAGGTTGTAAGTGTGGGCTGGCGCTTGGTAAAACGCAGTTGTCAGTAGCGCTTGGTAATTACATACACCAAGCGCCACGCGCTGCATTCGACGTATGTGCGATTTTGACCCCCTGGATGGAAAACGTTGTGCTGGAGAGCGCGTATGACACATTGGCACGCTCAAAAAATCGTGGCTAATTGCGCTCAGGCGCTTCGTTCGGGTAACGTAGCGCGCGACTTGCCAGATGTTGGGGCGCAGCACCCATTTTCGCAATTTTTGCATTTGAAAAAATCATAAATTTTACGCGCGCTGGGCTTTCTGCCCAATCCTGCGTTTGCACATGCTTTATTGTAACATTTTTGCTACACAACGTGGAGGCGTGCGTCGAGTGTGGCACTCAAAGGCGCTTGGTTTCAGCCACATCTCCGCTGCACAGTCGAGCTGTGTTGTAAGCTGGATAATGTGCGAAATTTTTATCAAAAGAAAGGGTTAGGGTATGCGTTTGCGCTTGGTTCTGTGGCGATTTCGTGGAGGCAGTTGGCACATTGTCAGGCGTTTTGTATGTGCGTTTTTGGGGTCGTGGACGCGGCTAGAAAAGGTGCGTTTGCGCTTGGTTCTAGGATGGTTTTCATATCCGGCAACACTGGGGGCCGATATTCGTTGGTATTGTCAAGTTCAATGGAGGTTGAGTGTGGTGAGTAGTAGGTCAGGCGAGTGCTGGCGCCACACTCTCAGCTAAAGAAGACGCGTGCAGTGCGTTTAGTGAGGTAGGGATGACGTATGCTTAACGATGCCAGGTAGGGTCTTATGACGTTAAGGTTTGTCCAACAGTGCCATCGCCACAAAGTAGCTATTGGTCAGGGCCTATATATATTACAGGTTGTAAGTGTGGGCTGGCGCTTGGTAAAACGCAGTTGTCAGTAGCGCTTGGTAATTACATACACCAAGCGCCACGCGCTGCATTCGACGTATGTGCGATTTTGACCCCCTGGATGGAAAACGTTGTGCTGGAGAGCGCGTATGACACATTGGCACGCTCAAAAAATCGTGGCTAATTGCGCTCAGGCGCTTCGTTCGGGTAACGTAGCGCGCGAATTGCCAGATGTTGGCGCGCAGCACCCATTTTCGCAATATTTGCATTTGAAAAAATCATAAATTTTAGGCGCGCTGGGCTTTCTGCCAAATCCTGCGTTTGCACATGTTTTATTGTAACATTTTTGCTGCACAACGTCGAGGCGTGCGTCGAGTGTGGCACTCAAAGGCGCTTGGTTTCAGCCACATCTCCGCTGCACAGTCGAGCTGTGTTGTAAGCTGGATAATGTGCGAAAATTTTATCAAAAGAAAGGGTTGTGTTATGCGTTTGCGCTTGGTTCTGTGGCTATTTCGTGGAGGCAGATGGCACATTGTCAGGCGTTTTGTATGTGCGTTTTTGGGGTCGTGTACGCGGCTGAAAAAGGTGCGTTTGCGCTTGGTTCTAGGATGGTTTTCATATCCGGCAACACTGGGGGTCGATATTCGATGGTATTGCCAAGTTCAATGTAGTTTGAGTGTGGTGAGTAGTAGGTCACGCGAGTGCTGGCGCCACACTCTCAGCTAAAGAAGACGCGTGCAGTGCGTTTAGTGAGGTAGGGATGACGTATGCTTAACGATGACAGGTAGATTCTTATGACGTTAAGGTTTGTCCAACAGTGGCATCGCCACTAAGTAGCTATCGGTCAAGGCCTACGGGAGTTTACGTTTTCGTACAGGAAACCATTGTGTACGGGCTTTTACAGGTTTCAGGGGTTTAGGGGTTTAGGGGTTTAGGGGTTTAGGGGTTTAGGGGTTTAGGGGTTTAGGGGTTTTAGGAGAAGCTTTACCTTTATGGGATTTTGAATTTACGGAGAGGAAAACATTGTGTAGGGGTTTTAGGGGTTTTAGAGGTTCAGGGGTTCAGGGGTTCAGGGGGTTTAGGGGAAACTTTACCTATATATATTACAGGTTGTAAGTGTGGGCTGGCGCTTGGTAAAACGCAGTTGTCAGTAGCGCTTGGTAATTACATACACCAAGCGCCACGCGCTGCATTCGACGTATGTGCGATTTTGACCCCCTGGATGGAAAACGTTGTGCTGGAGAGCGCGTATGACACATTGGCACGCTCAAAAAATCGTGGCTAATTGCGCTCAGGCGCTTCGTTCGGGTAACGTAGCGCGCGAATTGCCAGATGTTGGCGCGCAGCACCCATTTTCGCAATATTTGCATTTGAAAAAATCATAAATTTTAGGCGCGCTGGGCTTTCTGCCAAATCCTGCGTTTGCACATGTTTTATTGTAACATTTTTGCTGCACAACGTGGAGGCGTGCGTCGAGTGTGGCACTCAAAGGCGCTTGGTTTCAGCCACATCTCCGCTGCACAGTCGAGCTGTGTTGTAAGCTGGATAATGTGCGAAATTTTTATCAAAAGAAAGGGTTGTGTTATGCGTTTGCGCTTGGTTCTGTGGCTATTTCGTGGAGGCAGATGGCACATTGTCAGGCGTTTTGTATGTGCGTTTTTGGGGTCGTGTACGCGGCTGAAAAAGGTGCGTTTGCGCTTGGTTCTAGGATGGTTTTCATATCCGGCAACACTGGGGGTCGATATTCGATGGTATTGCCAAGTTCAATGTAGGTTGAGTGTGGTGAGTAGTAGGTCACGCGAGTGCTGGCGCCACACTCTTAGCTAAAGAAGACGCGTGCAGTGCGTTTAGTGAGGTAGGGATGACGTATGCTTAACGATGACAGGTAGATTCTATATATATTACAGGTTGTAAGTGTGGGCTGGCGCTTGGTAAAACGCAGTTGTCAGTAGCGCTTGGTAATTACATACACCAAGCGCCACGCGCTGCATTCGACGTATGTGCGATTTTGACCCCCTGGATGGAAAACGTTGTGCTGGAGAGCGCGTATGACACATTGGCACGCTCAAAAAATCGTGGCTAATTGCGCTCAGGCGCTTCGTTCGGGTAACGTAGCGCGCGAATTGCCAGATGTTGGCGCGCAGCACCCATTTTCGCAATATTTGCATTTGAAAAAATCATAAATTTTAGGCGCGCTGGGCTTTCTGCCAAATCCTGCGTTTGCACATGTTTTATTGTAACATTTTTGCTGCACAACGTGGAGGCGTGCGTCGAGTGTGGCACTCAAAGGCGCTTGGTTTCAGCCACATCTCCGCTGCACAGTCGAGCTGTGTTGTAAGCTGGATAATGTGCGAAATTTTTATCAAAAGAAAGGGTTGTGTTATGCGTTTGCGCTTGGTTCTGTGGCTATTTCGTGGAGGCAGATGGCACATTGTCAGGCGTTTTGTATGTGCGTTTTTGGGGTCGTGTACGCGGCTGAAAAAGGTGCGTTTGCGCTTGGTTCTAGGATGGTTTTCATATCCGGCAACACTGGGGGTCGATATTCGATGGTATTGCCAAGTTCAATGTAGGTTGAGTGTGGTGAGTAGTAGGTCACGCGAGTGCTGGCGCCACACTCTTAGCTAAAGAAGACGCGTGCAGTGCGTTTAGTGAGGTAGGGATGACGTATGCTTAACGATGACAGGTAGATTCTATATATATTACAGGTTGTAAGTGTGGGCTGGCGCTTGGTAAAACGCAGTTGTCAGTAGCGCTTGGTAATTACATACACCAAGCGCCACGCGCTGCATTCGACGTATGTGCGATTTTGACCCCCTGGATGGAAAACGTTGTGCTGGAGAGCGCGTATGACACATTGGCACGCTCAAAAAATCGTGGCTAATTGCGCTCAGGCGCTTCGTTCGGGTAACGTAGCGCGCGAATTGCCAGATGTTGGCGCGCAGCACCCATTTTCGCAATATTTGCATTTGAAAAAATCATAAATTTTAGGCGCGCTGGGCTTTCTGCCAAATCCTGCGTTTGCACATGTTTTATTGTAACATTTTTGCTGCACAACGTGGAGGCGTGCGTCGAGTGTGGCACTCAAAGGCGCTTGGTTTCAGCCACATCTCCGCTGCACAGTCGAGCTGTGTTGTAAGCTGGATAATGTGCGAAATTTTTATCAAAAGAAAGGGTTGTGTTATGCGTTTGCGCTTGGTTCTGTGGCTATTTCGTGGAGGCAGATGGCACATTGTCAGGCGTTTTGTATGTGCGTTTTTGGGGTCGTGTACGCGGCTGAAAAAGGTGCGTTTGCGCTTGGTTCTAGGATGGTTTTCATATCCGGCAACACTGGGGGTCGATATTCGATGGTATTGCCAAGTTCAATGTAGGTTGAGTGTGGTGAGTAGTAGGTCACGCGAGTGCTGGCGCCACACTCTTAGCTAAAGAAGACGCGTGCAGTGCGTTTAGTGAGGTAGGGATGACGTATGCTTAACGATGACAGGTAGATTCTATATATATTACAGGTTGTAAGTGTGGGCTGGCGCTTGGTAAAACGCAGTTGTCAGTAGCGCTTGGTAATTACATACACCAAGCGCCACGCGCTGCATTCGACGTATGTGCGATTTTGACCCCCTGGATGGAAAACGTTGTGCTGGAGAGCGCGTATGACACATTGGCACGCTCAAAAAATCGTGGCTAATTGCGCTCAGGCGCTTCGTTCGGGTAACGTAGCGCGCGAATTGCCAGATGTTGGCGCGCAGCACCCATTTTCGCAATATTTGCATTTGAAAAAATCATAAATTTTAGGCGCGCTGGGCTTTCTGCCAAATCCTGCGTTTGCACATGTTTTATTGTAACATTTTTGCTGCACAACGTGGAGGCGTGCGTCGAGTGTGGCACTCAAAGGCGCTTGGTTTCAGCCACATCTCCGCTGCACAGTCGAGCTGTGTTGTAAGCTGGATAATGTGCGAAATTTTTATCAAAAGAAAGGGTTGTGTTATGCGTTTGCGCTTGGTTCTGTGGCTATTTCGTGGAGGCAGATGGCACATTGTCAGGCGTTTTGTATGTGCGTTTTTGGGGTCGTGTACGCGGCTGAAAAAGGTGCGTTTGCGCTTGGTTCTAGGATGGTTTTCATATCCGGCAACACTGGGGGTCGATATTCGATGGTATTGCCAAGTTCAATGTAGGTTGAGTGTGGTGAGTAGTAGGTCACGCGAGTGCTGGCGCCACACTCTTAGCTAAAGAAGACGCGTGCAGTGCGTTTAGTGAGGTAGGGATGACGTATGCTTAACGATGACAGGTAGATTCTATATATATTACAGGTTGTAAGTGTGGGCTGGCGCTTGGTAAAACGCAGTTGTCAGTAGCGCTTGGTAATTACATACACCAAGCGCCACGCGCTGCATTCGACGTATGTGCGATTTTGACCCCCTGGATGGAAAACGTTGTGCTGGAGAGCGCGTATGACACATTGGCACGCTCAAAAAATCGTGGCTAATTGCGCTCAGGCGCTTCGTTCGGGTAACGTAGCGCGCGAATTGCCAGATGTTGGCGCGCAGCACCCATTTTCGCAATATTTGCATTTGAAAAAATCATAAATTTTAGGCGCGCTGGGCTTTCTGCCAAATCCTGCGTTTGCACATGTTTTATTGTAACATTTTTGCTGCACAACGTGGAGGCGTGCGTCGAGTGTGGCACTCAAAGGCGCTTGGTTTCAGCCACATCTCCGCTGCACAGTCGAGCTGTGTTGTAAGCTGGATAATGTGCGAAATTTTTATCAAAAGAATGGGTTGTGTTATGCGTTTGCGCTTGGTTCTGTGGCTATTTCGTGGAGGCAGATGGCACATTGTCAGGCGTTTTGTATGTGCGTTTTTGGGGTCGTGTACGCGGCTGAAAAAGGTGCGTTTGCGCTTGGTTCTAGGATGGTTTTCATATCCGGCAACACTGGGGGTCGATATTCGATGGTATTGCCAAGTTCAATGTAGGTTGAGTGTGGTGAGTAGTAGGTCACGCGAGTGCTGGCGCCACACTCTTAGCTAAAGAAGACGCGTGCAGTGCGTTTAGTGAGGTAGGGATGACGTATGCTTAACGATGACAGGTAGATTCTATATATATTACAGGTTGTAAGTGTGGGCTGGCGCTTGGTAAAACGCAGTTGTCAGTAGCGCTTGGTAATTACATACACCAAGCGCCACGCGCTGCATTCGACGTATGTGCGATTTTGACCCCCTGGATGGAAAACGTTGTGCTGGAGAGCGCGTATGACACATTGGCACGCTCAAAAAATCGTGGCTAATTGCGCTCAGGCGCTTCGTTCGGGTAACGTAGCGCGCGAATTGCCAGATGTTGGCGCGCAGCACCCATTTTCGCAATATTTGCATTTGAAAAAATCATAAATTTTAGGCGCGCTGGGCTTTCTGCCAAATCCTGCGTTTGCACATGTTTTATTGTAACATTTTTGCTGCACAACGTGGAGGCGTGCGTCGAGTGTGGCACTCAAAGGCGCTTGGTTTCAGCCACATCTCCGCTGCACAGTCGAGCTGTGTTGTAAGCTGGATAATGTGCGAAATTTTTATCAAAAGAATGGGTTGTGTTATGCGTTTGCGCTTGGTTCTGTGGCTATTTCGTGGAGGCAGATGGCACATTGTCAGGCGTTTTGTATGTGCGTTTTTGGGGTCGTGTACGCGGCTGAAAAAGGTGCGTTTGCGCTTGGTTCTAGGATGGTTTTCATATCCGGCAACACTGGGGGTCGATATTCGATGGTATTGCCAAGTTCAATGTAGGTTGAGTGTGGTGAGTAGTAGGTCACGCGAGTGCTGGCGCCACACTCTTAGCTAAAGAAGACGCGTGCAGTGCGTTTAGTGAGGTAGGGATGACGTATGCTTAACGATGACAGGTAGATTCTTATGACGTTAAGGTTTGTCCAACAGTGGCATCGCCACTAAGTAGCTATCGGTCAGGGCCTATATATATTACAGGTTGTAAGTGTGGGCTGGCGCTTGGTAAAACGCAGTTGTCAGTAGCGCTTGGTAATTACATACACCAAGCGCCACGCGCTGCATTCGACGTATGTGCGATTTTGACCCCCTGGATGGAAAACGTTGTGCTGGAGAGCGCGTATGACACATTGGCACGCTCAAAAAATCGTGGCTAATTGCGCTCAGGCGCTTCGTTCGGGTAACGTAGCGCGCGAATTGCCAGATGTTGGCGCGCAGCACCCATTTTCGCAATATTTGCATTTGAAAAAATCATAAATTTTAGGCGCGCTGGGCTTTCTGCCAAATCCTGCGTTTGCACATGTTTTATTGTAACATTTTTGCTGCACAACGTGGAGGCGTGCGTCGAGTGTGGCACTCAAAGGCGCTTGGTTTCAGCCACATCTCCGCTGCACAGTCGAGCTGTGTTGTAAGCTGGATAATGTGCGAAATTTTTATCAAAAGAAAGGGTTGTGTTATGCGTTTGCGCTTGGTTCTGTGGCTATTTCGTGGAGGCAGATGGCACATTGTCAGGCGTTTTGTATGTGCGTTTTTGGGGTCGTGTACGCGGCTGAAAAAGGTGCGTTTGCGCTTGGTTCTAGGATGGTTTTCATATCCGGCAACACTGGGGGTCGATATTCGATGGTATTGCCAAGTTCAATGTAGGTTGAGTGTGGTGAGTAGTAGGTCACGCGAGTGCTGGCGCCACACTCTCAGCTAAAGAAGACGCGTGCAGTGCGTTTAGTGAGGTAGGGATGACGTATGCTTAACGATGACAGGTAGATTCTTATGACGTTAAGGTTTGTCCAACAGTGGCATCGCCACTAAGTAGCTATCGGTCAGGGCCTACGGGAGTTTACGTTTTCGTAGAGGAAACCATTGTGTACGGGCTTTTACAGGTTTCAGGGGTTTAGGGGTTTAGGGGTTTAGGGGTTTAGGGGTTTTAGGAGAAGCTTTACCTTTATGGGATTTTGAAGTTACGGAGAGGAAAACATTGTGTAGGGGTTTTAGGGGTTTTAGAGGTTCAGGGGTTCAGGGGTTCAGGGGGTTTAGGGGAAACTTTACCTTTATGGGATTTTTTATTTACGGAGAGGAAAACATTGTTTAGGGGCTGGAGGGCTTTAGGGGTTTTAGGGGAAGCTTTTCGTTTATTGGATTTTAGGGGTTTTAGGAGTCTAGAGTCGAGACGTCAAGTTCCATTATAGTACGAATGCGTGGTGAACAGATTGTTTGAGGGTGTACTCGATATCTGCGGTGGTTGGATAAAGTTCTGTGTTGAGCGACCTGCATTCGATAAGTGTACTGGGCTTTATGTGTAGGACTGATATAGAGTGTAGGTTGTTTCGTTACACTGTATTTTTGAGGCGGAGTTGGGGTATTTAGGGGCTGAGGTTGAGCTGGAGATAGAGTCGTTTGAATAACGCTTGTTGCTGGGTTGGGTGTAATGTAACGGTCGAATATGGGGTGTTTGGCGTTATACTTAAGTATAAAGAGTAGGAAATGTGGTTTTCTGTGGCAAGGAAGAGAGTTGAAAGCAAAATGGAGAAAGAAGAATGGGTGTTTATTGTACCGGGTTGGAATCTAAAATCGTGCTTAAATGAGTGTTGTGGTTGACTTCCACCAAGCTGCAAGGCGTAGAATGTTGGGTACGGCAAAGTGGTTGTTGTGTGTTAACCAATCATGAAACATGGCGTCTATTTCAAGGTGGAGGGGTGAGGAATCTTGGGAGGATTGGGAAATGGAGTTGAACTTGGATTGCATGCGGCCGTCAAAGAGGTGGAGTGCAATTTCGGAGCGAGTTTTGGAGCATGTTCGCCACAAGACCCATGCCAGTTGATAGAGCGAAATGAAGATGCAGTGTCTTGTTCCAAAAGTGTGCGGTTGAGAATGAGTTTTGAGTCCCTTGCAGAATCCGAGATGGCAACGGTAGCAGGTTCCTTGAGGTGATTTATCGAACCTGCAGTTGCGCGATATATGGTGCGGCGAAAAGCATCTGAAGCATCGTTGACGGGAATGGGGGCATGCATGAGTGTCCGTCAAGTGCACTTGCGTTTTTTCGTGCAGCAAGCATGGCACACAGAGAGGGGCAAGTCGGCGGGAGAGCTCCTCGAAGTGTGACACGATTTGTTGCGGTGTTTTTCGTTCCAAGGTGTAAAAGAAGGTGGCAGAGTGCGACTGAGATTGAGAATGAGCGACAGTGGGCGATTGGGTCGCTGCGGATGGATGCGTGGTTGTCAGCAACGGCGATGGAGTGGAGGTGGGGGGTCGTGGTGGACGACTGGCGTGGGGTTTGGGGCTTTGTGTTGGGCCGCCGTTGGTGTTGGTGTTTTGGTTGTTTAAGGATGTTCTGTTTGATTGATTGGCACGGTTTTTTGGCGGCGTGGGCGTTTGTGGGGAAGCGCTGGGTGACGGTGAAATGGATTGGGCGTGCTGAGAGGCAGAAGGGGTAGCGGAAACGGAGCTTCGTTCCGGGGTGGGAGAGGGGGAGACAGCTGCGATGCTATTGCAAATATCGCAATTAAGAACCGAAGGAGAGAAGAGACAGATGCCTGGTTCTTTTCCGTCCATGTGGAAATAGAGGGCGTTCCTTCGACAAACAGATTTGCATTCGACCCAATGCTGCGCTTCCAACCAACGCTCCGTGGAAAGTGCTTGGTTGTATATGCGATTGGGCTCCTCAAACGCATTTGTGTTGGATGAGGACGAAGAAAGAGTTTCCGTAACGAGTTTGAAGTAGGGCTGGAAATAAATGGTGACGCAAGTGGATGGGTTTCCATCGCGGCCGGCCCTGCCGGCCTGTTGCGCGAGGTCGCAAAGACTCGCTACTCCACCAAAGTTGAAAACCAGGCGAACGTTGGGAACGTCGATGCCCGTACCAAAAGAAGAGGTGCAAACCATGAAGAGAATGTGGTTGGTTGTGGGTGCGCTGGAAGAAGGCGGAGAGTTCCAAAGGGTGTGAGCCCGGCGTTTACGAACATCGGAGAGACCAGAATGGTACAGGAGAACCGTGACAGTAGTGGATTGTTTAAGGGCACCAAAAGAAGAACGCGAAGCGGCGAGAGCTTCATGGACAGCTTCGGCAGCCGGGCGTGTTAACGAGAATATAAGAACGCGAGCTAGGGTTGTGTCAGCCGACGAGTGAAGCAATCGAGCCACATGCTCTTGCATGATTGAGACGCCCAGCTGAAGCAGGTATCCAAACACATCCTGAAAGTGGCCATGAGCGGCGCGAAAGCGTGTGGCACGCGAAGTGCTGGGGGCTGAGCTTAGCTGATACACGACAAAAGAAATGTTGTTTCTTGCAGTCGAAGAAGCGTACACATGCGCGTTCGGGATATGCAGCTGCGACAGAAGAAGGGGGCGGTCGCGCGGCGGCACTGTCGCGCTTAAAAGCACGCGAGGGATCTTTGTGGGAATATGGCCGAAGCAGTTGTGGAGGTTGGCCAAGCACGGGCGAAAGTGTTGCCATAAAAGAAATAAGTGACATTCATCGATGGCAATGCGGGCGAGGCGGTCGGCGGCGATCAGTCGCGTGGTGAACTCTGTAAAAGAAGGAAGAGAAAGTCTTTCAGCGGAAAAGATGTAAATGTCGGCAAAGGAGTGCGATCCGGGAGGGGTGGGTGTACGAGAAGCACGAAGGCCGAAGAGCTGAGCGCGCAGTTCGTATTCACTGAGCAAGGCTGTGAGAGGGGTGATGAGAACGGTGGAGTATTTGCCCTTTTCCATGAAGACGGGGAGCAGAAGAGATAGTGTTTTTCCAGATCCAGTCGGCTGGAGTAGTAGCATGTTGGACAGCCTGTTGTACACGGCCGCTGTGTTCACAAATTGTTGGTGGGACTTGAATAAAGCGGAGTCGTTGGAAAGTGCCTGTCTTAGTGCTCGGAGCATTTCTGATGTAATATGTTCGTAGGTCACAAGCGGTTGTTGTAAGAGAGAAGCTCCACCGCGCGGTATGGCGGCTGCCATAAAAGCAGGCGGATGTGGATTGAAAGGATGAGAGGCGGCCAGGTTTAGGTTGATTTGAGAATGGGGGATCGCAGAGCGGTCAGTGGGAGGGGACGGGGTTGGCTGCGATGTATGGATGGAGCGCTTTGGTTCAGGTGTAGGTAGAACTGTGTCAGTAACCGGACGTTTTCTGTGGTGGTGTTGTTGTTGTTGTTGGGTGAGGGGAGCATTAAGAAGAAGACCGAGATACTGGTGCCATTTGCTGGACCACTCGCGATATTTGGAAAGTTGAGAGTGCTGCAAACCGGATATGTCATGTGGTGTACGAGCGTAAAGAAAAGCGGCGGTGTGCGCAGAGTGGCCCGCCTGGCCATGGGCAGTGGTCAATAGCTCTTCCAAGATGTGATCGGCTACAGAAGATGCGGTGACATTGGAAACTGTGTTGGTCATTCCCACGGTGAAGTTTCTATAGTCGTTGAAGGATATCGGGAAACCGCGTTTGCTCAAGTGAGAGCTGATTATCGAGCGGATGGTGTTTGCGGCATACGGAATTCCGCAGTTGGCGAACAGCATTTTCCAATGCATCTGGAAACAGTTTTCTCCGTGTAGGCAGCGGACGATATATGCTTCAAACGGACGTATCAGAGTCAAGTACATGAGCAGAAGACGGGATGTTTGGGCATCGGGAAAGCGAGCAATCGGAGTGGCGGCCCCTTTGCTGTTTCGCGTTTTCATGTACCGGCAAATGAGGACAGGCGATTTGTCGATGAGCATGAGACAACGTTGAAAGTGTTGGTCGTTGTGGATACGGTATGTCTCAATCTCTGTGCCGCGCGCAGGAGAGCCCGACGAAAGGTGTAGCGCAACCAACAGGCGTTCTTGGATTTTCTGTGCACATGAGAGCCACCTCGACAACGCATGCGTGAACATATCGGTGCCCAAAATGTCGGTTGTGGGCAGTTGTGTGCGGGGAAAGGTACCGTTTTGCTTGCGTTGCGGAAGAAACGGAGTGTGGTCGGTGTTGGAGTTGTGGGGCATGGAAGACGTGAGACAAGTGAAAACGAAAGCCATGTTTTGTTCGATAAATGGGCGGTTGTTGAGGTTGGTAAGGAAAGAAAAGCCTGGGCTTTTGTTGAAGGAGTCGTCCTGAAGTGAGTGTAGCGCGTTTGTGAAACCGGTTGGCAGAGCGTGGCCAAGAAGCAGGTCGTTGTGAAGAGTATGTTGTATTTCTTTGTGTAGAGTTAAAACCAAAGAGCCGACTTCTGAGAGGGCGAGGTGAGTGTCACGCACTATGCCGCAGGACGGGTGAACATCACAATTGTGGAAAGAAACGAACATTTCCTCGCGAGAGGATATGGACATTGCAAGCGTGAGTGTCTTTCTGACAAACGAAAGGGCGTTGTTGGAATCAGCGTCGATTGCCGCGTCGATGGTACGCATGCGTTCTTGAACGTGAACTGGGCGTTCGGAAGCAGGGGTGGCAGGTTGCAACAGGGGAGAAGATTTGGAGAGCACGTGCAGTTCGTGTATGGCGCAGGCACAGATGCCATATTGAAGAGCGGCGAGGAGGTGCGTCACATCTGAGGCGGCTGCAAAACGAAAGGAGGTATTGTTGGGGTCGTGAGAAATGACCGTGTCGTAAGGCTCAGGCGTGCGGTCAGACGGCAAGGGGGCAGCGATAGGCGGGTTGGGGTCGGTGCTTATCACGCTTGCGCAAGCAATGAAGTTGCGAACGGAGAGGAGATCCAAAGAGTGGTATGGCGCTAAAGATTGAAGCAAGAAGGGCTTGAGCGCGCTATGGACCGCTGGGCCATGTTGGGTTGGAGGAAAGGGAGCGGGGAGCTCACCAGAGGAAGACATGCGAATGGCATCCAACACGGAAGTAGTGTAGCAGTACATGAGGTCTGAGTCGGGTACGAGATGAGGGAGGTTTGCCCTTGTCCTGTGAGTAAACACAAGCAAACGGGAAATGTGTGAAGCGTAACGCTTGAGGGTTTCAGTGGAGACAGTTTTAAAAGCTGTGTCGGTGCGCTTGTTGAGGCGGTCCAAGAAAGCCAGGGAGGTCTTACTAACCAAAATGTTCACCTGAGAGAGGTAGTCGAAGATGTGGTGGGTGATGGTGCTTTCAGCGGATGTGGGCGTTGTGCCAGTTCTGGATAGTTGAGCCGCCACATCCAGATGAACATGAAGCGAGTGAAGAACGATGTCAAACTTGGAAAAGGTGATGAAAGAATTCTTCTCCGAGTGGTGACGAAGCAAAGGGTCTGATTGCGAACAAGGAGCGCCGGTGTTGAACTTTTGTAAAAAGTGGTTAATGTGTTGAAGCGGGGGCTCGATGCCTTTGGCAGTCGTTGCCACTGGACGATGGGGTGGTTGGAGACAAACAGGCTGCGCCGGGGGGGTATCAGGCCGTGCCGCAGGCGCCTGCGGAACCTGGAAAGTTTTGGACAAGCAGCCTATGGGTTGAGCATTGGTAACGGGGAATAAACGGCGACGAACGCCGCCGTACACTGTCTGCAAGGCAATACGGCCCGACGAGACGGTACGGTCAAGGTGTGGCTGGGCAACCGCAGGCGACATATTGTGGCATTCGATCAGATGCGCTTGCAAACGAACGGGGTCGAGGTAGCAGAATTTGCAGAGCGGGCACTGATAGCCATTGTGAATGGCAATGTGTGCCAGGGGCGTGAGGAACGTAGAGGGCCCGGACACAAATTGAGCGTTGTGTTGGGGGCGATACTTTTGCCACACGGGGGCAACGTTAGAGTTGTTGCGCAAGGTGTGCACCTCGTGCAGGATTGCCATTGACATGGGACTTGCAATTTCCAAAGGGATGGAGTGCTGTTTGCGCAAGTGATGTTGGATTGCGCGGGCAGACGGCAGCCCACACTGGCAGTTGACGCACAACGGAAAGAACCCAATAGAATGAATACCCATATTCACAATGGTACCGAGTGCCATGATAAAAGAGGAAGAATCGTCGGCTGCATTTGCGTCGGTAACGGGTAAGTCGGAATGGGGTTGAGCATGGGCGTCACGCGCCACGGGCGGAGGCGGTGGGGGGAGCAGGGGATTAGGGGGAGTGGGCGGTGAGATGTTCACCGCAGCCCTCGGTGGGCTGTGCACCGAAGAGGGGATGAACACGGGCAAGCCATGTTCGCCGGCGGAGGATAAGCTGTTTTGCGACATAACTGAACGTGTAAGAGAGAGAAGAAGACGCTTGGGAGGATTGTTTTTGAAGACGCAAAGAAAGACACACACAAACAAACACAATCGAGTTTGGGAGCATCAGCGAAATGGACGGGTTCACTGCCGATATAGCAGTATAAGTAGTAAATAGGTGGGGCGAGGGTAATTGGAGAAAGGCGGTTTGGTGTTTTGGGGGAGGGCGCGTGTGGCTGGCTTGAGCAAATGGCATACTGTACAAGGGAACCTTCACGATACTATTTGGTATTGCAGGTCATTCATTCCCGGTGTATGACTGTGGGGTTGTGGGGAGGAGTGTGTCACAATAAAGCTCATTGGCCTCCGCCCCATTGAGGAGAGTGATTTTGTGTAAGGGGCGTGGTTTCCGTGCAGGGGGGGAGCGGGAAGGGGAAAAAGGGCAGCACAGAGAAGAGATGGGGCTGCGCGGTGGTGGAGTCGGGTTGGGGGAGGGCAGAAGTTTTCAGGGTGGGTTCGGACTTGTGTGTAAATGGACGGAGGTTTAGAACGAGCTGGCGCGCGATCGGGTGCGCCAGCGGATGTTGTGCGGCAATGTGGCAACTTGTTGTGAAGCATGACGTTTTCAGAACGGCTAACTAGTGGCGGTGGTGGCGTATCGTACACACGTATTAGTTTGAGCACAAGCGGTGCTGCACCGCGGTTGAGCTCATATATGCATATGCGACATGTTTGACCGTTGATTTTGGAAAAATGGTGCTACATGTGACGTGGGTAGGAGGGGTGCTATGTGTTACAGTATGCGCACTGTGTAACGTTATGATGGTGTTTGGCAAAAGAAGTGAGATGTTGCGGGGCGTGGCAGTGGGGGCCGAAGAAGAAGGTTATAGGTTTTCTGTTTTTAAAACGAATGAAGGAAGAGAGTTTGCGCGTGGTTGTTCTTAGGAGAGAAGGTTTAGTTTTTAGTTGTGTTCTACTGAGAAAGAAAAGAAACAACTAATCTACAAGATCCACATGAAAGGTGTGTGTTTGTGGTTTTGGAACCCTGGGCCAATGAGCGTAGTCGTTTCCATAGTCTATTAGCACTTCTTCTTCTCGCTCGATGGTTCGGGTGGCTACTATTGTGATAAGGTGGTAGTCTTGGATTCCTGACTTTGAGTTTTTCAAAGTAGACGAAAGGCGCGCTACTACATTTGGTGTGCGAGGGTTGGGGAGTACCTTGTCCCGTAAGGCCTGAATGTCGAGGTCCTCTGGGCGGTATTGGGCATCATTGATGATTCCGCCAACACAGAACGGGGCAGGCGTGATCCACATGGAGTGGGTTCCACGGTCTCCCGGGGTGGGCAGTCTGACAAAGTCCGGACCTGTCACTCGGATTTCCATGGAAGTGGAGTTGAAGCGCTCCACGGTGACGGCGAGCAAACCGTTGGCATACGAAGACTGTGTGGCGGAGCGTTTGGAGAGGTCGTGGTAGACGAGAGTTCCATAAAAGTAGCACACGGTGTCGCCTTCATTAAACTGGCGTGCGGCAAAGACCCCGTCTCCCGCCAAGGGGTGTCGGATGTCGGACTTTTTGGTATACACTCCATGGGCATACCCTTCTATGGCAAGTAACGTAGCCGGATCAATCTGAGTGAGAAGGCCCTGTTTCTCTCGCGGCCATTCATGCACCGGTTTAGTGCGGCAAACGGCTGCAAACTCACGGTCTTTCCACAAGTTGCAGAGAAAGGAAGCGAGCGGCGCAGGAAAAATTTGGTACTGTGGCAGACCGGGAGGCGCGGTCCAAAGGTATTTCGATCGCAGGTCCGTGTTCGGTAGTGAGCGAACTAGGCGACTGAACTTGGCGATGAGATGGTGCGGCACTTCAATGTCGGTGCTGTTCTGTAAAACGGTTTTGATAAAGTGAACGACAGCATTGTGTTTTGCGTGAGCGTAACACACTGCGTCTTTCTCGCACCCCAAAAAGCGTCTGTGACCTGGGAGCTCCATGCACGCCAAAGCGGTGGAACCCGTTCCGGCAAATAAATCCACCACCATGTCGCCAGGCTGAGAATAGCGGCTTATGAGTTCCTTGAGTAGAGCACGACTCTTCTGCTCCGGGCGTACTTTTTCAGTGACGGCGTTGTGATTGTTGGTGACAGAATGCAGGCGATTCCAACGCAGGGTCTCGCCAGCGGCTAGTCCCGGCACGTTATCAATCACGTTCTTGTAAGCCGGGTAGCGAGAAGGAACGTAGTTGTAGTTGACGAGGTTTACGCGAGCCAGGTTTTCATCGTGAGTGAGCCCCGTTTTGATGCCGTGAATGGCGTACTCGGTGATGGGCAACGGCGACGTTCGCAGCCCGCGGTGGCTCCCAGTAGGATGGGAGGCGGCGCGGACGAAAACCAACGGCACAGGGTCCACCTTGAACAGCGCAGTATGGGACTCGGAAATGCTCTTGAAGCACGACAACCACGGCCTGAACTGGCGAATGGAGCAAAAGAGAATAAAGTGGCCGCCAGGGCACATCAGCTCGCCAATAACCTGCGCCGTGCGCTTCATATCGTCTTGGGAAATGGCGTCGTGGTTGCTGTTGTGGCGGCCAGCTAAGGACCGAATGTTGTAAGGCGGGTCGGTGAGGACCAGTTGCACTGCTCCGACTGGAGATGAGGCGGTAGTTCGTTTGATAATATCCACCTGTACGAATTCTTTGAAATCGACACCGTAGAGGCGAATATGCTTTTCCATTTCGTCCTCCGCCTCTTGTAGAGCGTTGAGAGTAGTAGTTTGGGTGAAGGAGTGCGGCGGGAGGACGCGAGTTTCGTTGACGTTGTAGGGAAGATTTGGGGGTTGGGGAGGAGGTGAGGGACCAGCGGCGTTGGCGCGTTCCGACGACGACGGTAGTGGCGCTCCTGGATCAGGCGGAAGTTGCTGCTGTGACTCGTTCATAATGATGTCCACCAACTCGGCTTCTTTTTTGGCTATCTCCACGGCCGGGTTGAGGGGTTGGCCTGGAATAGGACCGACCATGGCCATTCGAATCGGGGTCCAAAGTGGCAGACCGAACGTCGTGAAGCGGTGAGGGTACACGTCGACGGTCGAGTTATACTCGAATTGCGTCAAAGATTGCCAGCGAGCGGTTTCATCCATTTCGTATAGGAAGTCGTTGAAAAGCAGGCGGTGAAGGTCGTTCAAAAATTCGGAAGCTAGCACGCGTAGATTGCGGTCAACCTCGTCGGTGTGGGACCAGGCGACGCTGTCCACTTCAGATTGGACTTTGGAAGGCTGTGCGTTCTTGGCAAATGTGGTAGTTTGCGATAAAGGGGCGTAGCCTTCGCCGCGGCGTTCGAGAGCGTGGTAGGTTAGGGTGTTGCTGTCGAACAAGATGTACGGAGCGAGCATGTGCTCCAGTGAGTCATACCCAAGATGGCGGCAGAACACATTCCAAGAGGTCACAAGCTTGTGCACGACAAATGAAATTCGCTCGCACGTTTCGTGCTTAAAGTTTTGCAACGAAGGCAACATAGAGGTCGCGGTTGCAACGCCGGTATTGAGGCGTTGTTTCTTGGTCTGGCGCGATTTGAGTTTCTCGCGTTTGAGAGTGTAGATCATCGACAGATACAAAACCATTTCAAAACGAGATGCCTCAACGGTAGTGGAGAATCGTGAGCGACTGTCCTTGGAAGTTTGCGACTGTGGAGGCAGAATGCGCGATTTGAGGAAGGACGACAAGAGAGCCGTTTTCGGAATGAGCAAGTCGACTTGACGGCTGGGGCGGCGGCGATTTGTAGGCGCATTGGAAGAACGAGCACTTGCACGGGTGGTACCATTACCAGCAGCAGAAGACGGTTGCTGCTCAGAAGTATTGCTTGAAGCTTGGATTTGGAGGTAGAGCTGGTACAAGTCCCTGAGACGCCGGTCGTTGCTACCATCGTCGAGGTCCACACATCTGGCCATGAGGTACACCTGAGAAAAGTAGTTGTTTTTGAGGAGGCTGTGTTGTATCTCCGTGTTGGTGTACTTGCCGTGCTTTTCAGATGGCACGACCAAGGAGCAAACTTCCTCTGCAGCTGGCACAGAGCCTCGGTTCTGAACTGCGAAGTAGACCAAGTCCAGGTACTGGAGCGCGCGGGCGTTGGGATCATCGGGGCGCATGCGGGCGTACGCGTCGCGCAGCGGCAAGAACAAACCAATGAGACCTTCGGTGGTGACCATCTTGTAAGACGGAACTTGGAGAGATATTCGAAGTGTCGGTGGAGAAGGCTGGGGGCGGAGATAGAGAGATAGAAGGGGGGGTGATTGAACGAAGAGAGACTTGTTCTTTTGAAGGGGAATTCGGGGGCTGAAGTTGTGCAAGGGCGTCTTGATTGAAGGGGTCGTGGGGTTTAGGGGTTCAAAGAGCGGGGCCGTGTAGGGGTTTGCGCAATGGTGAGGTCTTGGGCTTTAGCGGGTGCGTGTACGTCAAAGCCGTTCTTGATCGTAACTCGATACCGCAGCGGGCGCAAGAATCCAAAACAAGCAACACCGCTGAAACAACGACAAAGTTTCGAAAGGCGAACGTTGCCAAGCGGAGAGGACTGCAGAAGAGCGATAGCCGACAGCTCAAATACGGTCGGGGTCGGTTAACGTGAGATGCAGTTTGAGGGAGCAAAAGGGGGATTGCCTGCAGGCAATAAATTTCAACTGCGAATTACGGCTCATAATTTGCACCCCGATTGTTGATTTGCATTATTATTTCGCACTTTCGGGGTGCAAATTATGAGCCGTAATTCGCAGTTGACCAAAAGTGCCCGCAGGCAATTTCACTCAATGTGAGCAAACTCGTTTCTCTTCTACCAGGCGCCGTACCAAGGCCATAGACGCTGTATAGAGCCGATTCCCATGCCTGTGTCTCCCTCTCACGGCTTTATACCGGCGGAAACGAAGGTTATTGAACCTGTTGGGGCTGAACGCCTTTTCTAGCGTCGCCCAACCTTACACTACCACAGGCGAATACTGTCGAATTTGAAAGGTGAACGAGCTTGCGTAAAGGGTGCCGACAGACATGTTTGTGGAAAGACATGTTTTGGTGCACTTCCGAGAATTAGTAGCATCTGTATAGAAAGGAGAGTGGTGAGAAAGTTTGGTTTTTTAGAGTACTTGGTTGAAATTGAAAAGTTGAATGTACATGAGTTGTGACACGGTGCAGTGAAGAAGAAGCGTTGTGGGCGAGTGAAGGTGTTTAGTGAAACATCATTAGGCTTTCGGTTTGCAATGACGCTTGAATGGGTTTAAGCAGGCTGCGAGATATGAGGGGTGTGGTGAGAGTTTACGAGTGTGGCGCAAATGTAGGGAGGGGCGTGTGGGCGAGTGAAGGTGTTTAGTGAAACATCATTAGGCTTTCGGTATGACGCTTGATATGGGAGCAGGCGTATGCGAGATATGAGGGGTGTGGTGAGAGTTTAGGAGTGTGGCGCAAATGTAGGGAGGGGCGTGTGGGCGAAGGCGAAAAACGGGGTGTTGGGGGCCCAGGGGGGTGTTTTTGGATGTGGGCAGACGTAGTCAAAAAGGGGGATTGGGATTGCCTGCAGGCAATAAATTTCAACTGCGAATTACGGCTCATAATTTGCACCCCGATTGTTGATTTGCATTATTATTTCGCACTTTCGGGGTGCAAATTATGAGCCGTAATTCGCAGTTGACCAAAAGTGCCCGCAGGCAATTTCACTCAATGTGAGCAAACTCGTTTCTCTTCTACCAGGCGCCGTACCAAGGCAATAGCTGCTCTATAGAGCCGATTCCCATGCCTGTGTCTCCCTCTCACGGCTTTATACCGGCGGAAACGAAGGTTATTGAACCGGTTGGGGCTGAACGTCTTTTCTAGCGTCGCCCAACCTTAGACTACCACAGGCGAATACTGTCGAATGTGAATGGTGAACGAGCTCGCGTAAAGGGTGCCGACAGACATGTTTGTGGAAAGACATGTTTTGGTGCACTTCCGAGAATTAGTAGCATCTGTATAGAGAGGAGAGTGGTGAGAAAGTTTGGTTTTTTAGAGTACTTGGTTGAAATTGAAAAGTTGAATGTACATGAGTTGTGACACGGTGCAGTGGAGAAGAAGCGTTGTGGGCGAGTGAAGGGGTTTAGTGAAACATCATTAGGCTTTCGGTTTTGCAATGACGCTTGATATGGGTCTACAGAGGCGTATGCGAGAGACGAGGGGTGTGGTGAGAGTTTAGGAGTGTGGCGCAAATGTAGGGAGAGGCGTGTGGGCGAAGGCGAAAAACGGGGTGTTGGGGGCCCAGGGGGGTGTTTTTGGATGTGGGCAGACGTAGTCAAAAAGGGGGATTGGGATTGCCTGCAGGCAATAAATTTCAACTGCGAATTACGGCTCATAATTTGCACCCCGATTGTTGATTTGCATTATTATTTCGCACTTTCGGGGTGCAAATTATGAGCCGTAATTCGCAGTTGACCAAAAGTGCCCGCAGGCAATTTCACTCAATGTGAGCAAACTCGTTTCTCTTCTACCAGGCGCCGTACCAAGGCCATAGACGCTGTATAGAGCCGATTCCCATGCCTGTGTCTCCCTCTCACGGCTTTATACCGGCGGAAACGACGGTTATTGAACCGGTTGGGGCTGAACGTCTTTTCTAGCGGCGCCCAACCTTAGACTACCACAGGCGAATACTGTCGAATGTGAATGGTGAACGAGCTCGCGTAAAGGGTGCCGACAGACATGTTTGTGGAAAGACATGTTTTGGTGCACTTCCGAGAATTAGTAGCATCTGTATAGAGAGGAGAGTGGTGAGAAAGTTTGGTTTTTTAGAGTACTTGGTTGAAATTGAAAAGTTGAATGTACATGAGTTGTGACACGGTGCAGTGAAGAAGAAGCGTTGTGGGCGAGTGAAGAGGTTTAGTGAAACATCATTAGGCTTTCGGTTTTGCAATGACGCTTGATATGGGTCTAAGCAGGCGTATGCGAGATATGAGGGGTGTGGTGAGAGTTTACGAGTGTGGCGCAAATGTAGGGAGGGGCGTGTGGGCGAAGGCGAAAAACGGGGTGTTGGGGGCCCAGGGGGGTGTTTTTGGATGTGGGCAGACGTAGTCAAAAAGAGCGATTGGGATTGCCTGCAGGCAATAAATTTCAACTGCGAATTACGGCTCATAATTTGCACCCCGATTGTTGATTTGCATTATTATTTCGCACTTTCGGGGTGCAAATTATGAGCCGTAATTCGCAGTTGACCAAAAGTGCCCGCAGGCAATTTGCCACACACAACCCCCCTAAAACTTATAAAATTTGGTGTCTGTGCAGCGGTTTTTTTGGAACGGATCGCGATTGCTGTGACGCGTGTCACGCGTCGTTGGGGTTCAGGTTGCCACTACACAACCACTAGGAGCCCTTTTTAGTTTTTCGCGGAAAGGACGGAGTCGAAGTACACCCGTTTACACCCGTTTTCCCCGCCGTCACATTCCTTCCCTTTCCCGAACTGCAGCCTCTGTCTTGTTTTGTAAACGGATCAAGCGGGCGCCATCAAAGTTCGCATCAAGTCTGCACTTTTACTTGAATCATCTCCCCGCGGGCCTGAGTTTCGGATCTGCCGTATTTGGCTTTGTGTTCCGCCTTCATTCGCCCGTGTCATAGTTTTTTTTGTCACGCTCTTCTGCGCGCATCTCCCCGGTTCATATTGTGTGTATTGCAATGCCATCGCGTGGAAAACATCAAAACATGAAAGCAGCCGACGTCGTGTTTCTTTTGGCGAAAGGCGAAGGGGGAAACCGCCGGCGCGTCGGAACGGCTGTGTTGATGCCTGGTAGGAAGGAGGGGGAATTGTCCAGGGATATGCATGGATCTAGCCTAAAGAGCTTTGAGGCGGAAGGTGAGGATTTGGTGAAAGTTCGCAGTGTTAAGATCCTGCCGGGGTTTGACGACATTAGGTACCCGTACCGATTTGGTGGTGTGGAAGAACCGCCTGCAACACTGGGTGGGGTGTTACCGAATTCTTTTTATTCGTGGGACCTCGGTATGATGGAGGCGATGGAAACAACAGGGGAGGTGGTTGAGGTGGATTCAGATGAATCCGCTGATGCGGTCGGAAAGAGGAGGAGAAAGTCCCCACCCCCGTCGAAGGGTACTCCCGACGTACAACGGCGTCCACCTACGACGCCCCGAACGGGAAGTCGTAAGACGAGGTCCCAGAGCCGCCAAGGGCGCGCATCGCAGCGCTCGAATGCATCTGGTTCGACTGCAACTGGTGCTGGGGCAACTGTTGCCACCGTTTCTCCTGGTACAATTCGACGCACTGGGCGACCTCGTCTGAGGTCTCAACCAACGCCGCGCAGGGGCACATCCGTTTCACGCGCAGTAACGCCACGCCCTCGTACGCCACCGGGCGGAACGATTGAAGTGGGTACTTCGGCCGCCAAGGCAGTGGAGGTGGATGAGGACGTCATTTTCACGGGTATGAGGTCGGGCCCGTCGAACACCCGGTCATTGTCACAAGCGGTGGAGCCTCCGAAACAGGCTGTTGCGATCCCCACCGATAGCAAGATTGAGCTGAACCACTATAGGCAGGTGAATGCTACGGTGGATATCGGCAGAATTCGCTACGGGGAGCATCAAGTGCGGGCATTGAATGGGCAGCACAGGGAGAATTTGAAGGTTATGATGGAGCAGCAAGGTGTTTTGGGAGCGGTTGGGCGGGTGAGCGTTGCAATCGTGCTCGGCGGCAGATCAGTGGATGAGGTTCTTCAAGGCAATTCAATTACCTGTGAGTGTCTGTTGGTGGATGGGCTTCATCGTTTGGTGGTGTACCAAGACCTGAGGAACACGTCCCAGAGGTGGAAAAGCATGACCCAAGTGCTGGACGTCGTTCTGTGGTTGCGACCGGACGGGAAGGACCTCACAAGGAAGGAGCGGTTGAGCATCGGTTGTAAGCTGAACATCATGGCAAGCAACGTGTTGGCGATGTCGTTTGCAGACCGCGTGCACACCACCGTGTCGTTCATAATGGCGTCAGTGTTGGATGACAAAGTGAAGGTCAAGTCACTGACGTCATATGCGGTGGCAGTAGCGATGCAAGAGTTTATGCTACTCGGCACATTGGAAACGACGCAACTTCGGCGCTACGCCGACATTGCCCTTGCTCTTGTAAGGAGCCCGGAGTTGCTGAGCAACTTTGAGAAGGTGTGCAAAGAGGCGCCGAAGTTGGGTCTGTCGCATTTGTCGGACGACCGGTTGTACACACTCGATGAAGGCGGTTTTTTGTTTTGCGTGGAGTGTGTGAAGGCTTTACTGGGTACCCGCGGGGGTTTCGAAGGGGGAGAAGGGGCCGTTTCGAGGATATGCGGTATTACTTTTTCAAGTTTGCGCTGCAGGTGTACTTCTTTTGCCGACAAGTGGCAGAGAAGAAGGACGTGACGGTTGCCGCCGTGCTCGACACCCAAATGAGCATTGGCGGAGTGGAAACGTCCACCGTGCGGAACTTCCTCGTTATGATTGTGTCGAAGATGGAGAACTCCGGGAGCGACCGGCAGTGGGAAAGGAAGCTGGAGCGCAAAATGAAGGAAGTGACGGACAGGATGGAGGGGTTGTTTGAAGTAGGGAGTGAGGAGAGGAGTAGGGACAGGGTCTCCAGCGAGCCCTCGGGGCAGCATCAAAGTCGGAGCGCTCCGGGACGGGCGAAGGTGAAGACTGTGGCGCCGTCGCCGGAGGTGGCTGTGTTGGACTTGGACGACGACATGAACTACAACGAGTCGCGTCCAAGGGTGAGCACGCGTAAGGGGAAAGGAAAAAGAACTGTTCCAAGGGTGGAAGAGGTGCCGGTTGGGCGTGCAAGGGGTGTGAAGCGAAAAGCTCCTGACACGAGACTGTCTCCACCCAGTCGCCGGTCGAAGAGAACCCAACTGGCACAGGAAAGGGAGTTGTTGCAGCGGATGAAGCAGTTGCGGAGAGATACTCTGTTTGAACTGTTGGGGAACCTGGGAATCCGCGCCGAGAACTTCTCAGACGGCGAGGGTAATGAGGCATTCGTGACAGACGATGCAGTGGGTGAAGGTGTGCAGCAGGGTGGGGAGGGGTCGATGAGAGATGCTGACATTGAGCGCCCATTTGACGACTCTAACCCTCCCGATGGACCGCCGCAATGGATGAGGCTGCCAGAAACTTACAAAGGGGCTTCATCGCCGGCATGGTGTAATTGGGCAAATGTGCCGCCGAGCATGTTGCCAAAGGATGTTAACGTGATTGAACACGTGCATCCTTGGCTGGACACCATCCATATGGCGTCCAAGCACCGAGCTGAATGCCTGACGGCGGAAGAGCTGAAGCTGGTCCACCATCTGGTGTTTTGGCACGCCGCGAAGGAGAAGCATGCGGCGCTGGAATCTACCAAGGTTCCGGTGTTTGGACAAGTGCTACCGACGAGCGGCAATCCGAAAAGTGAAGAGGAGCGCCTGTGGATGGCAGCGATGGAGCGGGATGAGTTGGCGTTGGAGTTCTTCGGTGAAAAGCGCAGGGAGCTGCAACACCAAGGGTTCTGCATTTTGGAATCGTTTGCAACCGATGAGGGTGCGCCGAAATGTTTGAATGGTGGGGATGTGTCTGGGAAAATGCTGCAATGGTTTGAAGACAACTTCAAGCAGCAGCCCGACTTGCGGATTGAATCGAACCGCATAAGATGGAACCCGATTATCAACGCCGGATCGGCGGTGGATGGGAAGGATCGGAATGTAGGAGTTGGAAGGTTTATGACGACCCGAGCCGGGATGGTGGATGCAGTAGAACGCGACCCGCAATTGGAGTGGCTTGTTCGGCGTCGGGCATTGTTGGATGCGCGGCTGGGCCAGATCTTGTGTGCGTTGCGATTGAACAACAACCTCAGCAACAGCATCAAGATGCATGGGCCGGTGACGGGAGGCAGAGTTTTGTGCACGAGCTTGGAATGCCGGCGGCAAGCTCTTCACACCGACTTTCGAGGGCTGACGCACGAAGAAAGGGAGGCCGGAGGGAACCCGGGGTACTTTATGATGGTTTCTGGGCAGTTTTCGTTCCCCATATGGGTGTGCGAAGATTCGCACCGCACGGTATTCGGAAGCTTGCAGCGCCTGAAGCAGCTTTCGAAGAGCATGGAGGTGAAAAAGTTGCGAGTGCCGCCGTTCTCTGTTTTCATTGGCAGGGGAGACGTGTTCCACGCTGGAGCTTCTTACGAAGACGGGTACATGGAGCGTGAGCTGGTCCGCTACCACATGTACATGGTGCCTGACGGATATCAGCTCCCTGATGCAGTTCACCGGCAACAGGGATTCACTCCGCGGTTTGTGTCCAATGATGACGTGGACCTACAAGCCGAAGAGGAATATGAAGGACTGGGGGAACAAGGGACCAAGAATAACTCCGGAGAGGACGATGAGCAGTCGCCGATAGAAGCAGACGAGATAGAAGCGATGGAGGTGGCCAACGACGAATCGGATTTAGACGCGGAGATTTTGCAATTGGTGGGAGGGGACAACAACGGCTATGCAGGGGCTGATAGCGATGGCATTCATGAGTCTGACTGGGTCGTCAGTGATGAATCTGAAGCCAATAACGCATGATGCACCGATGCGGTCTGTTGTAACAGTAGCATATCTAGATACCTTGGAATAAAGTACTCGTTTCTATCCTAAAACCTAACCTTTCATCGTGCTTCTTCCTCTACTTGTACTAGTAATTCTGGTAGTACAAGTATATGTGCTACTAATACTATTGGTAATCAGCATAAGTAAGAGGTAGTAACACACATAGTACTACATCAGTGGTTGTTTTAGTCATACGTAGAACATTTTCTGAATACGGTATTCCAAGTAGATGTGGCGCTTGCAACGGCGCCACTGTATGCAGTATAAAACCGTACGATGAGTACACGCGATTGCAACGGGGGGGGGGACCAGTCAAGGAGGCGGTTTTGTGTTGTGAGGAATATAGAAGTGTTACGAAATGGGGCCATTTGACGATTGCAGGCGTAAATGTGGTTTTCAAAAAGGTATCTTATATCGAAAGTTACCCGTACTTTTCCGTGATGATTGTATTAAACGGTAAAGTCATCACAGCGTACACGCGTATTGAGGTAAGTCGACGTACTGCAGCTCCGCGTAAAAGTAATGGAAGCACGTGCGTGCATATGTAAAGCAATGGCCACTTGAATGCGCGGTGGCACCCTAGCGCGTGATGTTTACCATGTGCTGTGGAGGCTATGTGTTTTAGAATACTTGGTTGAAGACGTAATATGGCGTGTGGGGGGGCCCAGGGGGGTGTTTTAGGATGTGGGCAGACGTAGTCAAAAAGAGCGATTGGGATTGCCTGCAGGCAATAAATTTCAACTGCGAATTACGGCTCATAATTTGCACCCCGATTGTTGATTTGCATTATTATTTCGCACTTTCGGGGTGCAAATTATGAGCCGTAATTCGCAGTTGACCAAAAGTGCCCGCAGGCAATTTCACTCAATGTGAGCAAACTCGTTTCTCTTCTACCAGGCGCCCGAACCAAGGCAATAGCTGCTGTATAGAGCCGATTCCCATGCCTGTGTCTCCCTCTAACGGGCTTTATACCGG
>JARGXX010000101.1:0-37755 GCA_030374765.1 Agarophyton chilense
GGTTCAATCTGAAATGTAGAAAACATGAACTGCGGGTGCTTCAAATTTGCTGCTTCAAACATCTCCGTCCTCCTGACACCTTCGTACCGCAGGCTCTACCCACGTCCTACGACCCTTGACCGGGGGCTACGGTTGCCGCCGATGTTTTTGTTGGGTGCGCTGTCCACATTTCATTGGCTGGCTTACCTTCGTGCGTAAGCCCCGTTCTCCACCAATCGCTGCAAACCAATTGCTTCTTGTCGTTGTTCCCCTCCTCTTTATCCAAGCTCTCGCATTCGGCAAGTCTTTCTACTTGTCTTCAAGCACATTCACATTCAACCCGCGCAGTAACATTGGAGCTTAACGCTGCGGGTGATGTGAATGACGCGATGCAGTCGGGCAGCCCAGGCTTAGATTTTGCAAACCCCTCTGAGCATCTGTCACGGCTGCTGGCGTGCTGATTTGCAGAGCGCCGAAATCGCTTACGAGGCCAAGCAAACACGCCTCGGGTGAGACTCTCCGGATTTGTCTACGCCTTCCATCGCTTGGCGAAGCGATCAATTGTTGACGCACTGACTCTCGAAGACGTCGCCCAAACGCTACATGTCGCGGAGTGCGAACCCCATTGGAACTCAATCGGCGCGATTGGCGGCGTCTGACAATGTGAGGAAGGACGGGAAGGATTTGTCATACCAGCCGGTCTACGGATGCTTTTGTCCGAAGTAGGCAAGTTTCGACGTGATCGGACATTTCTGCGTCTGTTTCTCTGTGTGGGTTGGGTTTCAGCCCTCTCGGGCACCTCTGGCCTGTAAAAGCCAAACACATCGTGGGACGCCAGAAACATCTTTCAAGTGCAGAACAGATCGGGGGGCTGGAAAAGAAAGCGCACCAGTCGAACACAACCACTGTAGGGCAGGCGGTAGTCGGGTGGTGCAGCCAATCAAGTACACACAATTTGAAATCTGGTAGCGTGAAGATAGCCGAAAGCACAACTGCAAACGCCAAGCAGCAAAGAAAAGCAGCAGCCGGGACAACCCAAAAAGCAATGAACAGAACAGCGACACCGCAAACACGATACACAAAAGCGGTCACGCGCAGCGTAACGAAGGCGGAGGGATGTTGAATACGAGCGAGGCAAATTGGAGAAGCTGAGAGAGAAGGAGGAGAGGAGAGAGCGGATGGGGTGAGATGGGGGAGACAACGGAGGAAAGCGCTCTGTGCGCAGTATAAATAGGTAACGAAACGTTGGGTTGGGGGAGACGTGGGCCGCAGAGAGCGGCGAGGAGCGTATTACGTGTCGCAAGTGCTCCGTGGTGTGCGAGGACGACGAGTATGGAGAGTGAAGTGTCAGGATGTGCGTCATTTAAATGTTCATTACACACCTCCCCGATGTGTAAAAAGCGCTGCAAATTGTCGTGGCTAATCGTTGCGAAAGTTGGCTATGGATGTTCGGAGATCGCAAAGCAAGAGAGGGCTTCGAGAACGAGTGATTTCAAATCGCCATGTTTCTTTCTATAGTGAACCGGGGCATCGGTTCACAACAGTTTCACAAGCACTTGCTTCAAGCATGATCACACAGCATAATGCGACATGTTACGCGCTCCGATCGGCTTCAATACAAGATTGCATCTGCACATGATGAGACTGTCTGTTGGGAGGATGTTTCTGCTTTCCCGTGGGTGCCGATGGCAGGCACGAAGTCGGACAGTATTACGCTGTTGATATTGGCTGGCGCACGGGTGCTCTGCCATCATTTGCCACAGTGCTCAAATCGTTGCATCACACACGCCGCCCTCACACTCGGCCACATCGAGCTGACATGTGCCGCATCCCATCCCGAACTGCGAAGCTAAATCTCTCTGAGCTGGGCTAGTACATACATGAGGGATCCGTCTGGAACCCCTAGTGCTGAGTGTTTTTTTGTTTCTTGCTCCCTCCAACTATGTTGCTCCTGCGACGTAGCCACGCTGTGTGTCAATGACACGCTCTATGCGCTGTTGCGTTATATCTTTTTCATCATGTCGCTCACTGCGCGTTATGCGCATACTACACCTTCGTGGGCAAACAACAGGTACACTACAAGGAACTTGAGCGTCTTGAATAGGGTGGCGCGCCCTGCGATGGATGTCAGCAACCGAAACGGTACGCTTTGGCCCATAGCTTCTGGGGCGCACACGTCGTGCGTGGAAGCAATTACGGCCGCGTTCGGCTGTTCGAATCGCTTTGCTTTGCAGATCCCACAAAGAAAGAGGTGGACCGAACAATGTCTTGTTTTTGGTGAGCGCTTGAGCAATTATCTGTTGGTTGGTGCGTTCCAGTTGTACATGCCAAGGTACGACACCAACCAGGGCGAGAACGAAGGTCTGCCTATGGAGGCGCTGGCGGGAACACTGTGGTAGGGCTGGCTTCCCCTAACATGAACTAGGCACCGTAGTTGGCGCGACGGCAAACATCTGACCCAGCCTGAAAAACTCGACCATGAGCAAACCTAAACACTAAATTCGAAACCAAAGAGATCACAAGCCTGACGGCGCTGGCTGAGTGTCTGACCTCTTCCGCTTGCGCTGCGAAGGTGCGAAGGTGCGAAGGGCAAGGCCTAACCCTCCTTTGCAGTTGTGCAAAAAATCACACGCAGTCTTACACAATGAGCTCGCCCAGCGCGAGCTCGCAGAACGCAGCGTGTCTCTCACGTTGCATCTCACGTCGCATCTCACGTCGCATCTCACGCCGCATCTCACGCCGCATCTCACGCCGCATCTCACGCCGCATCTCACGTCGCATCTCACGTGTGTCTCTTGCGTGTTTGCAGCTCGCGACACCTGCTTGTTTCTGGAAAATGAAGGTGACGTTTGACTCCCTGGAGCCCCAAACATGGGAGTAAGGGTTGCACAGAGGCGTTCGATTCCGGTGGAGGAAGCTGTCCATTGATTGGCAGCGACAGCATTCATGCTCCGGGAGGCGATGGACAGCCCCCAACAGCTCGCGATTCCTGTTTCCGAAACAAGAGTGCGACAGTACGCAACCACTCGGCGGATGCAGCCGACTCAGCAGCGTTGCTGCTGAAAGAGCACTTTTCTCTGCTTTTGAAGCACTGAAGCTCGTCAGACCTGACAGCTCATGGTGGAGTGCAGGCCCGTCTGGAGCATGACTCTCGCTCATGTGAATTGCGTGTATGCGGGGTGCGCAACAGTTTTCTTGCAGCTGGAGAAAGCCGACAGCCTATTCTCACGCGTGGATCAACATCAAGCTAGAGTTTCCGAAAAGAGCACCAACCATTTTCTTGCAGGTCGTGAGAATGACAGATCGGCATGCATCACGGAGAGCAGTATACGGGAGAGTGCGCCTGACACTCGAATTCGACACGCACCAACGAGCATCTGCAGCTCGGCATTATCCAAACGGCGCCCGTGCTCTGGTATAAATATGCTGCTCAGACGTACAAGATCGCTGCTCACATCTTCTGGTCGCCCTTTCGGTTTGCACCCTCTCCATCACTGTTTACTACTTATCCACGTACTTGCTGCAACCATTGTGTCCTCCCTGTGCGAAACAAACTTATTTGTGCTTCCTTCGCATCTCTCCCGGCTTCTGTTGTACTGGTCTTGTCCATTCTCACGGTAACCACAGCAACACATCAAGCTCGATCAATATGGTTGTTCCAGTGTTCGTCAAAAACCACAAAATTTACGACTGCCATGGATGGATTCGAGTCCGCCATGCATTGTTATCGCATCGGAAATCGTGGTACATGAAACTGTTGGGCTCTACGCTCACTCTGCATGACTGCATAGACAAGTCTGTGGAGCTGGAGTACTCGGTGACCTCTTGCAAGATCATGGGTCATCTTGGGGGCAAGTCGTTTACCGTCAAGTTTTCGAGTGGCGCTGCACTTCGTATTTACTGCGACTCAAAACCAAAGGCTGGTAGATGGAAGAGAGCCCTGCGGCGAGCTTCAGCGCTTGAATTCGAATACGAGTTTGTGTTGGGGAACGAAATCGAGCAAGACGGCAAAAGCTCGGTTTTCAACGCCGTTCACCGGGACAACAAAACCAAACACGCGGTGCAACGGATCTCCAAGGACCCTCTCCTCCGGAACTACGCGGAACAAAACCGCTTCCTGGGCCGACAAATCTACGCCCTGCGAACACTGCGCCACCCCAATATTCTGTCGGCGTCTCACATCTTCAACGAAGACGAACACGCCTACCTGGTTACCGCGCCGGTGAACGGAGACAGGCTTCGGGACGTGATCGCGCAAAATGGTGGGAACCTTCCTGAGGCAGCCGTTCGGCACGTTGCCAAGCAGCTTATTCCGGCTGTTGAGTATCTTCACCAGCGCGGTTTCGTTCATCGAAACATTACGACGGACACAATCTGGTGCGACCACTCTGATCAAATGAAGCCCAAAGTAGTGTTATCCAACTTTGATTTGGTGCATTTCGTGGACGACGAGGAGGATCAGCGAATGCGCGACAGCGCGGGTGATGCTCGTTATCACGCGCCAGAGATTGTGCAAGGGCAGGCATGTAACGCCGCAGTGGACATGTTCTCGGTGGGTGTCTGTTTGTACCGCATGCTCAGCGGATCGTTTCCGTTTGCAATCGACCCGCATCGAAGGCACATAACCGTGGAGAACAGAAGGAACGGGCCTGCTTTCAGAGAAGAGTGCTGGAAGGACATCTCAACGGAAGCCAGGTCTTTCTTGAGTTCGCTTTTGGAGCGCTCTTGGGTGAATCGTGTGTCAGCAAGCGATGCAATCTACCACGACTGGTTTTCAGTTGAGCTACCAAATGATGTGCCGCCCGCTACAGCTTTCTCAAGCGATGGCGCCAAGGAAGCAGACACCCAGCGTACGGCTGTTTCTTCATTGTGCGGCGACAAGGTGCAGAAGATTGCGAGTATCGAAAAGCTCGCTGAAGAGAATGGTGTAACGCTCTCTCCATTTCTGCTGCGGTTCTTAAGCCCGATCTCGAGCGAGGTACCAATAAGTGAGAGGTCCCCTGTGGATGTGTTTGCGAGCAGTTTGAGGCAATACATGGGCAGCGCTAGCTTGTCTAGTAAATGCCGTCAGATAGAGAAATAGATCACGTACACTCCACTCCGTAAGTAGATTAGATACAAAAAAGATCCCATTCAACTGGGAAAAAAAGTATCTGGATATCACAAAGCTTTGAGAGCGTAGAACTAGTATTTGAATGTTTACACTTGGTTCGAACATTCTCTCGCGGGTATTTGTTCAATTACCAATACTAAAGGTTGCCATGAAATATTTCTAATACAATGACATATGTATAGAGTTGAACTTGGCGTACGGCGCACACCCACGAGCCTAAGTAGTGTTTGGCATCATCAAAATTGATTTTACACTCTTATTTGACATCCATCTTTTGATAATAGGGTCTTTAACTTCAGAAGGCATCAAAATTGCTTAAGGCGAAATCTGGTGCGAAATAAGTTACTTTGAATAATGATTTCGCTATGGAATCCTTTCGTTCATCTCACACTCTACCACAGAACCAGAGGAAATATTCAATAGGTCAAGCAGCCTTTATCTGCAGAGCAGAAAAGAAGCACCACAATACTTTGGTCTACTTGGGTCACTTAATTTTCCTTTTTCCTTCTTAAAGAAGCGTTCCACTCTTTTTGCGAACGTGTTTGTGTCGAAAGTATTTATCTGAAAGTGATAGCATCGGTCTCGTATCAAAACTTGTGCACTATAAGTTTTGTATTAAAGAACAATTTTTATATCTCAGCTCTCTGATTTGGATGTCTCACTTATTATTCAAGTGATCTTGAGCTATGTTATGGAATGCTAGTGCTGGAATGCGATGCATTTATCTAATACAACTGTAGGAGTCATGTTCAAAAGTAGATTGTTGCATTAGCGATGCATAACTTGAATGCAGTCAGTTAATGAAAGCCTCACAGTGATTGTTGGGTTGCGTTAGCTGATTTACTGCGTCGGAGAGGTTCATTGCGTGTAACAGTTGCGTGGCAGTTGTATTAGGTGGAACGTATCCAGAGTGCTAGAAAAGCCCGAAACACTTGCCTATCAGCATTGATGTTCCGGCAAGCACAAGCAATCATCCGCATAAAGACTAGAAACTAGAACAACAAAGTGTGCTTCACGTTTAAGTATCTAAATCCGCCCCCCTCTGTTATATATATATATATATACAATATAGGTTTTCTATCCATATAAAACTGCTGACATATGTATCAACAACACTAAGAGCATAAAAATAGAAATAAAACATGCAACTAACGCAACTCTTCAACATATTACATCATCAGTAGCGAAGGATCAAGTAGCCTCTGTTTTTCTTACTGCACGGACCTTGGGCAACCAACAGCTCACTTCGATACTATGCTATGAATAGACGATCGTTCCCGTACAAAATCCAATAAAGTCTCGCATAGAACGAGCTTGTATATATCAACCCTACAATAGGTTCCAATCTTGTGGTTTACTGAGATCGATACGCCATCCGACGCACAGCTCATTTCTTTTGAAACTGGGTGGAACCACGCTTTCTAGTGGTAGAAGCGCATTTGGGTTGAGGTTGGCGGTTGCTAACACAACATGCTCCTGTGCAAGTCCTTTTCAGCTGAGATACGAACTCCCTATGCCCTTGCCGCTTCAGAGTCAAACTATGACAATGTTTCGAAGCGTGAAGTGGTACTAGCTCCCCAAACCTTTCAATAGTTTTTATTGAGTTCTGAATAGGAGTAATGGCATCTATAATAGCAACAGAAATCGATAACAAACATTTTTGGAAATATTCGAGGATATCCAAATTCAATACAACGACGCTTTTATTTTCTACACGAGGAACTTTTGAAACACATGTTATGAGAACGATCATTGATGTAAGTCGATCGTTTACAAATACGCCCGCTCAATGCTTTGTATTTGAATACTTAATTGTCGTTGCTATGAGTATGAGAACGATCATTGATGGAAGTCGATCGTCTACAAATACGCCCGCTCAATGCTTTGTATTTGAACACTTAATTGTCGTTGCTATGAGTCATCATTCGTACCACATGGCAACCTCTTATATCATGTATTACGCCCGTTAATTATGTTGTAATGTACTCTATTTATACATCTATGTACCTCATGTTTGTAAACATCTGCGACCGCGGCGCCGCTATTGTGTACTCTGTCCTACACTGTGTGTACCTAGTTCTACACCGCAAGTCTAATCATTCTTAGTTATGGGCCCAGCGCGCCAGTCCAATCTGCCGTCCCGGCCCAAGTTCTCCTGGGATGCCAAGTCTCCTCCATGGACTGATGGCAAAGGTGACCAGGAAGAATATCGTGATGCTGTGAAGCTCTGGCAAACGTTTCATAACGCACTACCAGCTTCGAACAGCAACAAGATTCCAATTGCACTTCAGGCTATATGTCTTAAGTCGCAACTGTATGGCCGTGCAAAGGACCTCTGCTCCGGAATTGCTGATGGCCAGTTGACGGAAGATGGCGCTGTGGATCATCTGGTAGGAAAAATTTACCAGAAGGACGCTCTCTCTGTAGTCAGTGAGGCCTATCGCGATTTCAACCAACTCTGGAATACTCGTAGAGGCAACACAAAGACTATGAAGAACTTCGAATCCCGTTTCTCCGCGCAAGTTGCAAAGTTCAACTCCATCTCTGCAACGACTAAGCTTCCAGAGTGTATTACGGTGCTAATGCTGCTATCCAACTCTGCAATTGACGACTCTCAGCGGGTCTCTGTCATGGCAGCAGCTGCACCTTCCGATGAGAACCTGAATTCTCAATCGTCGAATGATGAGTTTCTGAGCTCTATCACGTATCAGTCAGTGGCCTCGGTAATAAAGCAGTGCGACAAGACTTCGCATGCCCTGAGTGGTACTGTACCGCTTACTGCTAGTTCTGCTGGCACCACGCAACACCGCGAACAATATCGCTATAGCAAGAACAGTTCTGTTTACCGTTACAAAGGATAGTCTCCTTCAATGAAATATCCTTGTGACATATGCGGCAAATACGGTCATTGGAAACGTAACCATAACCCTGACGGCTCACTACCTCATCATGTCAAGTCGTTCGATGCACCAGCTACATCATCTGCTTCGCGAGCTCCTGGATCGCGCCCTGACCATGATCAAGAAAGGAGAGACAAGTCGCAAAAGAAGACAGTGTCGTTTAATATGGAAACTCTGACTAGTTCATCAGCTAGTACCGGCAAGTCACCTGTCGAAGTTGGACCTCTACTTGACGACGGAGCACCTTACTCTGCAATTGGCCTTATCGAACTGAATCTACTTGCTGACCATATAGGGATATCGCCCAATCCCAAGCTCGATGCTATTACCAAAGCACTCGATGGACATACACATTGGCAGTATGGAGTCGGTGAACACTCCAGTCCGGCACGCTGCATCCTAGGATCTATTGTCATCACTGCGACATCTGACCAAGGTAGACCAGTCCGTATCACCCACCTTGTCCTGGATGGATCTTCTCAGTGGGTCATAGGAAAAAATGTAACTCGCAAGGCCAACATCGAGCATATTGGAAGAAATGCATTGGTCTTCCTGGCTGATGGTCATAGAGACCATATATCTATAATCAATGAAAGTTTCTTAAGCTACATAGCTCTAGATCGGTTTACCTCTCATTGTAACAATGGTTCTACACTGTCATGCCTCTCAGCAGTCACTCTCGATAGTGCACCATGGCTTGAGGTCAAGAAGATTATAGACAAAGTCCACAAGCACGTTTGTGGTCATGCAAGCTATACAGACTACAAGCTCCTCCTCGAGAGAAACGGATTTTGGAATGAAACCATAGCTTCCTATCTCACGGACATGGTCAATCGCTGCACGGCTTGTCGGAGCACATCGGTCCCGCAGCCCAGTCGTAAGGTTTCAATCAGTTATCTGTCAAAGAAATTCAACGAGGTTCTCTGTGTTGATCATCTCTATCTGGATGAAATACTACTAATGCATCTGATGGATCTCATCACACGATATTCGAGCGTCTATGCAGTTACCTCGACAAATCTCTCAGAAGCTGTTGTTGGCTTTGAAGCTTCATGGGTATCACAATTCTGGTACCCTGACTCTATTCGTGCAGACAAGGCATTCCAAATAGGTGCATTCAAGAACTACACCAAGAAGCTTGGAATCCCAATTCACCCAATGCCTCCTGGTAGGCACTCCAAGAATGCAATAGAGTCTAAACACAGCATCATCCGTAGCGTCTTTATTCGTCTAAAAGAAGCTGCTGGCGCAGACTTCGATCCAAAGCTCGCAGCATACAAGGCTGTGTCAATCTCAAATGACCTCTATGGCAACGACACTATGTCTGCATTCGAACTAGCCAAAGGCTTTTCTAGCCCTATCGTGGCAAAGCCTATCGAAACTGTAATCCCGGATGATGTGCTCAATGCTCGTGACCAGCTTAAAGCTCGTCGCAAACTGGCGCTTATCTTGCGCTCGAAGGCAGTGACCAAAGTGCCAATTGCAGCTGGTGATCTGATAGAAGTATACCAAAAGAAAGAATTTGAGAAGAGAGGAAAATGGTCCGATCCCAAACCGGTCCTCTCTATCAACCAGCATGCACGTTCAGTGACTGTATCAGGACGCAAAAATCGAGAAATCACTGTTGCATTTGAAGATACTCGCCCAGCGCTGCCTCAAGAAAGCTTCGCCCAACTAGTACAAGATGGTATTGACTCGATATCCGAGAGTTCAAGTGACCATTGTACTGCTTTAAAGGCACAGGCTGAAATGAACACAGATGTCAACTTTGAATGCTCTGTACCAAGTGACACTGCTGTTGACTTATCTCAAGGTTCGTCTGATATCAACACACCTGTTGATGCACCTGTTGATGATGACTTCTCTACTGAATCCTCAAACGTTGAACCCTGTGTAGGAGACAATATCTCTGTTCTCTGGCCCCTTGAAGAACAATTCTTCCGTGGCACTGTCCACTCGGCAACAGAAGATGGTCGTCTAAACATACACTATGATGATGGGGATGTAGAACAACTTGAAATGGAGAAGGAGGTATGGAAGTTTACTGAAACACTCCCAGCCAGTTCTGGTACATTGGCACAACTGGAAGTCACAAGCACTGAGAACTCAGTCCTAGAATCGATTCTTGACCATTTTGGGAACAAACCATTTCTAAGGCACCACGCACAAGGGTTTGACCAATACCCTTTAGTCAACGCCTACAATGCAGAGGAAGATACATTTCTCAAGACTGTTCGCCCGGTCACACACGAAGAAGTCCCTCCGAACTCCAATGTTATCAGCAGTCACACCTTATACAAAGTGAAGACTAATGATGACGGGTCTCTCAAGCTTAAAGCACGTATTGCACCACATGGGAACGAGGACGATTTGAAGAACGTCTTGAGCAAAGACTGTACCACATGCCCACCCACAGGACTTCGGATCCTCGAATCAATTGCATCTCTATTCGGCTGGATAATCCACAGGGCTGATGTGAAGGCTGCGTTTCTGCAGACAGGGGAGGCTCAAAGAAACGTCTATGTTCGCCCACCCAAAGAAAGCCAAATGAAATCGACTCATCTTTGGCTACTTCGGACAGCTGCCTACGGCCTTGTCAATGCAAATGCCAAGTGGCAGAACCAGTCCGATAATGTTATGTTTGACATTGGACTCAAGCAGTCGACCCATGTTCCTCAGCTTTTCTTCCAGAAAGAAAACGGAAGGCTGGTATTAATTTTTGCTAAAATAGTTGACGACCTGAAAGCTGCAGGCGATGGCGACCGTGTGAAACGCTTCATGGAGGAGTTTGACAGACGATTCAAGTTTGGTGATGTGATGCAAGGACCAGGCAAACTCCGATTCTTTGGCATCAACACTGTTCAAAATGGCGACTTTACCATTGAGACAGATGCGGACGATAAGGTGAACTCTGTATCTGAGTATCCGTTTTCTAGGCAACGCCGCAAGCCTTTTGATGAGCTACTCAATCAGCTTGAAAAGTCTGTGTTTGCCTCCACAAATAGTTCACTTGGATGGATCAGAACTGCGGCTTCACCATTTTGCTCATTCTATGCCAGCTACCTGCAGCAAAAAGCCCCTGATCTAAAAGTGTGTCATCTTGTTGAACAAGTGAATATAGTTCGCAAGCTGAAGAAGCTCGGAACAACTATTGCTTACCCTAGACCAACAGACAAAAATCAGTATGAACTCAGCATTCTATTGTTTTCAGATGCGTCACGGACAGATGAATGTGGCCAACTTGGAGTTCTAACCGGTTTGCTTATCGTTGAGATGAAGAACAACTCGATTTAACATGCCATATCGTGTTTGTCTCACAAGTCAAAGCGCCCGGTCAAAAGCATACCTGCTGCAGAGATTTTTGCTGCCTCGGAAGGGATTGACGAAGGAAAGACAATCTCTAAGGCATACTCGGAGCTTCTTGGCATGGAAATCAAGTTGAGACTTGCTGTGGACTGTAAGGACTAGTTTACTTCACTATCGACACAGAAGAATGCTATCGACAAATCGATTCGTGGTGATGTTAGCTGCGTCCGTTTTGAATTTCAGACTGGTGCTGTTGATAAGATATCGTGGGTGCCCGGTCATTCCAACCTGGCAGATCCGCTTACCAAGAAAGACGGCTCTCTGACAGATGCTCTTCAACTGAGTCTGTTCACTGACAGACTTCGCTTCGATTTACAGGACATTGCTGAGACGAAGCATTCGAAGAAAAACTTTGGCTGAAAGGGGAGGAATATGAGAACGATCATTGATGGAAGTCGATCGTCTACAAATACGCCCGCTCAATGCTTTGTATTTGAACACTTAATTGTCGTTTCTATGAGTCATCAATCGTACCACATGGCAACCTCTTATATCATGTATTACGCCCGTTAATTATGTTGTAATGTACTCTATTTATACATCTATGTATCTCATGTTTGTAAACATCTGCGACCTCGGCTCGCAGCTATTGTGTACTCTGTCCTACACTGTGTGTACCTAGTTCTACACCGCAAGTCTAATCATTCTTACATGTTCTGACACCGTTCAAAGAGAAAACAAACTTCTCATAGAATAACTCTTGTATATCACCCCGCTTCTTGAGATACACTCTAGCCTAGTTGCGTTCGTTGCAATATTCATATATGATCACGTAGAACAGATACAAGATCAACCACATATTGCAAAAGACGTTCACATAGTGTCATGAGAACCCATTGAACCTGAAATGTTCATCGGAAGGTGCAGAGTGCATGCGGCTTGTATTTCGTGAGAATAATCTTTCTCATATGGAATACAGTGATGGCTACTTCGCGGCATTCGTGGAAAGTTGCATTTCTACAAGAGGTGTTTTGTTCACAAAAACTGGAAAGGGATGCAAACACAAGTAACGGGATGTGAAGAAATAAGGAAAAGAAGAGTGAGTTGGAGGTATACAAGGGCGGATGACGAGGGGCGAGAGTAACGGACGGGGAAAGGGGGTAAACACGCAAACAGTTTTTTTTCTTTACGTTTTGGTGATGGGAGATTGAAAAAGGAAGGCACTGGGGTAGTTGGGAAGAAGGTTAATGTACCCTTTTTGCAGACCCAAATAAAAGGAAGGTTGGAAAGGGAGAAAGGTAAGAAAGAGCGAGAAGCAAAACATTCGGCACTGGGGATTCCAGACCGATCCCTCATGTCAGTACTAGCCCAGCTCGGAGTCACTTAGCTTCGCAGTTCGGGATGGGATGCGGCGCATGTCAACTCGATGTGGCCGAATGTGGCAATCAGTGCTACGCCGTAGCACCTCATTCCACACGCAACAAAAACAGCTGCTCCCCCCTGCCGCCCACGCCTGAGCAAAATGATGCCTCAAACACCCCAAGTGCGCTCCCTGTCTCATCACCACATTTGTCGCCTCCATCTCGGCGCTAGTGCGTCGTCCTTTTTGGCAACTGCACATTGTCCCCAAACAAGCAGCTAATCCATCATCTTTCAGCGCAAGTACTGCAAAGAGGACAGTGCAGCACATCAATCCGTTGGGAATACTTGGATCTTCTCCCACAAGCTTCTCCTCTCCCATGTGTGCCTGGAAACATACTTGATCACTCTTGCATTCTTGCAGTGCAGAAATGCCGAGTGCAGAAATGCCGACCAAAGCTTGAATTGAAGTACCATGGGGATGCCGCTCTCCCCGACGATGTGCGCGACACTTTTCGAGTGCTGCCCACTTCAGTGTCGAGTGCTCCCCACTTCGGTGGTGCGTCAGAAGCAAATCGTACCGTTGAGCCATGGTTCCATCTGAAATGTAGAAAACATGAACTGCGGGTGCTTCAAATTTGCTGCTTCAAACATCTCCGTCCTCCTGACACCTTCGTACCGCAGGCTCTACCCACGTCCTACGACCCTTTCCGGGGGCTACGGTTGCCGCCGATGTTTTTGTTGGGTGCGCTGTCCACATTTCATTGGCTGGCTTACCTTCGTGCGTAAGCCCCGTTCTCCACCAATCGCTGCAAACCAATTGCTTCTTGTCGTTGTTCCCCTCCTCTTTATCCAAGCTCTCGCATTCGGCAAGTCTTTCTACTTGTCTTCAAGCACATTCACATTCAACCCGCGCAGTAACATTGGAGCTTAACGCTACGCGTGAGTTTGTGAATGACGCGATGCAGTCGGGCAGCCCAGGCTTAGATTTTGCAAACCCCTCTGAGCATCTGTCACGGCTGCTGGCGTGTTGATTTGCAGAGCGCCGAAATCGCTTGCGAGGCCAAGAAAACACGCCTCGGGTGAGACTCTCCGGATTTGTCTACGCCTTCCATCGCTTGGCAAAGCGATCAATTGTTGACGCATTGCCTCTCGAAGACGTCGCCCAAACGCTACATGTCGCGGAGTGCGAACCCCATTGGAACTCAATCGGCGCGATTGGCGGCGTCTGACAATGTGAGGCAGGACGGAACGACTTATCATACCAGCCGGTCTACGGATGCTTTTGTCCGAAGTAGACAAGTTTCGACGTGATCGGACATTTCTGCGTCTGTTTCTCTGTGTGGGTTGGGTTTCAGCCCTCTCGGGCACCTCTGGCCTGTAAAAGCCAAACACATCGTGGGACGCCAGAAACATCTTTCAAGTGCAGAACAGATCGGGGGGCTGGAAAAGAAAGCGCACCAGTCGAACACAACCACTGTAGGGCAGGCGGTAGTCAAGTGGTGCAGCCAATCAAGTACACACAATTTGGAATCTGGTAGCGTGAAAATAACCGAAAGCACAACTGCAAACGCAAAGCAGCAAAGAAAAGCAGCAGCCGGGACAACCCAAAAAGCAATGAACAGAACAGCGACACCGCAAACACGATACACAAAAGCGGTCACGCGCAGCGTAACGAAGGCGGAGGGATGTTGAATACGAGCGAGGCAAATTGGAGAAGCTGAGAGAGAAGGAGGAGAGGAGAGAGCGGATGGGGTGAGATGGGGGAGACAACGGAGGAAAGCGCTCTGTGCGCAGTATAAATAGGTGACGAAACGTTGGGTTGGGGGAGACGTGGGCCGCAGAGAGCGGCGAGGAGCGTATTACGTGTCGCAAGTGCTCCGTGGTGTGCGAGGACGACGAGTATGGAGAGTGAAGTGTCAGGATGTGCGTCATTTAAGTGTTCATTACACACCTCCCCGATGTGTAAAAAGCGCTGCAAATTGTCGTGGCTAATCGTTGCGAAAGTTGGCTATGGATGTTCGGAGATCGCAAAGCAAGAGAGGGCTTCGAGAACGAGTGATTTCAAATCGAGTTTCTTTCTATAGTGAACCGGGGCATCGGTTCACAACAGTTTCACAAGCACTTGCTTCAAGCATGATCACACAGCATAATGCGACATGTTACGCGCTCCGATCGGCTTCAATACAAGATTGCATCTGCACATGATGAGACTGTCTGTTGGGAGGATGTTTCTGCTTTCCCGTGGGTGCCGATGGCAGGCACGAAGTCGGACAGTATTACGCTGTTGATATTGGCTGGCGCACGGGTGCTCTGCCATCATTTGCCACAGTGGTCAAATCGTTGTATCACACACGCCGCCCTCACACTCGGCCACATCGAGCTGACATGTGCCGCATCCCATCCCGAACTGCGAAGCTAAATCTCTCTGAGCTGGGCTAGTACATACATGAGGGATCCGTCTGGAACCCCTAGTGCTGAGTGTTTTTTTGTTTCTTGCTCCCTCCAACTATGTTGCTCCTGCGACGTAGCCACGCTGTGTGTCAATGACACGCTCTATGCGCTGTTGCGTTATATCTTTTTCATCATGTCGCTCACTGCGCGTTGTGCGCATACTACACCTTCGTGGGCAAACAACAGGTACACTACAAGGAACTTGAGCGTCTTGAATAGGGTGGCGCGCCCTGCGATGGATGTCAGCAACCGAAACGGTACGCTTTGGCCCATAGCTTCTGGTGCGCACACGTCGTGCGTGGAAGCAATTACGGTCGCGTTCGGCTGTTCCAATCGCTTTGCTTTGCAAATCCCACAAAGAAAGAGGTGGACCGATCAATGTCTTGTTTTTGGTGAGCGCTTGAGCAATTATCTGTTGGTTGGTGCGTTCCAGTTGTACATGCCAAGGTACGACACCAACCAGGGCGAGAACGAAGGTCTGCCTATGGAGGCGCTGGCGGGAACACTGTGGTAGGGCTGGCTTCCCCTAACATGAACTAGGCACCGTAGTTGGCGCGACGGCAAACATCTGACCCAGCCTGAAAAACTCGACCATGAGCAAACCTAAACACTAAATTCGAAACCAAAGAGATCACAAGCCTGACGGCGCTGGCTGAGTGTCTGACCTCTTCCGCTTGCGCTGCGAAGGTGCGAAGGTGCGAAGGGCAAGGCCTAACCCTCCTTTGCAGTTGTGCAAAAAATCACACGCAGTCTTACACAATGAGCTCGCCCAGCGCGAGCTCGCAGAACGCAGCGTGTCTCTCACGTTGCATCTCACGTCGCATCTCACGTCGCATCTCACGCCGCATCTCACGCCGCATCTCACGCCGCATCTCACGCCGCATCTCACGTCGCATCTCACGTGTGTCTCTTGCGTGTTTGCAGCTCGCGACACCTGCTTGTTTCTGGAAAATGAAGGTGACGTTTGACTCCCTGGAGCCCCAAACATGGGAGTAAGGGTTGCACAGAGGCGTTCGATTCCGGTGGAGGAAGCTGTCCATTGATTGGCAGCGACAGCATTCATGCTCCGGGAGGCGATGGACAGCCCCCAACAGCTCGCGATTCCTGTTTCCGAAACAAGAGTGCGACAGTACGCAACCACTCGGCGGATGCAGCCGACTCAGCAGCGTTGCTGCTGAAAGAGCACTTTTCTCTGCTTTTGAAGCACTGAAGCTCGTCAGACCTGACAGCTCATGGTGGAGGGCGGGCCCGTCTGGAGCATGACTCTCGCTCATGTGAATTGCGTGTATGCGGGGTGCGCAACAGTTTTCTTGCAGCTGGAGAAAGCCGACAGCCTATTCTCACGCGTGGATCAACGTCAAGCTAGAGTTTCCGAAAAGAGCACCAACCATTTTCTTGCAGGTCGTGAGAATGACAGATCGGCATGCATCACGGAGAGCAGTATACGGGAGAGTGCGCCTGACACTCGAATTCGACACGCACCAACGAGCATCTGCAGCTCGGCATTATCCAAACGGCGCCCGTGCTCTGGTATAAATATGCTGCTCAGACGTACAAGATCGCTGCTCACATCTTCTGGTCGCCCTTTCGGTTTGCACCCTCTCCATCACTGTTTACTACTTATCCACGTACTTGCTGCAACCATTGTGTCCTCCCTGTGCGAAACAAACTTATTTGTGCTTCCTTCGCATCTCTCCCGGCTTCTGTTGTACTGGTCTTGTCCATTCTCACGGTAACCACAGCAACACATCAAGCTCGATCAATATGGTTGTTCCAGTGTTCGTCAAAAACCACAAAATTTACGACTGCCATGGATGGATTCGAGTCCGCCATGCATTGTTATCGCATCGGAAATCGTGGTACATGAAACTGTTGGGCTCTACGCTCACTCTGCATGACTGCATAGACAAGTCTGTGGAGCTGGAGTACTCGGTGACCTCTTGCAAGATCATGGGTCATCTTGGGGGCAAGTCGTTTACCGTCAAGTTTTCGAGTGGCGCTGCACTTCGTATTTACTGCGACTCAAAACCAAAGGCTGGTAGATGGAAGAGAGCCCTGCGGCGAGCTTCAGCGCTTGAATTCGAATACGAGTTTGTGTTGGGGAACGAAATCGAGCAAGACGGCAAAAGCTCGGTTTTCAACGCCGTTCACCGGGACAACAAAACCAAACACGCGGTGCAACGGATCTCCAAGGACCCTCTCCTCCGGAACTACGCGGAACAAAACCGCTTCCTGGGCCGACAAATCTACGCCCTGCGAACACTGCGCCACCCCAATATTCTGTCGGCGTCTCACATCTTCAACGAAGACGAACACGCCTACCTGGTTACCGCGCCGGTGAACGGAGACAGGCTTCGGGACGTGATCGCGCAAAATGGTGGGAACCTTCCTGAGGCAGCCGTTCGGCACGTTGCCAAGCAGCTTATTCCGGCTGTTGAGTATCTTCATCAGCGCGGTTTCGTTCATCGAAATATTACGACGGACACAATCTGGTGCGACCACTCTGATCAAAAGAAGCCCAAAGTAGTGTTATCCAACTTTGATTTGGTGCATTTCGTGGACGACGAGGAGGATCAGCGAATGCGCGACAGCGCGGGTGATGCTCGTTATCACGCGCCAGAGATTGTGCAAGGGCAGGCATATAACGCCGCAGTGGACATGTTCTCGGTGGGTGTCTGTTTGTACCGCATGCTCAGCGGATCGTTTCCGTTTGCAATCGACCCGCATCGAAGGCACATAACCGTGGAGAACAGAAGGAACGGGCCTGCTTTCAGAGAAGAGTGCTGGAAGGACATCTCAACGGAAGCCAGGTCTTTCTTGAGTTCGCTTTTGGAGCGCTCTTGGGTGAATCGTGTGTCAGCAAGCGATGCAATCTACCACGACTGGTTTTCAGTTGAGCTACCAAATGATGTGCCGCCCGCTACAGCTTTCTCAAGCGATGGCGCCAAGGAAGCAGACACCCAGCGTACGGCTGTTTCTTCATTGTGCGGCGACAAGGTGCAGAAGATTGCGAGTATCGAAAAGCTCGCTGAAGAGAATGGTGTAACGCTCTCTCCATTTCTGCTGCGGTTCTTAAGCCCGATCTCGAGCGAGGTACCAATAAGTGAGAGGTCCCCTGTGGATGTGTTTGCGAGCAGTTTGAGGCAATACATGGGCAGCGCTAGCTTGTCTAGTAAATGCCGTCAGATAGAGAAATAGATCACGTACACTCCGTAAGTAGATTAGATACAAAAAAGATCCCATTCAACTGGGAAAAAATTTATCTGGATATCACAAAGCTTTGAGAGTTTAGACACAGAATTTGGGCACATTTCTGGGGTCAACGCTTCCTCATATCATGTCAAAAATTCTCAGACCATAAAAAGTTGCTGTCAAGGTAGACATGCTGTCATGTCTAAGTGCTGTAACTCTAGACAATATGCGATGGAGCGAGGCCAAAAAGGTCATTGACAAAGTTTACAAGAATATATATATGGACACGATAGCTTCTTGGACTATAAGCTTCTTCTGGAAAGAAACAATTTGTGGAATGAAACAAATAGTGGAATGAAACAATACCTCTTTTGTCGCAGGAGCCATGAAATGGAGCTCAGCATGTCGCTGAGCTACGGTCCCACCGCATACTTGGAAGTCTTCAATCAGCTCTTTATCAAAGAGGTTCAACGATGTCCTGTGCGTCGATCACTTCAATCTAGATAGAAATCTCCTCATGCTATTAAAGCAATTTAGCAAATCCGGCACATCTTTGCTGGTCTTCTGCACCCACGTGAAAGCTTTTATACTTTTACTGTTCTCTGAGGACGTCGACTCATCTGGTGGAGTAAATCTTGCTGTGCATCGAGCTTACAGTGATAGCGTACAAGAATCATATTTTTGAACCAGTCGGGACTAGAACTGGACACCCTGTATCTGGGTCTATGAATATTGCAACAACTGAGCAGATTTGGCGCATCGTTGCTTATCTTCTTGTACCTAGATCATATTTTGGACACATGCAATGTATGGATCTCATCTCGAGATATTCGTTTGCGCATATTGGCCTTCCCCAAACCTTGATGAGGTAGTAATTGGATTTATGGACAGTTGGGTCATTTAGTTTTAGCACCCTCTTTTGATTAAATTGGACAAGTTTTTTCAATTGGCGAATTCAAGAAGTACGTGAAAGCATCATTTCCGTTCAAAGTAGTTACGGGACATAACGCGGGTGGTTAAAACCCAAGGGGACACAAGTACTAGACACGCTCTCGAAAATAACAGCCCGGAATAGGGCAAAGAAAAAAAGTCAAAGAAAGGCTGCAGGAAAAAAGAGTGTAATGGGTAGAGAGTGCAAATGAAAAAGTGACCAATATATATATATTTGACAAGCAGAGACAAATGTATAAATATGTCATGTAATAGAAAAAAGTGTCGGGGAACCTGATATCGCATACAAGACATCAGACGTCGGTATCTTTGTAATAAGAGCGTCTTGGTGCGCTTTGATGCTTACGGTGGCCTTTGCTTACCTGCATTTGGCGATGGCTCTGCACGTAAATTCTGCAGACCACACAGCGCGATAGATAAAATTTTGGAAATGGAGGATGACGCACACGATTTGAACATTCAGAAACGACTGAAAGACAGTGAAGAGCGCGCGGGTCACTAAAAGACCGGAAAGAAGGTAAAATGTCGATGAAAGATGTGCTTTATTTTGTAGTGCTGACGGGTTCCACTTCCGAATCGGAGCATTGCCCAATTGGATACTCACTCGCAAATACCGCAAAAGTAAGCACTTTATGCAGGGCAGATAAAAGTCAGTCCTTACACAAATTGCGAAAAGAACAATGAAAGTCATTCACTCTTGAACAAGTGACATATTGCCGTAGATTGTGAGCCTTACACCGTAGCAAGCAGTTCTGATATCAACAAGAGGTGCTTTACAGATCCATGTGAGTGACAGGTTTGCAGAAAAGAACGGCACATTCGCAGCAGAGAGAAACCCCAACTCCCAAGTGAAGAAAGAAAAAGTAGTTGGTGTCAAGAGAGGCCTAGTCTGTGCTAAGTAATGACTTTGGTCGAAAAATAGAAGGATAGTGAGATGCTTTAGTCGAGCTTAGTTTACCAGAATTGGTCGGAGCCGACCAAGGTTGGCCATATACAGACAATTTCGAGTTAGGCCGGCTCGAAAAATTCGCGCGGCTGCCGGTCCAAAACCGGCGAGCTTGTCCGTAAATTTGCGCCATTCTCGACGCAAAACGCATTTGCGTTTCGTCTTGAATTTGTAACTCTAACTAAACCATTTTCTACAGCGCTCCGTCCAAATAATAGCATTGTCGTACAATCACCTCTGGGGTCTGCTACTGTCTTGTCTTGGGAGCGTGTTGACGCTCAACCTTAGAAGGTACACGTGATAAACCTCGATGGTAATAGGGCACCGTGAAAACCCGCAGGGGCAAACGGCGGGGCAACTAGCCTATACCGTGTAGGTGAACGATGGTAGGCATCGACGCGCGGTAAAACCTATGTGGTAGTTGAGAAACAATAAACCAAAAGGTATGGTTGTGACCCAAGTGGTGCCTGTCTTTATCAGAATAGGGTGAAGGAGGTGCAATTCCCTATATGCAGTGGAATGCACTCTCATGATCACCCGGGAGGTGCCAGCAAGGAACGGTCTCTGATCTAGTGTCAGAGCCCTGGCCACAACTGGCTACAGTACCAGGTGGCCCCTCCACTACTGTACTGAAATAAATATAATTACAATTACAATTACTAGCAACCACTCAACCAGAAGGTACATGTCAACACTACACGTGGCTGATAACACCTAGATGGTAGCTCGCCTGGAGCTGCGTGGCCGATGATCCCTCGCATCCATCACCTACAAGGTCAGTGTAGTATATCGACAACGTCAAAGGTCAAACCTTCTGCCACTATACGACAAGCTTCGTTACTATATTTCTTGAGTGCAACTGTAGACCTGGTGTGCATTGCTTACAGGAATATACAAGAAGCGTCGTGCGTTACACCAGTGCGTGTTAGACGTCTCACAGTATACAATCAAATTTTGGATTCAGATTTGCTCAGTCAAATCTGGTCTACATTCTAAAAATACCATGAAATCTACGCAAAGCATGATTTGGATTGTATTTGTGCGATGTTTCGAAGCTAATGGTTTGTACTTCAACTCTACACTTGTTACACGAAAATACGTCTGTATATAAAATGATGTACGTTATGGTGGAATGATATCTGTGTTTGAATTAGCAAACGGTTCCACCAACTCCGTTGATTCGGCTTTCCAAGATTGAATTGTTGCCGCAAATGGTGTTGAAGAACCTGCAAAGATGCCAAATCGTCGTAAAGAAGCTCTCCGACTCCGAAATCTAAGGGTGTTTAAGGGTTATCTATTTCTGTTTGAAATCTGGTTGAATTCACCCAGAACAAATAACTTAAAAAGAAAGCAATTGCTCAGTAGCTCAAAACATTTTTTGTTCCATTTTTAATGCACACCACTTCTCTATTACTTGAAAGTGACTTTGTCAGTCGTCGGAATCTATTGAACACCTTTTTTCTGTATATCACAAGAAGTCCTTACTCTTTATGTGTACATGTTATTGATGAATTACAATAACTCTCTCAAAAGAAGGCTGGTTGTGTTCCAAACGATGACGTGACTAAGACAACATATGCTTGTTTCAGGCTTGCAAACGGGGTGACGATGAGTTTCAGACATAGCTTTTGAAGTCAGAAACTGAACTTTGAGTCAAAACATCTGTTGTGAGGCACATATGCAATACCGTTTACCGATAGACTTGTGCACTTTGCATAAAAACACAAAAAACTTGAGATGAACTATGATGATGGTGACAAAGAATGCCAGGAATTGAGAAATGAAAACTGAGAAGTAGCAATTGCGATTTCTCTAAATGCTGGTACACTATCAAGTAGTGTGTCATATATGACGTTCAATACTGCCAGGCGGAGCGGTCACAAAGATGTTCGATCTTTTCCTCAAGAGAGTAAATCAGCAAATGGAGATCCTAAAGCTAACAGCATAACATCAGTCGTCCAGCAATCTCAAGAAGTTTTGCATGAACTTTGAATCCGAATATGATACCCACACGGTGCTCGAAGCCCACGAATTACACACATCTTTGTCAGGTGTTGTAAGTGATCTACATATTTTCTCACATATAGCTTCGTATGCAACATATGGACGGCCCAAAAGCCCAGACTGGCGTCCTTTCGTATAAATGGCTTGTCCTTTAAGACATCATAAGAAAAGCTTTGTTTTTGGTGGCCGACTACACACCCACCATTGGGACCTTCTCTAAAAGTCATTACTCATCTGCTAACCTTTTCCTTCCATACCGCCGATTTTCGGCCATGGCAGTAGGGAAAGATTTGCATTCTCGTCTTTTCTAAATTCCATCCAGTCTCAAACCTGCTAACGCCTTTTCTGGACTCAATAAGGTGACCGTTCATTTTTAATAGAGGTATTTGAAGCATTTTTTCGTGGTCAAACACGTGATTCCGTCTTCTTCTAACTTAAACCACAGTATTACAATTTCAGGTGTCCTCCATTCCTTAATGTTCCTTTTCAAATTTTCAAGCATGAGATTAGAAGACCCGATCCTTATCTGAATACAAAATGACTATATTCAAGCTTTACCTACTTCTGGCTCAGTATTTAAAGCCGCAAACACGTCGATGTTATGTGATTTCCCACACCAAATTCTTTGAGTTCATTCAAAGTCTTTCTTTCTATGCACAAGAGCTTGATCAGAGACTTGTAAATTATATTGAAGATTCATACAACAAAACCTGTCCACCCCCGGATAGAAAAAAGAGATGACAAATATACTCTACCACATGTAACTTGTTTTTCAAGACTGCTCCCTTGTTGAAACTTTACGAAAAGATCAAATAGAGCGTGAAAACGTATCATGTCCCACAAACCTTTTGTACCCCTCTCTCGTCACTTTCTACTGGAGTTTGGAGCTCAAGAAGAAGTACATAGACATCATGACTGTAAGAGTAGGCTCTTACTAAACGTTAAATCACTTTTAATACTTTGAGCCTGGCTCTCCTCTTTGATTGAATCTTCTACCGGTTCTACCCTTATATACTCGTAGAAATAGTATTTGAATGTTTACACTTGGTTCGAACATTCTCTCGTGGGTATTTGTTCAATTACCAATACGAAAGGTGGCCATGAAATATTTTTAATACAATGACATATGTATAGAGTTGAACTTGGCGTACAGCGCACACCCACTAGCCTAAGTAGTGTTTGACATCATCAAAATTGATTTTACACTCTTATTTGACATCCATCTTTTGATAATAGGGTCTTTAACTTCAGAAGGCATCAAAATTGCTTAAGGCGAAATCTGGTGCGAAATAAGTTACTTTGAATAATGATTTCGCTATGGAATCTTTTCGTTCATCTCACACTCTACCACAGAACCAGAGGAAAATATTCAATAGGTCAAGCAGCCTTTATCTGCAGAGCAGAAAAGAAGCACCACAATACTTTGGTCTACTTGGGTCACTTAGTTTTCCTTTTTCCTTCTTAAAGAAGCGTTCCACTCTTTTTGCGAACGTGTTTGTGTCAAAAGTATTTATCTGAAAGTGATAGCATCGGTCTCGTATCAAAACGTGTGCACTATAAGTTTTGTATTAAAGAACAATGTTTTTATCTCAGCTCTCTGATTTGGATGTCTCACTTATTATTCAAGTGATCTAGAGCTATATACAATATAAGTTTTCTATCCATATAAAACTGCCGACATATGTATCAACAACACTAAGAGCATAAAAATAGAAATAAAACATGCAACTAACGCAACTCTTCAACATATTACATCATCAGTAGCGAAGGATCAAGTAGCCTCTGTTTTTCTTACTGCACGGACCTTGGGCAACCAACAGCTCACTTCGATACTATGCTATGAATAGACGATCGTTCCCGTACAAAATCCAATAAAGTCTCGCATAGAACGAGCTTGTATATATCAACCCTACAATAGGTTCCAATCTTGTGGTTTACTGAGATCGATACGCCATCCGACGCACAGCTCATTTCTTTTGAAACTGGGTGGAACCACGCTTTCTAGTGGTAGAAGCGCATTTGGGTTGAGGTTGGCGGTTGCTAACACAACATGCTCCTGTGCAAGTCCTTTTCAGCTGAGATACGAACTCCCTATGCCCTTGCCGCTTCAGAGTCAAACTATGACAATGTTTGGAAGCGTGAAGTGGTACTGGCTCCCCAAACCTTTCAATAGTTTTTATTGAGTTCCGAATAGGAGTAATGGCATCTATAATAGCAACAGAAATCGATAACAAACATTTTTGGAAGTATTCGAGGATATCCAAATTCAATACAACGACGCTTTTATTTTCTACACGAGGAACTTTTGAAACACATGTTATGAGAACGATCATTGATGTAAGTCGATCGTTTACAAATACGCCCGCTCAATGCTTTGTATTTGAATACTTAATTGTCGTTGCTATGAGTATGAGAACGATCATTGATGGAAGTCGATCGTCTACAAATACGCCCGCTCAATGCTTTGTATTTGAACACTTAATTGTCGTTGCTATGAGTCATCATTCGTACCACATGGAAACCTCTTATATCATGTATTACGCCCGTTAATTATGTTGTAATGTACTCTATTTATACATCTATGTACCTCATGTTTGTAAACATCTGCGACCGCGGCGCCGCTATTGTGTACTCTGTCCTACACTGTGTGTACCTAGTTCTACACCGCAAGTCTAATCATTCTTAGTTATGGGCCCAGCGCGCCAGTCCAATCTGCCGTCCCGGCCCAAGTTCTCCTGGGATGCCAAGTCTCCTCCATGGACTGATGGCAAAGGTGACCAGGAAGAATATCGTGATGCTGTGAAGCTCTGGCAAACGTTTCATAACGCACTACCAGCTTCGAACAGCAACAAGATTCCAATTGCACTTCAGGCTATATGTCTTAAGTCGCAACTGTATGGCCGTGCAAAGGACCTCTGCTCCGGAATTGCTGATGGCCAGTTGACGGAAGATGGCGCTGTGGATCATCTGGTAGGAAAAATTTACCAGAAGGACGCTCTCTCTGTAGTCAGTGAGGCCTATCGCGATTTCAATTAACTCTGGAATACTCGTAGAGGCAACACAAAGACTATGAAGAACTTCGAATCCCGTTTCTCCGCGCAAGTTGCAAAGTTCAACTCCATCTCTGCAACGACTAAGCTTCCAGAGTGTATTACGGTGCTAATGCTGCTATCCAACTCTGCAATTGACGACTCTCAGCGGGTCTCTGTCATGGCAGCAGCTGCACCTTCCGATGAGAACCTGAATTCTCAATCGTCGAATGATGAGTTTCTGAGCTCTATCACGTATCAGTCAGTGGCCTCGGTAATAAAGCAGTGCGACAAGACTTCGCATGCCCTGAGTGGTACTGTACCGCTTACTGCTAGTTCTGCTGGCACCACGCAACACCGCGAACAACATCGCTATAGCAAGAACAGTTCTGGTTACCGTTACAAAGGATAGTCTCCTTCAATGAAATATCCTTGTGACATATGCGGCAAATACGGTCATTGGAAACGTAACCATAACCCTGACGGCTCACTACCTCATCATGTCAAGTCGTTCGATGCACCAGCTACATCATCTGCTTCGCGAGCTCCTGGATCGCGCCCTGACCATGATCAAGAAAGGAGAGACAAGTCGCAAAGGAAGACAGTGTCGTTTAATATGGAAACTCTGACTAGTTCATCAGCTAGTACCGGCAAGTCACCTGTCGAAGTTGGACCTCTACTTGACGACGGAGCACCGTACTCTGCAATTGGCCTTATCGAACTGAATCTACTTGCTGACCATATAGGGATATCGCCCAATCCCAAGCTCGATGCTATTACCAAAGCACTCGATGGACATACACATTGGCAGTATGGAGTCGGTGAACACTCCAGTCCGGCACGCTGCATCCTAGGATCTATTGTCATCACTGCGACATCTGACCAAGGTAGACCAGTCCGTATCACCCACCTTGTCCTGGATGGATCTTCTCAGTGGGTCATAGGAAAAAATGTAACTCGCAAGGCCAACATCGAGCATATTGGAAGAAATGCATTGGTCTTCCTGGCTGATGGTCATAGAGACCATATATCTATAATCAATGAAAGTTTCTTAAGCTACATAGCTCTAGATCGGTTTACCTCTCATTGTAACAATGGTTCTACACTGTCATGCCTCTCAGCAGTCACTCTCGATAGTGCACCATGGCTTGAGGTCAAGAAGATTATAGACAAAGTCCACAAGCACGTTTGTGGTCATGCAAGCTATACAGACTACAAGCTCCTCCTCGAGAGAAACGGATTTTGGAATGAAACCATAGCTTCCTATCTCACGGACATGGTCAATCGCTGCACGGCTTGTCGGAGCACATCGGTCCCGCAGCCCAGTCGTAAGGTTTCAATCAGTTCTCTGTCAAAGAAATTCAACGAGGTTCTCTGTGTTGATCATCTCTATCTCGATGAAATACTACTAATGCATCTGATGGATCTCATCACACGATATTCGAGCGTCTATGCAGTTACCTCGACAAATCTCTCAGAAGCTGTTGTTGGCTTTGAAGCTTCATGGGTATCACAATTCTGGTACCCTGACTCTATTCGTGCAGACAAGGCATTCCAAATAGGGGCATTCAAGAACTACACCAAGAAGCTTGGAATCCCAATTCACCCAGTGCCTCCTGGTAGGCACTCCAAGAATGCAATAGAGTCTAAACACAGCATCATCCGTAGCGTCTTTATTCGTCTAAAAGAAGCTGCTGGCGCAGACTTCGATCCAAAGCTCGCAGCATACAAGGCTGTGTCAATCTCAAATGACCTCTATGGCAACGACACTATGTCTGCATTCGAACTAGCCAAAGGCTTTTCTAGCCCTATCGTTGCAAAGCCTATCGAAACTGTAATCCCGGATGATGTGCTCAATGCTCGTGACCAGCTTAAAGCTCGTCGCAAACTGGCGCTTATCTTGCGCTCGAAGGCAGTGACCAAAGTGCCAATTGCAGCTGGTGATCTGATAGAAGTATACCAAAAGAAAGAATTTGAGAAGAGAGGAAAATGGTCCGATCCCAAACCGGTCCTCTCTATCAACCAGCATGCACGTTCAGTGACTGTATCAGGACGCAAAAATCGAGAAATCACTGTTGCATTTGAAGATACTCGCCCAGCGCTGCCTCAAGAAAGCTTCGCCCAACTAGTACAAGATGGTATTGACTCGATATCCGAGAGTTCAAGTGACCATTGTACTGCTTTAAAGGCACAGGCTGAAATGAACACAGATGTCAACTTTGAATGCTCTGTACCAAGTGACACTGCTGTTGACTTATCTCAAGGTTCGTCTGATATCAACACACCTGTTGATGCACCTGTTGATGGTGACTTCTCTACTGAATCCTCAAACGTTGAACCCTGTGTAGGAGACAATATCTCTGTTCTCTGGCCCCTTGAAGAACAATTCTTCCCTGGCACTGTCCACTCGGCAACAGAAGATGGTCGTCTAAACATACACTATGATGATGGGGATGTAGAACAACTTGAAATGGAGAAGGAGGTATGGAAGTTTACTGAAACACTCCCAGCCAGTTCTGGTACATTGGCACAACTGGAAGTCACAAGCACTGAGAACTCAGTCCTAGATTCGATTCTTGACCATTTTGGGAACAAACCATTTCTAAGGCACCACGCACAAGGGTTTGACCAATACCCTTTAGTCAACGCCTACAATGCAGAGGAAGATACATTTCTCAAGACTGTTCGCCCGGTCACACACGAAGAAGTCCCTCCGAACTCCAATGTTATCAGCAGTCACACCTTATACAAAGTGAAGACTAATGATGACGGGTCTCTCAAGCTTAAAGCACGTATTGCACCACATGGGAACGAGGACGATTTGAAGAACGTCTTGAGCAAAGACTGTACCACATGCCCACCCACAGGACTTCGGATCCTCGAATCAATTGCATCTCTATTCGGCTGGATAATCCACAGGGCTGATGTGAAGGCTGCGTTTCTGCAGACAGGGGAGGTTCAAAGAAACGTCTATGTTCGCCCATTCAAAGAAAGCCAAATGAAATCGACTCATCTTTGGCTACTTCGGACAGCTGCCTACGGCCTTGTCAATGCAAATGCCAAGTGGCAGAACCAGTCCGATAATGTTATGTTTGACATTGGACTCAAGCAGTCGACCCATGTTCCTCAGCTTTTCTTCCAGAAAGAAAACGGAAGGCTGGTATTAATTTTTGCTAAAATAGTTGACGACTTGAAAGCTGCAGGCGATGGCGACAGTGTGAAACGCTTCATGGAGGAGTTTGACAGACGATTCAAGTTTGGTGATGTGATGCAAGGACCAGGCAAACTCCGATTCTTTGGCATCAACACTGTTCAAAATGGCGACTTTACCATTGAGACAGATGCGGACGATAAGATGAACTCTGTATCTGAGTATCCGTTTTCTAGGCAACGCCGCAAGCATTTTGATGAGCCACTCAATCAGCTTGAAAAGTCTGTGTTTGCCTCCACAAATAGTTCACTTGGATGGATCAGAACTGCGGCTTCACCATTTTGCTCATTCTATGCCAGCTACCTGCAGCAAAAAGCCCCTGATCTAAAAGTGTGTCATCTTGTTGAACAAGTGAATATAGTTCGCAAGCTGAAGAAGCTCGGAACAACTATTGCTTACCCTAGACCAACAGAAAAAAATCAGTATGAACTCAGCATTCTATTGTTTTCAGATGCGTCACGGACAGATGAATGTGGCCAACTTGGAGTTCTAACCGGTTTGCTTATCGTTGAGATGAAGAACAACTCGATTTAACATTCCATATCGTGTTTGTCTCACAAGTCAAAGCGCCCGGTCAAAAGCATACCTGCTGCAGAGATGTTTGCTGCCTCGGAAGGGATTGATGAAGGAAAGACAATCTCTAAGGCATACTCGGAGCTTCTTGGCATGGAAATCAAGTTTAGACTTGCTGTGGACTCTAAGGACTTGTTTACTTCACTATCGACACAGAAGAATTCTATCGACAAATCGATTCGTGGTGATGTTAGCTGCGTCCGTTTTGAATTTCAGACTGGTGCTGTTGATAAGATATCGTGGGTGCCCGGTCATTCCAACCTGGCAGATCCGCTTACCAAGAAAGACAGCTCTCTGACAGATGCTCTTCAACTGAGTCTGTTCACTGACAGACTTCGCTTCGATTTCCAGGACATTGCTGAGACGAAGCATTCGAAGAAAAACTTTGGCTGAAAGAAGAGGAATATGAAAACGATCATTGATGGAAGTCGATCGTCTACAAATACGCCCGCTCAATGTTTTGTATTTGAACACTTAATTGTCGTTTCTATGAGTCATCAATCATACCACATGGCAACCTCTTATATCATGTATTACGCCTGTTAATTATGTTGTAATTTACTCTATTTATACATCTATGTACCTCATGTTTGTAAACATCTGCGACCTCGGCTCGCAGCTATTGTGTACTCTGTCCTACACTGTGTGTACCTAGTTCTACACCGCAAGTCTAATCATTCTTACATGTCCTGACACCGTTCAAAGAGAACACAAACTTCTCATAGAATAACTCTTGTATATCACCCCGCTTCTTGAGATACACTCTAGCCTAGTTGCGTTCGTTGCAATATTCATATATGATCACGTAGAACAGATACAAGATCAACCACATATTGCAAAAGACGTTCACATAGTGTCATGAGAACCCATTGAACCTGAAATGTTCATCGGAAGGTGCAGAGTGCATGCGGCTTGTATTTCGTGAGAATAATCTTTCTCATATGGAATACAGTGATGGCTACTTCGCGGCATTCGTGGAAAGTTGCATTTCTACAAGAGGTGTTTTGTTCACAAAAACTGGAAAGGGATGCAAACACAAGTAACGGGATGTGAAGAAATAAGGAAAAGAAGAGTGAGTTGGAGGTATACAAGGGCGGATGACGAGGGGCGCGAGTAACGGACGGGGAAAGGGGGTGAACACGAAAACAGTTTTTTTTCTTTACGTTTTGGTGATGGGAGATTGAAAAAGGAAGGCACTGGGGTAGTTGGGAAGAAGGTTAATGTACCCTTTTTGCAGACCCAAATAAAAGGAAGGTTGGAAAGGGAGAAAGGTAAGAAAGAGCGAGAAGCAAAACATTCGGCACTGGGGATTCCAGACCGATCCCTCATGTCAGTACTAGCCCAGCTCGGAGTCACTTAGCTTCGCAGTTCGGGATGGGATGCGGCGCATGTCAACTCGATGTGGCCGAATGTGGCAATCAGTGCTACGCCGTAGCACCTCATTCCACACGCAACAAAAACAGCGGCTCCCCCCTGCCGCCCACGCCTGAGCAAAATGATGCCTCAAACACCCCAAGTGCGCTCCCTGTCTCATCACCACATTTGTCGCCTCCATCTCGGCGCTAGTGCGTCGTCCTTTTTGGCAACTGCACATTGTCCCCAAACAAGCAGCTAATCCATCATCTTTCAGCGCAAGTACTGCAAAGAGGACAGTGCAGCACATCAATCCGTTGGGAATACTTGGATCTTCTCCCACAAGCTTCTCCTCTCCCATGTGTGCCTGGAAACATACTTGATCACTCTTGCATTCTTGCAGTGCAGAAATGCCGAGTGCAGAAATGCCGAGTGCAGAAATGCCGAGTGCAGAAATGCCGACCAAAGCTTGAATTGAAGTACCATGGGGATGCCGCTCTCCCCGACGATGTGCGCGACACTTTTCGAGTGCTGCCCACTTCAGTGTCGAGTGCTCCCCACTTCGGTGGTGCGTCAGAAGCAAATCGTACCGTTGAGCCATGGTTCCATCTGAAATGTAGAAAACATGAACTGCGGGTGCTTCAAATTTGCTGCTTCAAACATCTCCGTCCTCCTGACACCTTCGTACCGCAGGCTCTACCCACGTCCTACGACCCTTTCCGGGGGCTACGGTTGCCGCCGATGTTTTTGTTGGGTGCGCTGTCCACATTTCATTGGCTGGCTTACCTTCGTGCGTAAGCCCCGTTCTCCACCAATCGCTGCAAACCAATTGCTTCTTGTCGTTGTTCCCCTCCTCTTTATCCAAGCTCTCGCATTCGGCAAGTCTTTCTACTTGTCTTCAAGCACATTCACATTCAACCCGCGCAGTAACATTGGAGCTTAACGCTACGCGTGAGTTTGTGAATGACGCGATGCAGTCGGGCAGCCCAGGCTTAGATTTTGCAAACCCCTCTGAGCATCTGTCACGGCTGCTGGCGTGTTGATTTGCAGAGCGCCGAAATCGCTTGCGAGGCCAAGAAAACACGCCTCGGGTGAGACTCTCCGGATTTGTCTACGCCTTCCATCGCTTGGCGAAGCGATCAATTGTTGACGCACTGACTCTCGAAGACGTCGCCCAAACGCTACATGTCGCGGAGTGCGAACCCCAACCCCATTGGAACTCAATCGGCGCGATTGGCGGCGTCTGACAATGTGAGGCAGGACGGAACGACTTATCATACCAGCCGGTCTACGTATGCTTTTGTCCGAAGTAGACAAGTTTCGACGTGATCGGATATTTCTGCGTCTATTTCTCTGTGTGGGTTGGGTTTCAGCCCTCTCGGGCACCTCTGGCCTGTAAAAGCCAAACACATCGTGGGACGCCAGAAACATCTTTCAAGTGCAGAACAGATCGGGGGGCTGGAAAGGAAAGCGCACCAGTCGAACACAACCACTGTAGGGCAGGCGGTAGTCAAGTGGTGCAGCCAATCAAGTACACACAATTTGGAATCTGGTAGCGTGAAGATAACCGAAAGCACAACTGCAAACGCCAAGCAGCAAAGAAAAGCAGCAGCCGGGACAACCCAAAAAGCAATGAACAGAACAGCGACACCGCAAACACGATACACAAAAGCGGTCACGCGCAGCGTAACGAAGGCGGAGGGATGTTGAATACGAGCGAGGCAAATTGGAGAAGCTGAGAGAGAAGGAGGCGAGGAGAGAGCGGATGGGGTGAGATGGGGGAGACAACGGAGGAAAGCGCTCTGTGTGCAGTATAAATAGGTGACGAAACGTTGGGTTGGGGGAGACGTGGGCCGCAGAGAGCGGCGAGGAGCGTATTACGTGTCGCAAGTGCTCCGTGGTGTGCGAGGACGACGAGTATGGAGAGTGAAGTGTCAGGATGTGCGTCATTTCAGTGTTCATTACACACCTCCCCGATGTGTAAAAAGCGCTGCAAATTGTCGTGGCTAATCGTTGCGAAAGTTGGCTATGGATGTTCGGAGATCGCAAAGCAAGAGAGGGCTTCGAGAACGAGTGATTTCAAATCGAGTTTCTTTCTATAGTGAACCGGGGCATCGGTTCACAACAGTTTCACAAGCACTTGCTTCAAGCATGATCACACAGCATAATGCGACATGTTACGCGCTCCGATCGGCTTCAATACAAGATTGCATCTGCACATGATGAGACTGTCTGTTGGGAGGATGTTTCTGCTTTCCCGTGGGTGCCGATGGCAGGCACGAAGTCGGACAGTATTACGCTGTTGATATTGGCTGGCGCACGGGTGCTCTGCCATCATTTGCCACAGTGGTCAAATCGTTGTATCACACACGCCGCCCTCACACTCGGCCACATCGAGCTGACATGTGCCGCATCCCATCCCGAACTGCGAAGCTAAATCTCTCTGAGCTGGGCTAGTACATACATGAGGGATCCGTCTGGAACATCTAGTGCTGAGTGTTTTTTTGTTTCTTGCTCCCTCCAACTATGTTGCTCCTGCGACGTAGCCACGCTGTGTGTCAATGACACGCTCTATGCGCTGTTGCGTTATATCTTTTTCATCATGTCGCTCACTGCGCGTTATGCGCATACTACACCTTCGTGGGCAAACAACAGGTACACTACAAGGAACTTGAGCGTCTTGAATAGGGTGGCGCGCCCTGCGATGGATGTCAGCAACCGAAACGGCACGCTTTGGCTCATAGCTTCTGGGGCGCACACGTCGTGCGTGGAAGCAATTACGGCCGCGTTCGGCTGTTCGAATCGCTTTGCTTTGCAAATCCCACAAAGAAAGAGGTGGACCGAACAATGTCTTGTTTTTGGTGAGCGCTTGAGCAATTATCTGTTGGTTAGTGCGTTCCAGGTGTACATGCCAAGGTACGACACCAACCAGGGCGAGAACGAAGGTCTGCCTATGGAGGCGCTGGCGGGAACACTGTGGTAGGGCTGGCTTCCCCTAACATGAACTAGGCACCGTAGTTGGCGCGACGGCAAACATCTGACCCAGCCTGAAAAACTCGACCATGAGCAAACCTAAACACTAAATTCGAAACCAAAGAGATCACAAGCCTGACGGCGCTGGCTGAGTGTCTGACCTCTTCCGCTTGCGCTGCGAAGGTGCGAAGGTGCGAAGGGCAAGGCCTAACCCTCCTTTGCAGTTGTGCAAAAAATCACACGCAGTCTTACACAATGAGCTCGCCCAGCGCGAGCTCGCAGAACGCAGCGTGTCTCTCACGTTGCATCTCACGTCGCATCTCACGTCGCATCTCACGCCGCATCTCACGCCGCATCTCACGCCGCATCTCACGTCGCATCTCACGTGTGTCTCTTGCGTGTTTGCAGCTCGCGACACCTGCTTGTTTCTGGAAAATGAAGGTGACGTTTGACTCCCTGGAGCCCCAAACATGGGAGTAAGGGTTGCACAGAGGCGTTCGATTCCGGTGGAGGAAGCTGTCCATTGATTGGCAGCGACAGCATTCATGCTCCGGGAGGCGATGGACAGCCCCCAACAGCTCGCGATTCCTGTTTCCGAAACAAGAGTGCGACAGTACGCAACCACTCGGCGGATGCAGCCGACTCAGCAGCGTTGCTGCTGAAAGAGCACTTTTCTCTGCTTTTGAAGCACTGAAGCTCGTCAGACCTGACAGCTCATGGTGGAGGGCGGGCCCGTCTGGAGCATGACTCTCGCTCATGTGAATTGCGTGTATGCGGGGTGCGCAACAGTTTTCTTGCAGCTGGAGAAAGCCGACAGCCTATTCTCACGCGTGGATCAACATCAAGCTAGAGTTTCCGAAAAGAGCACCAACCATTTTCTTGCAGGTCGTGAGAATGACAGATCGGCATGCATCACGGAGAGCAGTATACGGGAGAGTGCGCCTGACACTCGAATTCGACACGCACCAACGAGCATCTGCAGCTCGGCATTATCCAAACGGCGCCCGTGCTCTGGTATAAATATGCTGCTCAGACGTACAAGATCGCTGCTCACATCTTCTGGTCGCCCTTTCGGTTTGCACCCTCTCCATCACTGTTTACTACTTATCCACGTACTTGCTGCAACCATTGTGTCCTCCCTGTGCGAAACAAACTTATTTGTGCTTCCTTCGCATCTCTCCCGGCTTCTGTTGTACTGGTCTTGTCCATTCTCACGGTAACCACAGCAACACATCAAGCTCGATCAATATGGTTGTTCCAGTGTTCGTCAAAAACCACAAAATTTACGACTGCCATGGATGGATTCGGGTCCGCCATGCATTGTTATCGCATCGGAAATCGTGGTACATGAAACTGTTGGGCTCTACGCTCACTCTGCATGACTGCATAGACAAGTCTGTGGAGCTGGAGTACTCGGTGACCTCTTGCAAGATCATGGGTCATCTTGGGGGCAAGTCGTTTACCGTCAAGTTTTCGAGTGGCGCTGCACTTCGTATTTACTGCGACTCAAAACCAAAGGCTGGTAGATGGAAGAGAGCCCTGCGGCGAGCTTCAGCGCTTGAATTCGAATACGAGTTTGTGTTGGGGAACGAAATCGAGCAAGACGGCAAAAGCTCGGTTTTCAACGCCGTTCACCGGGACAACAAAACCAAACACGCGGTGCAACGGATCTCCAAGGACCCTCTCCTCCGGAACTACGCGGAACAAAACCGCTTCCTGGGCCGACAAATCTACGCCCTGCGAACACTGCGCCACCCCAATATTCTGTCGGCGTCTCACATCTTCAACGAAGACGAACACGCCTACCTGGTTACCGCGCCGGTGAACGGAGACAGGCTTCGGGACGTGATCGCGCAAAATGGTGGGAACCTTCCTGAGGCAGCCGTTCGGCACGTTGCCAAGCAGCTTATTCCGGCTGTTGAGTATCTTCACCAGCGCGGTTTCGTTCATCGAAATATTACGACGGACACAATCTGGTGCGACCACTCTGATCAAAAGAAGCCCAAAGTAGTGTTATCCAACTTTGATTTGGTGCATTTCGTGGACGACGAGGAGGATCAGCGAATGCGCGACAGCGCGGGTGATGCTCGTTATCACGCGCCAGAGATTGTGCAAGGGCAGGCTTATAACGCCGCAGTGGACATGTTCTCGGTGGGTGTCTGTTTGTACCACATGCTCAGCGGATCGTTTCCGTTTGCTGTCGACCCGCATCGAAGGCACATAACCGTGGAGAACAGAAGGAACGGGCCTGCTTTCAGAGAAGAGTGCTGGAAGGACATCTCAACGGAAGCCAGGTCTTTCTTGAGTTCGCTTTTGGAGCGCTCTTGGGTGAATCGTGTGTCAGCAAGCGATGCAATCTACCACGACTGGTTTTCAGTTGGGCTACCAAATGATGTGCCGCCCGCTACAGCTTTCTCAAGCGATGGCGCCAAGGAAGCCGACACCCAGCGTACGGCTGTTTCTTCATTGTGCGGCGACAAGGTGCAGAAGATTGCGAGTATCGAAAAGCTCGCTGAAGAGAATGGTGTAACGCTCTCTCCATTTCTGCTGCGGTTCTTAAGCCCGATCTCGAGCGAGGTACCAATAAGTGAGAGGTCCCCTGTGGATGTGTTTGCGAGCAGTTTGAGGCAATACATGGGCAGCGCTAGCTTGTCTAGCAAATGCCGTCAGATAGAGAAATAGATCAAGTACACTCCGTAAGTGGATTAGATACAAAAAGATCCCATTCAACTGGGAAAAAATTTATCTGGATATCACAAAGCTTTGAGAGCTTAGACACAGAATTTGGGCATATTACTGGGGTCAACGCTTCCTCATATCATGTCAAAAAGTCTCAGACCATAAAAAGTTGCTGTCAAGGTAGACATGCTGTCATGTCTAAGTGCTGTAACTCCAGACAATATGCGCTGGAGCGAGGCCAAAAAGGTCATTGACAAAGTTCACAAGCAATATATATGGACACGGTAGCTTCTTGGACTACAAGATTCTTTTGGAAAGAAACAAATTGTGGAATGAAATAAATTGTGGAATGAACCAATACCTCTTTTGTCGCAATAGCCATGAAATGGTGCTCAGCATGTCGCTGCACTACTGTCCCACTGCCTACTTGGAAGTCTTCAATCAGCTCTCTACCAAAGAGTTTCAACGATGTCCTGTGCGTCGATCACTTCAATCTAGATAGAAATCTCCTCATGCTATTAAAGCAACTGAGCAAATCCGGCACATCTTTGCTGGTCTTCTGTACCCAGGTGAAAGCTTTTATACTTTTCCTGTTCTCTGAGGACGTCGACCCATCCGGTGGAGTAAATCTTGCTCTGCATCGAGCTTACATTGATAGCGTACAAGAATCATATTTTTGAACCAGTCGGGACTATAACTTGACACCCTGCATCTGGGTCTATGAGTATTGAAACAACTGAGCAGATTTGGCGCATCGTTGCTGATCTTCTTGTGCCTAGCTCATATTTTGCACACATGCAATGTATGGATCTCATCTCGAGATATTCTGTTGCGTATATTGGCCTTCCACAAAGCTTGATGAGGTAGTAATTGGATTTATGGATAGTTGGGTGATTTAGTTTTTGCACCCTCCTTTGATTAAAACCAAGTTTTTTCAATTGGTGAATTCAAGAAGTACGTGAAAGCGTCATTTCCGTTCAAAAGTAGTTACGGGACATAAAGCGGGTGGTTAAAACCCCAGGGGACACAAGTAGTAGATACGCTCTCGAAAATAACAGCCCGGAATAGGGCAAAGAAAAAAAGTCAAAGAAAGGCTTCAAGAAAAAGGAGTGCAATGGGTAGAGAGTGCAAATGAAAAAGTGACCAATATATATATATATATATATATGACAAGCAGAGAAAAAATGTATAAATATGTGATGTAATAGAATAATGTGTGTTAAGCAATATACTACAATTTAAAAACTGGACGTTTATATCAAACGTTCTAGCAACTAGTATTGTTCTTATTTTTGACGCCGGCACGATGAGGACGACTTTCATAACGAACACGTGTATCGCAAGCTTCGGGAAACTTGATTTCGAAACAAGACCCCAGACATCGGTATCTTTGTAATAAGAGCGTCGTAGTACGCTCTGATGCTTACGGTGGCCTTTGTTTACCTGCGATTGGCGCTGGCTCTGCACGTAAAATTCTGCAGCCGGCACAGCGCGCTAGAGATTCTTTTGAAAATGGAGGATGACGGAGACGCTTCTAATGTTGATTCACGATTCAGAGAGTGTGACGACCGAGCGGGTCGCCAAATGGCCGGGAAGAAGGTAGAATGTCGATGAGGGATGTGATTTCTTTTTCGGGTGGTGACAGGTTCCACTTCCGAATCAAATCATGGCACACTTGAAATTCGCTCACAAATATCGCAAAAGTAAGTACTATAAGACGGAAGATAAAAGTC